>CM022492.1:20338984-20500115 GCA_011952105.1 Coreoperca whiteheadi
TGACAGCTGCCACAGTCCATGTGTAGACATCTTTTTATGCCAACCATAAATCCTGCAAGAGGTACCAGTAGTGATGCCCTCCATCCCCAGAGGAGGTGTAACTGGAAATAAGCTTTTGATGTTGTTATGTTAGCTCACTGCTGACCCTTAAAGGGAAAAATGGCACACAATCATCTTTAATGAGATCAGATTTAAGAAGGTTTTCTTGTTGGAGGTACGATTTCTATAGGACACACGTGTGTTTAGACTTCATCAACACAGGCTGCATTTTCATAATTATTTCTCTTTTTCTTGGTTATTTTAATGCATGGCTTCATGACAAAAGCTGTGTATTGTGATCTCATTTCTTTACTGTACCAATACCTTTACATTTTTTCACCCATTCAAGTAGCACACATGATTATTTCTCTAGTTTCTTCTTGTGCACGTGTAAGATTGCTCGCATGCACTCACACACAAACACCCATGCATTGCAATGACCTTGTTGTCCCCTCCACAGCATTTGGCGGTGGCTAAGGACTTTGACAACGACTCTCTGAGGAGGTACAGCTGGACTGCAGACGCACTGGATAATGTCAACCTAGTCTCCTCGCCAATACACTCCGGGTAAGCACATTTGAAAGGGTGAATGGATAAAGTCATGGGAAGAAGACGGGTAAAGGGGGAATATGTCAACCCAGACTGGTCTCACCTGACCACTCGGGGAAAGGATAGAGGGAAAGGTAGCAAACGTGTTGAGAACACAGTGTTTTCAGCTTTTAATGGAAAGCAAGAATTAGAGGTGTGAGGGAAGGAGGATACAAGATATGTGCTTGTCTTTGTTTCCACCTAACTGTTACGTATTCTCGGTCTGTCTTCCTGGCCGATTCTCTCTCTCATTTTCTTTCCCCTCGAGAAAACGGGCTCCTACCTGCAGTGGTAGGTTGCAACGCTAATCTGTTAGCAACAGTACGTGGCTCATTTCCGTTATTACCTTATAATACCTTGGTACTAAACCTGTAAAAACATATATACATATATACTCAGAAACTGCTCAAAGCTACTGCTTGAGAGAGGTGAGACTTGGCTCTAGTTTCTCTCTCTGTCTAACCAAATGCAAAAATCTGACCAGTGCTCACCTGGACAGGTAAATCAGTGGCCTTGCATCCACAGATCCACATGTGACTCAGCCAGCTGCGGAAATGAAGGAGGCATCAATCTCCCCCTCTAACTCCGCGCCAGAAAACAAATAAGCATATTTCGCTAAATGTCGAACTATTCCTTTAATGGAGTCCTTGGTTAACGTCTTCTCAGTGGTATTTCCAATGCCAAAGCTCTGTTGTTGACCTGTCACTCCTGCGTTGCTTTGTCGTCCATCCTGCAGTTTTTCCTCTCCGCTCCCGCAGTACGACAGCAGGTGATTGACTGTGATTGGTTGCCTTCTTTATTACCACCACTACCTTGTTTGTGTTGCTTCCCGTTTTCCGGTGACATCCCACCCTCCCCCCTCCCTCTCTGTTCACTCATAACATCTGTGTTTGCTCTCCTCACACATGAACTGTGTTGTTACAGACCTCACCTAAAGTGGTTTGGAATTTTTTTCCTTTTGTTCGGAGGAAATCTTTGTGAGTCTCTAACTGATCTGGACGAGTTTGTGTTGCAAAACCGGGCAGAATGCGACTTTGCAGAGATTGGACGTGCGCTTTGGCTGCAGCTGGATCTGAATGTTTTCACATTTTCCACTAGTTGCACTCGTTGACAGTCAATGGACGGATCACTTAAAATAGATTGAGGGAAAACAACAGCCCTGTTCAAGGTTAATATATTTCAACCATTAACTAACATTTGTCTTAGTTAGTGTGTTTTTATAGTCTCTTTACATTTACTTGAGACTCAGTCATACTTTTGAAACGATTAATTTATGCAAAATTACATTTATATTCACACCGTTTGTTCAACAGCTACATATAAACTAACATGAAATCTCGTTCACCAAATTGCATGGTGTGGCTCTGTGTGTGTGTGTGTGTGTGTGTGTGTGTGTATGTGAGTGAGTGTTATGTGATTTCCTTCTTTAAGTCAAGATAAGTTACACACAGAAGTACAACACCTTCTAATATGGATAAAAACACAGGTTACACCGGAGGCTCCTGTGTTGGCATCTTGGCTAATTCACCCACACACAGTAATCGAGCATTTAATGTTTGCATTTTTGCTCAACAGGTTGTGTGTGGCGACAACCGATAGGTCTTATTGAAGTATTAGAGAATATTAATTTAAGAACATACATTTTCGGGAAAGAGATGCAGCAAAACTGTGACATCTTCTTATTGTCACCAACAGTTTTTAAAGTGCAGTCATAGTCGACACAGAAAACTCCGTACATTTCTGTTCTTCCTTAATCTTTCTTATCTTTTCCTCCTTTGTGTGTGTTTTGAAGATCACAGCATGGGAAGGTACATCACCGCAACTAAAGTACTTCTCTCTCCATCAGTACTTATATGTATTTTTTACTTCTTATTCCATTCCTCTTCTCTATCTCTTCCTCGCCTCCTCTGGTTCCCTCTTTTTCTCCCACAACGCTCCCCTTTCGTTCACTTTGCTCTAACTTTTGACTTCCCTGTCTTTGCACTCTCTGCTTCACTGTCTGCCTCTGTCTCCTATCACCCTTTGTCTCTTCCTCCTCTCCTCCTTGGCCTTCACAATTGCTCTCCATCAGGTTCCTGGTCAGCTTCATGGTCGACGCCAGGGGCGGCTCCATGAGAGGAAGTCGTCACAACGGCATGCGCATCATCATCCCGCCCAGAAAGTGCACAGCGCCCACCAGGATCACCTGTCGACTGGTCAAGAGACACAAACTGGCATCTCCTCCTCCGATGGTGGAAGGAGAAGGCCTGGCCAGCCGACTGGTTGAGGTCGGTCCGGCAGGAGCTCAGTTCCTCGGGTACGGCTTTATTTGTTTTTTTAACCTCCCCAATATTGTTGCGGTTTGCTTAATTGCTTATTTTTCTTCACCCTTTTTCGGTGACTTGACATCTCCTTCCTTCTGCTACTTGCCATCGCCATTTCCAGCCATCTGCGTTTATATTCAAAAGTGTGAATGTGTGCATATGTACTGTATGTTGAGGTGTAATACCTGCTGTTTAATTTGCAGTTTATGTGTAACCGTTGCGGCATGCTCAACCTCAAGCATTAAGTCCAGCTGTGTTTGCCTTTGGCAAAGTAAAGGCAACATCACTAACGGATATAAACTGTGTAAAAGTATAGCTTGTGAAAAAAAGAAAGGAAAAGTAAATATGTGCTCATGTTTCGGTTTTAAATGTCTTTAGTTGTAAATATTTCAAACCAAAGTGCAACATACATGTCTGCATGTTTGATAAAGATTACAGCTGTGAGACACAAATATCTGTTACACTAGAGTGTATAATGGTGTATATAATATAATAGGGCTTAAAGCAATTTTCCAGAGCCCAAAGGAATCTGATTTGTGGACGACCCGCTCTACCTCTAAGCTGTGGAACATGTTAGTACATTTTCCAGCACCTCTTTCTTGTATTTGTATTTAACACACAATCTTTGGTGGGTGTAGCAACCACCTAATATAAAATACATTATTTCCGTCCCTGCCTAGCTACCCCACACCCAAGAGTTAAAAATAAACAATTACAAACTGAGCAGCAGGTTACACTACAATAGGTAAGCAGTGTTTCTGGCTCCAAAAATGCCGCCGAACCCCCCTAGTGGTGCTAGGACTCATGAACTCAGTAAAACCCTGGCTACGGCCCTGATACCAACCAGCAACTCTGATAATGTGAGTGACTAGTTGCCATTACTGATGCCACTGATGAGTACTGGAAAGAAGGAATAGCAATCGTTTTTACTGACATAAAACCAGAACTCAGTGGTGTGTGCTTTTACTGACTTATGCGAGTGTGTGTTTTGTGTATGTATGTGGGTGCGTGTGTGTTTCATTATCTTGCGGACACAGTAAACTACATCTTCCCAGAAAGCTGCCAGCCCTTAATGAAGGCGAGAGCCTGGTTAGTCCAGTGCTACAGCTGGGACCCAGAGGAACTAGATTTGTTGGGTAGGAACCAAACATAGCATCCCCCCCCCACCCCCACCCGTACCTCCCACCTCCCTCAAGGAAGCGACATGACCGAGGCTGATTCATGCTGCTGGACATTATTTTACCCATCTCTGTTGACTTTGATTTGTTAGGATACAGCATTACTATGATATGGTTTCCATGTAGTTTTGGGAAGAAATCAATGACATGGTGATGATTCAGACAAGCTTTCTGAACCTTTTGAAGAGAGGACAACTAGTTACTACTTACTTGTATTTAACGGTTTTTGAAAGATGGGTCCACCACAGCAAAGGGAATTTGTTTTAGCCTCAAACACATTCCAGGGAGAGAATATAGTTATTACTTTTGAGATTTTACAATTCTTCCTAAAACTACACAATATAGCTTTAAGTCCATTCCGATTACTTTCCAGCCACTTTCATTTCGAGACCATGGTATTTTTTAATTTCAGAAGCTTTCAGTGGGCTTCTGATGTCACTGAAAGTAAAGGTTTTGATTGGCTGTTTGGACTGGACTGCGCTTGTTGGGCATGGTGAGCCTTTTCCTCCTCAAGCCAAGCATCATCCTGCTTCCCATGACCGCTGTTACTTTACTTCACCTTTAAGATCAGTTTTGTGTCATCCCACAGTATTTTTTTGTGTAATTAATTTCCAGAGCCGTTGGTAGAAAGAGTTTGGACGAGTTGTACTGATCCATATTACATTAACCCGGAGCACTGAAATGCGAAAATGCACTGAAATGTTTCCATGAAATGTGGAAAATGTCAGTACTGGGAAACTTGAGGGCTACAGCTCAACTTAGACGGGTATTTTCATTATGCTTATTGATAAGCAGCAAATACACTGTGCTTCCGTGGGTATGAGACACATTGTGGTTTGTCACCTTACAATCTTGATTATTTCAGGACTGTTTGTCACAATCAAAGTTCTCCTCTCTGAGTTCTTAAGGCTTTTCTATAAAGTTTGATATTTTAACTGTTAAACTATTTGACTGACTAAGCAACAATCAAAGTTGCTGTCATTGTACTGACAGTCTCCATGGCAATATGAGCAGAAGGCCCAACTGTCATCAGATTCAGATTCTTGATTGGTGCAAATTGTCTGATATTGCTTTCTGCATATATTGTAACATTTATTTTAATGGAGTTTAATGACCGTTCTAGTGGATCTCCGGGACAGGGCAAAAGCCCTTAAAAAGTAAAATTCTTTCTAAACATCACAGTGTTTACTGTTCACAGGTTTACAAGGAAGGCGCCACCATAGTAATGGCAGCTTGTCTACTTCCGCCTACAACCTAGATTCTTCTCTAACTTTGGCAGAAAATAGGAAATAGTGTGTTCATGTAGGACCCTTTTTTTAGAGGATTTAGAGGAAGGGGGTGATCAATGAATATAGTTCCTCTGATACCTCCACATTGGGGTATTCTAGTCTCTTCAATTCTACTCTGAGCGACTCTGGAAAAAAGCGGTCCTCAGGCTAGAGTGTGTTCATCCTTCTCCCTTGTGTTGCTGTCATGCCTTGTTTGAATAAGGGCTGTGCAGCTTTCTCCTCCCACTCAATCCATTTCATGTGTCTTGTCAAGTCACGCCAAGCTATGACACGCACTCTGAATGTCCCATCGAACTGCAGCACGGCCACCGCTATCATTATGAAGCAACACTGTCATCAGCAGAGGTTCATTCATACCTGTACAGTATGTTTGCTTCAGACCAGTGTCCTTCAGTGTTCCTTATTCACAATTCACTTTATTTGTAGAAATAACCAACAGAATTAGCGATAATCCCCTGCATATGCTTAAGGAGAAGCTCTATGATACGTCCTCCATCATTTTGTATTTCAGATTTATTTGTGTATTAGTTTAGCCCCACAAGGTTACAACTATCATCGTAATCAGAAGGAACTAAACCGTCTACTCCCTTACCCAGTCTAGGTCAACTTTAAAGACAAATGGTAGAACTGCTTTGTTTGGGTGTACTTGTTACTTGTCATTTCGGTCTTCAATGAATAAAAAATATGATTAATGAAACCATATTTCCATGAAATGTACCTTACTAGGCCCGTGATAGTGGAGATCCCTCATTTTGGCTCGATGCGGGGCCAGGAGAGAGAGCTGATCCTACTGCGCAGCGAGAATGGGGAATCCTGGAAGGAGCACCTGTACGACTATAAGGCTGACGACCTCAATCAGCTCCTCAGTGGGATGGACGAAGGTAAAGCACAGGTTTTTACTTTTTCTTTTTCTTTAATTATTTGGTCAAAACCTTGTCTTATAGTGGCACCCGGGCAAGTTTAAACATTCAAAGATTCATGATACACGCCTCAAAGTGTTTTTTTAAGCCTCCATGTGTGGAATTATATGCGATACCAGCATCTTATAAATGATTCTGAAGGCATAAGTTCTTGTTTGTAGAAAAGCTAGACATTCCCGATGAAAACTGGCACAGTCAATGTCATGTGTTGCTTTCAGCCCTTCATTCTCATTGTCTAGTCCGGGGGGGTGGGGGCAGCGTGCATTGCAGGATCTTGAGTCCTGACTAATGCATCACAATAGTGACTAAACAGATATGTAACTTTTGTAACATCTACAACGTTTATAATCATGCATTAATGTAAGCAAGTGACCAATTGGTGTCTGACGTTATTGTTACCCCAGTAAACCATTAGTGTTTACGATTTATTCTCCCTTTTTCTTAGAATCAATAAGTCATAATCACATTTGGTAATAACACAAATTTTTTCATAGAGCACACAAAATAAAAGTATTAGGTACATTATTTAAAGAATGCAGGTCCCGAAATTACAAGACAAGTTACGGTAATGAAAGCAAGTAAAATAAAGAGAATGAATATACCTGAGACAGAATTTTTTAGATTCAGATTCAGGTCTGGTGTCAGTAGCACTACAAACTGAGCTGTTTCTGTTGGTTTGGAAAATGAATGATGCATAATTTACACGTTATTTTCCTCCCCTGTAGAACTGGACAGTCCCGAGGAGCTGGAGAGGAAGAGAATCTGCCGCATCATCACCAAGGACTTCCCACAGTACTTTGCTGTAGTGTCTCGAATCAGGCAGGAGACCAATCAGATGGGACCAGAGGGCGGGACTCTGTGCAGCCGGAGCGTCCCATTGGTTCAAGCTTCCTTCCCTGAGGGGGCATTAACCAAGAAGATCAAAGTTGGACTGCAGGTGAGCTGAGGGATAAGGATGTCTGTTTCACTTCTCTCTCTCACTCACGAGATGCTGTAAACAACACACGAATATGTACATGTGGGTACACAAACCTACACTCAAATTAAACTTTCACTCATCGTTGCCTCTTCTCTCAGGCCCAGCCAGTACCTGACGAGACAGTGAAGAAAATCCTTGGTAACCGAGCAACCTTCAGCCCAATCGTTACCGTGGAGCCCAGAAGAAGGAAGTTCCACAAGCCCATCACCATGACAATCCCAGTCCCGCCCCTCTCGGGGGAGGGGCTTACCAACGGCTACAAAGGAGACTGTACTCCATGTCTCCGCCTTCTCTGTAGCATCACAGGTTTGTGTGTGAATACGTGGTAGCACACTTGTACATGTATCTTTGTGAGGACCAATTTCAGTTTTAGACCTTGAGATTGAGGACATTGTTTGACAAGTGAAGATATTTTGTCTCGTCTTTAATTCTTTTAAAGGGATGTTTAAGGGTTAAGATATGGTTTTAAGGTTGAGCTTGGAATAGGGTTTAGGTTAAATTAAAGTTAAGGGTTGGGGTTAGATGTGTATTTGTGATATTATGGGCTAGAGGATACGTGACGACAGTGTATAGCCACTGTTTGGTAAAAATGATTTGTTTGACTTTAGCTCTGTTTTAAAAGTGATATATATATTGAGGTCTGCATATTTCAGATTTTAACTGTTGTGTGGTGTCAGCACAGGAAGCAATGAATCATTTCAGAGAGTAGATGTCATTTTAACAATTTTTAACTCTGTAAACTTTGTTGTGGAACAAAACATCTGACGCAAATTATGATTTTAGTATTTGTTAATTAAACATGCCTAGAGGGGACCTTAAATTTAAACATTAATAACATCGAACTTATCTTACTCAAGCTTGTTACCGAATGTGTCAAGAAAAACCAAATATTACCCAGTTTCTTATTATGCAACCCATAACTAGAATAACGTGTTAAAAGAAAATATGACTTCTGTCAATCATGACCTCTTTTAAAATGTCACTCCATGTTCCCTGTACATTAAACGTACAAAAATGAATCACATTAAAAGGAAATCTGCAGGATGTTCAATGTTTCCTATATGACTGTCTACCAGGTGGAACGTCCCCTGCACAGTGGGAAGACATCACTGGCACAACTCCTCTCACCTTCGTCAATGACTGTGTCTCCTTCACCACCAATGTATCTGCCAGGTGATATACACTAGATACACTACATTTTGGGAAGAAGCGAGTGTTTTTGACCGAGGCTGTTGTGTTTATCTCTGCGTCTACAATGTTCATCATTATATATGTCATTTGTGCAGGTTCTGGTTAGCAGACTGCCACCAGATCCCAGAGACGGTGGGCTTGGCCTCGCAGCTGTACAGGGAGCTGATCTGTGTGCCCTACATGGCCAAGTTTGTGGTGTTTGCCAAGATGAACGACCCAGTGGAGTCCAGACTGAGGTGCTTCTGTATGACGGACGATAAGGTGGATAAGACCCTGGAGCAGCAGGAGAACTTTGAGGAGGTGGCCAGGAGCAAAGACATAGAGGTACATAGTTACTGGTTGCTTATTATCAAGCTCCATCTCATTGATTTGGGTTATGCAAGTGCCTTAAAATGATTGCAGCAGTACATTAAGCTTAGAGCAAAAGTCAGTAACATTATTATAAAGGCAACAGTAATGAGTGCAAGGGTCAGTGCCGCAGTGCCCTGACTATACTGCTGCAACCCCAGAATAATCATATACAGAAAAGGTTGAACTGAATGATTTGCAAGTGCTTGTGCTCGTGCCAGTTTAGAGTACTGAGTGCTGTTGAGGGTTACAAGCAGGGTTTGAACCCTAAGTTATAGCATATTCCAGCTGTGGGCTACTTCCAGACCTTATCATGATTACTTTAGAAAAAGGGTAATTCTGTTACAAGAGTGATGCGTTTTGTTGTTGCATGGGACTCACCTCTGTGATGCGCTCTCTCAGGTTCTGGAGGGCAGGCCCATCTATGTGGACTGCTATGGAAACTTGGCTCCTCTGACTAAAGGCAGTCAGCAATTAGTTCTTAACTTCTACGCCTTCAAGGAGAACCGTTTGCCCTTCTGTGTCAAGGTATTACATACACCCTGTCATCACCATCGCCTACACCTTCTTCTCAGGCTGAGATCTATCAATCAACATGGCAAAAGAGTCATTGAAAGTTACTAAAACTACACCAAGGTTGTCATAAGAGTACAAAAAGGCACGAGACATAATATTGGAGGAAAGCAGCAGCCAGTAGAATTTTGTAGCTGTTAAAATACTGTGCTAAGCCATGACTGTTTTAGCTCTGTTCCCCTTTGCTGCCCTACTTCCCACGATAGCTTTCAATACAACGAACCCAATCCACAGGGTATAACCTAGTTCCCTTCGCCACTACTAAATAACCTCATGCCATTGATCGACCCATTAACTTCACGTTGTCCATAATCACTCCTCTTGCATCATTTGGTGCTCTGTTACTCTGAAAACTATCCGTGCTGCGTGTGAACTCAAACAGGCACTACTTTTATCGCAGCACAACTACAACTACATTAGCAGGGCACTATGTGTTTTTAGCAGTACGTACAAATTCAACAAATGCTCAATTAGCAAAACATTTTTGTAGGTAATAAAAATGTTAAAACAAAATCAAACAAATGTAGTGTTGAGGGCCATTTTGTGATGAATTAGGGGCAAGCCCTTAAACAGTGTGCTTGTTTACAGAGGCAGCAAGTGTCCAAGCACTGCATTAAAATTTGGTTTTAACCTAACCATGTCATTGACCATCCATGTCAATGCCTCTTTTTCTGTTCCCTATGTAATATACACTCCACAAATACAAAACACTTATCATAAAATACAGTATCTATGCTCCTGTCCGGTGAAACCTTGCAAAAATTACCATGAAAATTTGACATAAAGTATGCACATTTGCGAATACAAATGCAGATAAAGTAATACCGCGGTGTGCAGTGTTGACATACATGTTCACATAGAAGTACATCAGCGGTGACTACCACCTTATAGAGGAACATGGTACATAAAGAAGCAATGTTCTCTCTCTAGGTGAGAGATCCCAGCCAGGAGCCCTGCGGTCGTCTTACGTTCCTTAAAGAGTGTAAGACCATAAAAGGCCTCCCACAAACCGCCGTGTGCAACCTGAACATCACACTTCCAGCAGTGAAAAAGGTAAGGTAGTGTAAAATCACCATTCTCTGTTGTCACCTCCATAACCACACTCATGGTTAGGATAGTTTCGGCCCCAATAACACTGATAGATGAAAGACAGAGAAAGACTCTGGCCAAACTGCCGCCACTGTGTCTTTTATCTGTTTAAAGCTTCTCTGTATATATATGTGTGTGTATATATATATATATATATATATCGGTTATCTTTGCAGTGGATTCTCGCCATTGGCTGTTTCATTTTATTCCTACCTACTTTTTGATTTGGACGACATGCTTTTGGCTGAGGGCTTTTGTGCAAAAGGCTAGTTTTGATTATCTGGCTGGCATTTTTGTGGCTTGACTTCATTTGCTGTTTTCACTACCGAGTGTTGGCGCATTATACTTTTTTTGTTTTGGTGTTTGTTTAGCCTTTGTTTTTGTTTGCTGAGTTTGCTTAAGTGGCTTCTCTTCTGAGTTTGAGCTTCTGTCAATCACTCCTTTTTCACACCCTGATGTTTCTTTTCCCCCTGCTTTCCATTATGTTACTCCCCCTGTTTCTTCAATGCATCTTGGGAACCAGGAAATGGAGTCAGATGCCGAGGATGAGGTAAACCACACCCTCCCCACCATGTGCTCTCCTCTGCGCTAGTTCTTTAAGCGGCCCTGCTTGGTGGCCCTGCTCTCTTCATCATAGCCTTATTCTTTCCGCTTCTAAAAGGGCAATACGAGCTTTCCTTGTTCAAAGCAACCTTTAGCTGCTCAGTTTTGCATGATATATTGTAGATAGAAAAAACAATTTGTTTTATGTCGAATCCTTATTCCTTGTGGCTTTGGAGTTTAGTTGTACTTATGATTTAACTTTTAGTAACATTACCTTAAAACTGATTATTTCCACTTTTAAGTAGCCTTATTATGACTAACTTAAGCTAATTTTGACTAGCTTGGCATAGTGACAATTATTGTAAGTAGCGCTATCAGTACTTACAAAAATAGAAGATTGAAGTGCAGTGAATACTCTTAAAGGAGAATCTGCTGCTGTATTATGCAACTGTTAAATATGGGCTATGTTTTTATGTTAATATCTAATGCAGACTAAAGGGTTTGCTTCAATTTGACATTATAAGGTCCAAATGTTGCTCATTTGGCGGCATTATACAATGTAGGGTGACCTAGAACTGATGTGTTGTTTGCTATTGTTGCAGACTGAAAAGCCAGAGCGACGTCATACCTTTGCATCCCTAGCCTTACGTAAGCGCTACAGCTATCTGGCCGAGCCTGCACTGAGTGAGTTTGACATTTTCACTAACAGACCCTTTGATGAATATAATAATGCCAGTTTTCGTGAATAATTTAGTTTATTAACAATTTTAATTAACCTGTAAAATGCGTGATCAATATGTAGATCGATGTGACTTACCTAATGTAATAAATGAATATTTCTCATCCTACATAACATGCACTGTCCACATGCTTGTTTACAACATGGTACATATTTTTGCATGAGTCAATGAGTGGTTTTTATGTTTTTGTGCTGTGCTTGCCCACGTTGTGAGTTGCACTTCTGGGATTTGTTTGGTTGATTTCCACTGCTGAGTTTTAGAAGTCCAAATGCAGCAACATCAACATTTTTCTTTGACTTACCAACAAAACGTCATGGGCATTTGGGAAGAAGGTCAAAGTAAAATTTGATTTCTTTTTCATTTGTCCCCTCTGAGTTTAAACCTCTTTTTGGCTTTGTGATGGATGATGTAGCAGCTTTTTTTGGGACACAAAATGCATGTTAGGAGGTCTTGAGTTTGGCTTTCTTTCTTTCCCAGGTGTTTTCTTTTCGGTTTTTCACACTCTATGCTTGTCACCAATTCTTATCTAGCTTCCATGACAAAATGGCCCAAAACTTAAGTCTTTGAAAACACATTTTGTCATATTGTGTTTGTAATATCATAAAAGGACAATGGAAACTTCTGTAGCCCTTGGCTCTATTGTATCATAGTGTCTAAATTGTTTTTGGGGAATCTGTCATTATGTAGTTTTTGGACAAAACAGATAAAAGGCACTTTAAAAAGCGGATTGAAATTAGAGCCGGAATCTATATGTGATTGTAGAACATCTGAAGCCCAAAGAGAGAAGTTGTTTTTGTATTAATCCTGGTGCATTTGTCTTGCCATTTTGCTGTTGTCAGTTGTTAGTCTACGCCTATGTCTTTGGAATTTTACTTTGCTGCTCTATGTGCTTTGTTCAGTTTTATTCATTATGCTGTTGTTGCTGTTTGAGTCATTTCCCAATCCTGAATCACACAGGAACACTACTGTTTCTTTTCATAACTCCATCTTCAATCAATACTCAAATATCTTATCTCAGCACTTCATAAAACTGCTGTTTTTCCCTCCTTGATACCAGGACTGCGTCACTGACCAACTGTTCCTCCTCTGATCTCTTTTTCTCTCACATTTTTTCTTCCTTTCCCTCCCCCAACATAATTTTCTGTTACCTTTACTATTCCGCATTCTTTTGATAATTTATTTCCATTCCTTTTTTATCATTATTTCTACAAATTCATCTGAAGAAACAACAGTTGAGCGAAGCACAACAGCAAGAACACTGCCTGCTGGTTACCCTCACAAACCTGTCTTTCCAACCAGACCTTACCCACCATGGTCGACTGCTCCTATTACCATCCCTGGCCAAACAAGGCCCGTCGGAGTGGGGGGTTCCCTCACCTCTGCCGATTCACCGGCAGGCTCACCAGCTGCTTCTCCATTGAAAACTACCTGGCCCCTCTCCTCCCCGTCACATGCATGCCCTGCAACTATCAAAGCCACCCTGGGAGCTCCACCACCAGTACCTACCCTGTCATCCCCAGTTAAATCAGTTAGCGACATAGTGTCCTCATCCCCGATCAGGTCTTACAGGACTATGCCTTCACCCATTAAAACCGTTGTCCAGCTGGGTCAGTACCCTATCCAGGGGTCTGCCAGCCTTGTGTCCTCAGGAAGCCCATGTAAACCTGCTACAGATCCAGCATCTATCAAAAGCCTTGCTTCAGCATACACATCAAGGACTTCCCCACTTCACTCAATAGCCAATGGTTCTGTACCAGAGTGGTCATCAGCTTCTATTACTGCTCCAGCATCGCCAAAGACACATTACAACATGTACAATTCTAATCTGCCTTTTAAAACTGCCCTTGGGTCCACAGTTGCGACAGATGCAGGCGCACCTAACCTTACTTCTGTTAAAAGCATCTCCAGCCTGTCCTCTTTGAAAACCCCTGTAGATTCAACACTCTCATCCCGAGGAGGGAGGTCATCCCTCTCGTCTCTCTCCTCAACTGGGCAGACAACCATTGCTTCCTCAGAATTGTCCATGATGAATGGCTCGGTCTCGCCTGTTAAATACCCATCCTCCTCAACACCATCTTCCCCTTCTTCTCGCCATCTCTCAGAGAGAAGTAGCAGCCTTCAGGAGAGGATCCAGGCCACCACCCAGGCAGCAACCTCCGGTGTCAGTGCAGCCATAAATGAAGCTATAGACTCATATTCTGTGTCGGGCTACGGCACTCTTAAATCACTGTCCTCCTCGCGTAGGTCTGCAACAGCAAGCTCTGCTTACGGTTCTCTGAGATCTGTAGCTCCCTCCTCCAGCTCTGCATCATCTAATACGGTGACTGTACCTGTGTATTCGTTAATCAATGTCATTCCAGAGACCCCTGTCAAACCAGGGCCAGGGTCTCTCAAAATGGCACTGCCTGATTCTCCTCGTGCCTCATCTTCGTCTTCTTCCTCTTTGTCTAACTGTGTTACTGCATCAAAAATAAAGTCCCAACTGAAATCCCCTCCATTTATCACACCGCCCATCATCCACCCAACTGCAACTTCCAACCAGGAGATACTAAAAGATGTAGCAGACATGAAAGAGGATCTGATCAGAATGACAGCTATCCTACAGACAGACACGCAGACAGCAGCAAAAACTGTCCAAACATCACATACTGGCACTCCTAAAGAGAACAAGTTAGAGGAAGAGGAGCCATTTACACTAGTGGAGAAAGTGAAAGAAGATTTAGTGAAAGTCAGTGAGATATTACAGAAAGATATCGTGAGTGAAGGTATTGCAGGTAAAGACAGAGCCTCAGAGGATGAATGGGAGGAATTTTCCAAAGATGAGATTGAGGAGGCACAAAGAAGTGCCCTCTCAGATTATTACCCTCATTTTGATGAAAACACACTTCTGCTCAAGCACCAGTCCATGTCAAACAAAGACTTAGAGTTAGCTAAAGTAGTCGATTTTTTAACAAACGACATTGGCGCTAGCTCTCTCTCCAAAATGGCAGAGTTGAAATGCAGGTACGAGGAGCAAGCAAAAAGGGAAGGGGAAGAGAAACAGAAACGTGTTCTCAAACCATCTATGTCAATACAAGAGCACAAACTAAAAATGCCTCCACCAGTTTCAGGCATGCTCAGGTCTCCCTCAGAGAAGGACCTAAGCAAACTTGCTGAATCATATCAGGGGGCAGAGACTATTTTGGAATCACCTGAGGACTTGTCTCATGAGCAGGATAAGAGTCCCCTGTCAGACAGCGGGTTTGAGACCAGGAGTGAAAAGACACCCTCTGCTCCTCAGAGTGCAGAGAGTACAGGACCTAAGCCTTTATTCACAGATTCACCCATCCCTCCCTGCGTAACTGAGACCAGGACGGAAGTGGTCCACATTAGGAGCTATGATGATCCTTATGAGCCTGTACTCATGGAGGAGGCTGCATCTGCGCCACCTTCTATCGAGCCAGATGCAGCTTCAACAAACTCTATCAAAGCCGTACAGATGAAAATGCCAGAAGAGGACTCCATGATGAACAAAAGTATGTGTCTTAAAGAGGAAACTCATATTACTACTACTACTAGAATGGTCTATCACAAGCCCCAACTGACTGATGGCACAGAGATGATAGATGAAGCTATGTCAGTTAGAGATATCATGAAAGCTTTTCAGTCAGGTAGGGATCCATCTAAAGAACTGGCAGGCCTTTTTGAACATAAAGCTAGCCAGGATTCTGTCAAAGGTGATGAGCTGACTCCTAGATTTCTTGACAGAGACATTAAATCCAAGCCCAAAGTCGAAAGGATAATTGAGGTTCATATTGAAAAGGGCCACAGCACAGCAGAGCCGACTGAGGTTATTATCAGGGAAACCAAGAAACACCCTGAGCTTTATGTCTACAAAGGGGACCATGGAATTAAGGAACTTACTGATTACGATGAGGCCCAACAGGAAGAAGAGGAGCTTACTGCCGAAGAATCCCTGCCCTCCTTCTTAGAAACATCTCGTGTTAACACGCCAGTGTCACAGGAGGAGGACAGTCGCCCAAGTTCTGCCCAGCTGATGGCAGACGATTCGTATAAAGCCCTGAAACTACTGAGCCAACACTCTATAGAATACTGTGATGATGAATTATCAGAAATCAGAGGCGAGTCATATAGGTTTGCTGAGAAAATGCTCCTCTCAGAGAAACTTGACATGTCATCGTCTCAGTCTGACACAGATGATTCAGCAGTGGTGACTGACAAAAATCGCCACCTAGTTTCTGAGGAGAGTGGTTGCCGTGGTTCTGAGAGCATGAGTCAGCAGCATGGAAGCCCCAAAAGAGAGTTTGTTTCTAAGTCATCAAAAGATGGGTCCCCAAAACCTGGTAAATTCTTGCACAGGGATGAAACATCTCAGTTTGATAAGGTGACAGTGCTCCATTACTCCACAGAACAGGGTAGCCCCAAACATGCTGTTTGGATGCGATTTACAGAGGATAAACATGACAGGAGCAGGGATAAGCTCCTTTATGAGGATAGGGTGGAGCAAACTGTAAAGGAAGCTGAAGAAAAACTCTGTGAGGTATCACAGTTCTTTCGTGATAAAACAGAGAAGCTCAATGATGAGCTGCAGTCCCCTGAGAAAAAGCCTGCAAGACGAGAGCCAAAGGAGCCCAGGTCCTGGCCTAGCTCAGCCTGCAGTAGCCCTGAGAAAACACAGCAGAAACCTAAAGCAGGAGAAGAGGGCTTAGGTAAAAGCAAACTCTGGGAGCCTTCCGTTGGTAAAATATTTGGCAGTAACACAACAACTGAAAAGAAAAGCTTAAGCTTACCAAGCAGTCCCCAGAAAAGCATGCTCTCTCATATCAGTGAGGATAAAATTAAACAACAAACTAAAACCAGTGAGTCTGAACCCTCTTCGCCCACTCATGTAAAATCAACATCCAAAGTCACTGCTGTGAGGATGAAGTTTGAATCTGAGGCTCAAAAACAAAGTCAGACAATTCCAACCAAAATTCCTCCTCCAGTGCAGCCAAAACCTTCAATAAAGAAATTACCAGAGAGCAAACTTCCTGTTTATCATTTTTTTGCAGGAGAAAAAGCATCAAAGGTATCTGAATTTTCAGAAGGAAGCCCGAAAAAGGATGTTGAGAAGGACATATGTATTGCCACTGACATCAGTAAACCTGCTTTGATACCATCAACATCTAAAGCCCCAAAGCATACAGTAGACAAGTTGCCAAACAAAAACATCCCAGAGGCCTCGCCGCAAAGACAAATTAGTGAAACTGAGTCTCAAAAAGCAACTACTAAAGGGAAAGATATCCATTCCAGTGTTTCTACTCAGGAAACTAAAGAAAGCAATAAAGGTCAGAAGGTTCAGACACCTGTTGTTCGTGATACTACCAGATTAATAGAGAAAGATAGTGATGCTAAAAAGGAACAAGTCACAAAAAGTGAGTCTGCTTCCAAAGAAGTAATAGCTGAGGTGTTCAGAAAAGACACAGAAGAACCATTAAACAAAAACCTTAGAAAAAATACAGAATCCCAAATTCCTGTAAGATTGTCTTCTACTTTAGATAACGACCTCATAAAGAAACAGACAATTACCAAACCCTCACAGATACCTACATTATCTAAGAGCAAAATACAGATGAATCATGAGACAACCTCAGCAAAAACAGATGAAAATCTGACTTTTGAAATTCTAGATAATGCACCCAAAGATTCCAACTCCAATAACCTTCCCAGCCCAAGGGAAACTCTGGAGAAAGTCATAACCCCTCCAGTTGCTTTAACAACCAAAGAGAATTTCAAGGGCATCAAAACATTACCTGTTTATGTCAGTGTCCAGGTGGGAAGGCAGGGAGAGAGAGAGTCCAAAGGTGCCCTGTACACAGTCAAACAGAAATCAAACTCAGCCCTCAGCCCCATAAGCCCTGATGATGACACACTAGAACAGGTCTCTTTCATAGATAGCTCAGGAAAAAGCCCTATTACACCGGAGACGCCCAGCTCTGAGGAGGTCAGCTATGACCTCACATCCAGGACCCCTGATGGCTTCATGGGATTCATGCCAGGGAAACCCAGCCCCATCATGGAGGTATCTGAAGAATCAGAGGACGATGACCACGGCAAAGTTGTGTTCTCTTTTAAAGAGGCCCTACCAGAGAGTAAAACTAGTTTTCACACTACCCAAGCAGACCTTGCTAATGCTAATAAGCAAGAAACAAAAATGAATGATAACCAGCAGGAATTAAGTAATAATTCCAACCAGAAAGACACAACAGGCAATAACAGGCATGATGAAATGGCAGGGCAAGAGCAGCAAGAAGTCTCAAAAGACAAAGGTATTGCTTATATTGAGTTCCCTCCTCCTCCTCCTCTGGACTCGGTTTCAGAAATTTCAGACCCAGAAAGGAAAGGTTCTTGTGCCTCTTCAGAGACTGAGACAGAAATGATGGAGGTGAACTTACAGGAGGAACATGACAAGCATCTGCTAACCGAGCCAATTATACGTATCCAACCTCCTACCCCGGTGCTCCCTGGGGCAGATGACAGTCAATCAAATGATGAAGAGGCAGACGATGGGGAGGATGAGTCAATCTTCCAACCAATTCCTTGTAAGAAATTAAATTTTCCCGAGGAGGAGGATAAGAAAAAGGAAAAGGCATCTAAATCCAAAAAACATGACAAAAATGGAAACAACAATGAACCTCAAGGTGGTACCAATGGCTCCAATGGTTATAAAGGTTCTAATGGCAAAGCAGAAGACTATGAATATGAACAAAATGGAAATGACCAGTCAATAACAGACTGTTCAATAGCCACAACAGCTGAATTCTCTCATGACACAGATGCGACAGAGATAGACTCCCTAGATGGATATGAACTTCAGGATGAGGATGACGGCCTGTGCGAGCAGGCAGATTTACGGCTGTTTGGTCTTCCAGAAAGCCGGAGAGACGTCTGGGCAACAGACACATTTAGGTCCACTGACCGCTCTTTTCCCCCGACCAAACTGGAAGTTATTGAAGAGGAGAAAACCCCAGAGGAATGTCAAAAGGACACTTTGAAAAAAGATACCCCCTCAGATGGTGAAAGACTGGATGGTGTTAGTAAGGATGGGGTTAAAAGTCAGGAACAAAAACACCCAGATAAAGAGGGATTTTCAGACACTTACTTTAGTTATAAGTTAGAAGAGGAGTTTAACTCTCCTTTTAAGACTGTTGCCACTAAAGGGCTGGACTTTGACCCCTGGCCCAGTAAAGGTGGAGAAGAAGAAGTCGTTGACATGGGAGGGACACGGGGAAGCAATGGTGAGCCTAAGCCTTTTGGACTGGCAGTGGACGACCAGTCTCAGGCCACAACACCAGACACTACCCCAGCCCGAACACCAACGGATGATAGCACCCCGACAAGCGAGCCAAACCCATTCCCCTTCCATGAAGGGAAGATGTTTGAGATGACACGCAGTGGTGCGATTGACATGAGCAAGAGGGACATGGTGGAGGAGAGGCTCCAGTTTTTTCAGATTGGTGAGCATTACTACTCGGCGGGCAGGTACAGGGTTAGGGACTCGGAGGTAGATGCCTCCTCACAAAACAGGGATCAGTTTTATACTCAGGATACCAAAGATACCTTAACAGTCCCTCAAGTCTCCATTCAGACTACTACTGTCAAGCTAGAAATAGCAAATGCGACTGACAGTTACAGCACATGCAGAGACTCAAAGTCCACAGTTGAGCCTAAATTCTCCACTTTTAGAACAGGATTCAAGTTGTCATCTGATAAAACCTCTGATGCTTCAAATAGCACTTCTGAATGTAGAATACCATGCATCTTTGATCATTCTAAAGGCATAACCTCAGGAACAACTGTAGATAGTTCTTATTCTGTAACCTCAAATCATACAGATTATTCTAATTTTAATACATCAGGCATGGCCGACAACTATTTGAATATTAGACCATCATGCATCACAGATTATTATTTAAATCACAGAATTCCTTCAGGTACATCCAAACAGAGGGACCATTTGGATTGGACCTCAGAAAATCAGAGCACGTATTACCAAAGCACAGATTCTTCTTCCGCACCTTTACAACAGATTACCAATCCCCAAACATGGAACAGCAATACCAGTAGCAACATCCCTGATTTCCATTACATCCATTCAGACGTCATTCAGGCTGGTAGTATTGTGTTCAGCTTGTTGTCCTCTTCGGGACCCACTCTGCAGGAGGTCAACAGGATAGAAGCATCCTTCAGCCAGCTAGAGGAGAACAGCAGGGAAGGCAGGGCTTTTACTAATGTAGCAATAACCAACACAGGAGCCAAAGAGGTCAAGATATCCAAGTCCAGGTTACCAGTGAGGGTGCCCAGCCGCAAACTATGCAGTAAAAGTCAACAAATTGTGAAAGACAAGGCACAAAAAAATGTTGATCTATTCCTAGTCAGGAAACATGCAATGCATGATGTCGGGGAAAGATTAGACCCTTTTGAGAATTTATATCCTAAATCTAGAATCCCGGTAATGAAAGCCATCAAATATGCCTCTTGTTCCAGAGAGCAGAAGCAGGTGAGAACCAAATCTGCAGTTAGTAATATAAGCATTAAAACTGCCAGGGGTAATAAACAACTTACTAAAGGAAAATTCAGTACTGAGCACAAATACAGTTTAGTGAAACCCCCAGGTAGGAGTAGCACAAATGAAACAGGGAGAAAAAACTGTGCAGTGGTCTCAAAAAACTTTAAAATAAGGTCTGTCAATAGCCAGGCAGCCAACCTTTTGGACCAAACCATTTCCAAGGAGGCTGAAACAAGGTTAGAGGGGAAAACACTGCCCACTGAGGACGAAGAGAGCTGCAGCCTCAGCACTACCAGGAACACTTCCTTGTCAGAGCCATCTAGAGCTTCTAGAAGTTCCCGCTCTTCACGCACCTCTACCTCCACCTCCACCAGCACCACCACATCAACACCATCTGCTAGAGATGTGAGAGCTGAGGTTGAGCAGGCCAGCAGTGAGAGGATGAGGAGGAGCAGGAGGAAGAGTAGGCGGACACTTGGAGGGAAGGAGCAAGAGCAGAAGGAGAAGGAGGAAGGGAGTCAGGTTGATCAACCAATCACGGCTCCTGTCACGGAGAACGAGACTAGTTTGTAAACTCTTTCTAAACACTTGTTATACTTAATCTTTCTCTATGAGATGCATGTAGCTGTTGTGGGTGCTGTGATGTGACGTAAGTGTAGCTGTCACTTCTTCTTCCTGTTGTTTTGTTATCCGTCCTGTGCTGTGTGATTTAGACAAAGAGGTAAAGGCTAACAGAGAATCGATGACAGAATCAGCAATACTCAAAATTTGTCCCTGGATCATGCAAGATAATTTTTTTTAGCCAAAATAGCGTATGTCATGCTGTTTTATGTTTAAAATCTGTTAGGGAAAGGGGTGTCTGTAAATGACAGTGGATTAATGACCTCATTGCTACTGAGAGCTTTACAATAGATTATGGTGATGTCTTTGATGCACAGAAAAATAAAAAGGTACAGGAACTAAAATTTCCCTATCAGCAAACACTTTTAGTTGTCAGTATTGGTTTGCAAGTAAGCACACTTGAAGGGTTAAATTAAGAGTGAGTATGCATTCCTTTCTATTACTGTGGGGTCTTACAGGCTACCACAGGCTACCACACACATTTTCACTTTCATCTCACACTACAGATAACGTTAGTCTTGCACCTCACCACATGAAACCACACCACTCACTTCCACCCTGACATGATCAAGACCTAGATGTTGAAGATTGTTTGGGGAAATATGACCTTGTGTTTGTTTTGGTCTGCTTGCCTGGTTTGTAGATATCATCAAACACTGCGAAAAACTATTCATTGGCTGAACTTCACAATCAGATGAATGTCAGCTGCACAAGAGCGTGTCAGTGAAGTGAGTCATTCGCAACTTGGTGCAAAACGTAGTGCAGCTGGATTGCTTTTGATTTCAAGTTGAAGCCAACTGAATTGCTTTTATCAGTGAGAGGAAATGTTGCCTGATGGTAGATCGTTCGTTGTTAGTGATGTGATACAAAACTCTTTGAACCCTTACTACTAATACTAATACTACTGAACATCAAACATGTTAGTGTGAAAATATGATTTGTGTTTTTCCTTTTCTGGCCTCACAGATCCTCGTCATTTTGATTTTATTTCGTATTATCAGTTGTCTCACTGATGTTGTTTAATAGTGCTAGTCTAAAAGTAGGTACTGCAACTATTTAATTTCATGTTTACTTGGTTATCCTTGCTAGCCAGACTATGAAAGCTATCTTGTAAAGATGGTATGGAAATATCCACTATTACAGTACAATACTCATTATATCCCATCCAGAGGGCATATCTGCATTTCACAAGGCTTAATAATTCTGAGAAAAGAAATATAATATAGCCCTATGGACATTGTAAACCTTAAGAGAATAGTTTGACATTTTGGGGAATACGCTTATTCGTCCGGCGCATTGCTCCTAGCCAAGAAATTATCTGAGACACATGAAACCACAACTTTGAATTTGTTACACTTTGGTTTTTGTATGGATTAAACAAATGAAACATAACGTGGTAATTAGTGAGCTCTAGAGATGCTGATAGGCAGATTTCTTTTTAACCATTGGACAGAGTCAGACTAGCTGTTTCACCGTTTCCAGTCTTTATGCTATGCTAAGCTAACCGCCTCCTGGCTCCAGCTTTATACATACAGACAGAGACATGGGAGTGGTATCGATCTCCTCATGTTATTCTCGGCAAGAAAGTGAAGCGTATTTCCCAAAATGTCGAACTAGCATCCATTATCCAAACTGAATCATTGAGGACAGTCTGGCCAGAAAAACTGTTGTTTTTTTTCCAGAGGCGAGACCTGGGAAAGTGAGCTAAAGTTAGTCTTTGTTTGTTCAGTCGCCAACACTACAGGGTTTAATGTGAATATCACATCAGAAAATCGCAAAATAAAAGGACAAAACGTTATACGCAAGTAGGTATTCATTAACTATGTATTTAGTAGGTCTACAGTCTGAAACAGACAAACTTTCAGTTCACAATCCCAATCTGTTTCTTTCATCAAATGTCATTTATCCCCTCTGCAGCCATTTTATAGGGGCCATCTTATGTATCTCTTACTGAGAACCACATTTATTGAATTTGGGGACTGTTGTCATAATATCACATGGTAACTGTTTGTGTCCTGCCCGTCCCTGCTTACTCACACAGGTCCTCAGAGTCCCTGTGAGAGAACAGACCTCCGCATGGCGATAGTAGCCGACCACCTCGGACTCAGCTGGACTGGTGAGTCTCCACATGTCTCACTTTTTCACACTCTATAAAACACACTCAAAAACAAGCGTGACGCAATGCAAGAAGAACATTTTTATTATGGTAATTGATACAACATGGAGAAACAGCTGACATTTTAGGAGTTAAATCAGTTCAGCATCCAACTACAAACTAAAACTCATGCACTTAGGATAATATTCAATATAGTCACTGATAAACATTAGATGTGATACCCATCTTGCAACAAAGAGGATTCAGAATGTGGATCTTAAAGAACACCCACATGTGACCGAATGAGCTGAGCCCAGCTCTCAAACCATTAGTTTTACAGTGTTTGTTGCCATCTGGTGGACATATAGTATAAAAATGTCTTAACTGAGCAGTACTGCAGTGGCATTTATAGTCACACACATCATCACTACACATATGATACAACACCAAAGTAGGGACACTCTCAAAACTTGGGATTGCGATGTAATTTTTCAATTAATTTGTTAAAATTGAAACATACGCACCTCATGAGACATTAGGAGTTCGGGAGTTAAACATATATAGATAATACATTTATTATTCATTTTAACAGCAAAAAGCTTTTATGGCAATGGATTTATATTCTTCCGTGTCATGTATCTGAGTGTGTGTAAGAGGAACTGTAGGAGGATTTTATGTTTATATTGTACGTGAGCAGCGATAAGGGTGTGGCCTCTGCAGTTTAGTCCAAGCCTGACCACCTGCACTGCAGCACTGCGCCACGCCTGCCCGCATGTGTGTGAGAGTGGGCGTCACCGTGTGTGCGAGTACACAGTCAGTGTGTGTACACAGGCGTCCATCTCAAGTGTGTGTGAGTGTGCCCGTCTGTCCAGTGCAGTGACTGAGTTAGTGCTCAGTAGAGAATGGGGAACGAATCCATATTTAATGTGTGTTCCTGTTGCAGAGCTGCAGCGTAGCAGATCTGCTGAACATTATGTTCTCTTGGTTGTAAATTGATAGCCAGTATGCTTGTCTGTACAACAAGCGGCATTCCACTGCTTCATTAGCTTTAGACCGTGTTTGACAGGGTTTGGCATTTAGCAAATGAGCACTCAGGAAATAAATGAAAATATAAGTATCGACACAAATCACATCCATCACCTCTTCTTTCTTAAGCAATCGAGTGTAGCTTGTAACATGAGAACAGATCAGCTGAAAGGTGAATATAATTTGGTGTGCATTATAATTGCTGCAAACGTGAAATCAAACTTAAAGTGCCTCACTCTTCATATATCTTTCGTAGCTAATTATCCAGTTGCTGTTTTTCTGCATTTCTGTCCCCTGTGGCATCAATTTGTTTACACCCCATACGATGCGTCAGGCAGCAGCTCGTCATCAGATAACTGACTTACTGTTTTCTGAAGTTTCTGCATCTCTGGAGGCATTTTTGTACTGTCACTCCCTTTTGCAACGTTGTGATGTCTTACTGTGATGTTTTATAAGCTTGTCAGCCGCTGACCAACACAGTACAATAAATCACAGCGCCGCATTGTCAGTGCAGACATTTTTAGCACCGGTTACCTCAATAGAAAGAGACTCTTAAGCGTTGCAATGTTAGTGCCAATGCCGACCCGTTGAGCAACAAAAGAGTGACTCTTTACATTTTTAGTTTCTCAAGAAAAGGCTTTTTGTTGTTGTTGTTTGTTGCCGTTACAGAGCTGGCCAGGGAGCTGGAATTCTCTGTGGACGAGATCAACTTCATCAGAGTGGAGAACCCCAATTCCCTGACAGCGCAGAGCTTCACACTCCTAAAGAAATGGGTGCACAGGGACGGTAAAAATGCCACAAGTAAGCAGTGTCTGCTTGTGTGTGCCTGTCCTGTGTGTGTGTGTGTGTGTGTGTGTGTGTGTGTGTGCGCGTGACTGAGAAAAATGGAAATGGCCGTTGAAGTTCACATTCAGGTCTTCTTCTCCCAGCTGACATTGTCGTA
Source organism: Coreoperca whiteheadi (assembly GCA_011952105.1). Taxonomy (NCBI): domain Eukaryota; kingdom Metazoa; phylum Chordata; class Actinopteri; order Centrarchiformes; family Sinipercidae; genus Coreoperca; species Coreoperca whiteheadi. Next base: position 20,363,998 of record CM022492.1, read on the forward strand.
TATCAGATAGCATATTTCAAGTTTATGAAAACAAATGAATAAATATAACTGACAGTATCAAGGTTTTGTGGGACTACAACATGACATGTGATAAGTTCCTGTAAATGACATTTTTTTTTCTCTCTCTCTCTCTCCCCCCCCCCCCTCTAGCGGATGCTTTAACTGCGGTGCTGACTAAGATCAATCGGTTGGATATTGTGACTTTGCTGGAAGGGCCCATATTTGACTACGGTAACATTTCAGGCACACGCTGCTTTGCCGATGATAACGCAGTATTCCCGGATCAGTCCGATGGTAAAGTGTAGCCCACCCTAGCTAAACTCTCAGTCTCTCTCTCAGTCTGTCCCTTCACCCTTCTTCACCTCCTCTCTTAGCCAGATAGTCAGACCTGACTGTGTAAACCAATACGGAACCAATCAGGCTTGACCAAACAATGGACGTTAATTAGAATTTAATCAAAATGACTTAAGGCTCCAGCAGGTTCATTGAGCTCATATCAGTAATGGACCATCAGGTAATAATAGCATTAGAATCGTCTTTATTGAGCAGTCACCCCAGTCAGCTTGTTAGTTTTCCAACACTGGACAGTGCAATTCATTTGTAGCACTCAGTCATTGGAATGTTAATGGCAAGTGATTAGATTTTTTTGGGTGATTATTAATATAGTTTAAAAACTTCTTTAAAATCTGTACCATTTTGGGTGCATGACACTTTTTAGTATGTGTGACTGTTTTTCTAAACTGTTCAAAAGCATGGCCCCGAAGCAAATGTAAAGCCGCTAATGAATCGGTGTCTCTGTCCCATCTGATAAATGTTATCGATAAACTCGGTGCTAAGATGATCAGTGAAGCACATTTTTCAGATGGGGTAGGGCACTGGTTCATAATTTGGTGTAACGATAGTTATGTTCATGTGCATGTCACAAGTTTAGAATTTTAACTGATAACCAACGCATCTCGTTTTGTCAACTTTGTGTCGTGCTATTAGAAAACGCATAAAAACCTAATTATAACAACCAAATTCTAATAATGGCATGCTTGATTTAAGCAGTATTGCAAGTCTCTCTCTTTTTCTAACTTTCTCTCTCTCCTCTTAATGAAAATGAAGTGTGGCAGCTACCAGTGTTCTCTGATTCTGACAGACCCAGTGAGGGACATTTCAGAACTTTGATGAGATTGTGCCTTTTTTTTAGAGAGAGCTGATTATGAAATATACAGTGTGTTAACAAGTTAAGAAGCAATTAGCCTTTTTATCACCCTGGAAGTTGGTTACACACAAACATCTTCACCTCAAACGTGACAGTATAAACCGTATATAAATAAAGCAGTCCCACCCCGGCCAACTACAACATGGAAATGCTTTTTACATGTTAAAGCATCAATAACAACAATCAAATAATATAACATATAATAATGACAGAGACCGTCCTGCAGCATATTTAACTAGTTTTGTTACTTTAAGTACACGTTCCATTTGAATGCAGACATTGGTTTGCACTGCTTTTATGGAACCAGTCATTTGGTCTGCATACGAGTTAGCCTGGCACGCCTTTCAGACAATCTTCTGAAATGGGCCTCATTGCCCATCTGTCCAATTAGGTTTCTGAAAGTCATCTTAACACAAGGATCAGCGGTACTAGTGATCTTTTTGCAAAGATGATTTAAAGTGAAACCGACATTTAACAGATTAAAAAAACGTTCCAAAATGCATGGCTGTGGCTTTGTGTGAGAGGCTGCCTGCTCCGAATGTTGTTGGCTTACAACAATACACTTTTAACACTCTTCAAATGGGTGGAGACTTCTCAACACATGCACATGGGTGTTTTTGCATAGCACATGTTGATCAGGATGTGCTATGTTGAAAATGAATCACCTTTTTCCAAAGTGTACAGTGTATAATTATGCTTCTGTGTCACTGCTGTTAGCTGTACTATACCTGTCATCTCCTGGGTTCCTCCGGGCCCCGACGCTCCGCTGTAGCTTCTCCCGCTTTGAGACCAGCAGACTGCCCGCCTCCTTCGCCGCCTCCTCCTCCTCTTCCTGCTTCTGATTGACTAACTCCTGCAGCAAATTCCCTCGTCAACGCTAAGCACCACTAACCCGCTAATTGCCACCAATGGCTACCTTTTGCTAACATCAACAGCTTCTGGATTCAATAGCAGTTTCTGCTTTTGCCCTCGCTGCTGAGCTAAGGCTGACTAGAGTGAGACTGGAAATACAACAGTGCCCCCTGTTGGCACTAACAACTGTCAATCTTAAGCCTCTTCGGCGAGGGTTGCAGACCTCTCCCCTGCCTACCTCTGCACGAACTGGAATGTGGGGGTTTTAATGGCCTGAGGAAGAGTTTACAAGTGACTAAATTAAGTATGCTCAAAACTCCCACAATGCAATGCACAACGGGAATTTAGAAACTGCTTATAGCTGCAAATTGCCAATTATGGTGAGACAGTTTAAAAATAAGTATTAAATTGTTAGGAAGACAGTTGAGTTTTCAAGTTTAATTGGCAGTGACATTCGAAAGGCGCAGTTTGACTGGCGCCCAATGTATTCGTGACATTTTGGTACAAAATATGATATATAGTATATACTGTACACAATTAGTGTGTATTATGGAATTGGGACACAGCAGCTGTTAGGAGGCTAGCCAAAAATGTCTTAGTGGGGTTGCCCTTGGGAAATTTGGTCTAATGACCTCAGTATAGACCTCCTAGATCCCAGAACCTGTCCTCGTGCAAGACAGAGCCAGATGTGAATTTTGCTCCCTTGTTTATGCTCTCCTCTACGGTTTTCCTTGCGGTTTGAAACGATGTTGAGATGTTGAGATGTTGATGCTGTTGAGATTAAGAAGCCTATTCTTACAACTCAACAATCCCTTGAATCCAATGTGCAATATCTTTGCTTCTAAAACATTAAGCCTCCATCAATCACAAGTTAATTTCACGGTGCCTTTCTCTGTTTTTATATGCTGTTTCTTTTCATCCAAGTCTTGTCTAACAGTTGTTCTGTGTGGTTTTTTTTCTGTCTCTTGTGAACCGTGATAATTGTAGTAGCTCCAAAACCTCTTAGATCTCCTACATTCCTCTTGTGTCCTCAAACGTCTCGGCCTGTCGCGCCTCTCCATACTACTCCTTCCCCCTCTTCCTCTCCTCCCTTTCATCCCAGTTATATCACCTCTTCCTCTTCTCCCTCCTCTGTCTTTCACTTCCCGTCCCCCCCTTCCACACCTCCTGTTTACCTCCTGCCTGTCGCTCCTGTCCTCCCTCACTTTGTCGCTCTGCCTCACTCCTCGTCTCTTTCCTCCTCACCCCAAAGCCCTTTTAGCGGCTCCTCGTTCTTCTCTCCTCCTCCTCCTCCGTTTATTCCTCGTCCCCTCCCTCCCTCTTCCCGCTGTCTGCCCTTGTCTCCTTCCTCCTCCATTTCTCCACTTGTTCTTCACCCTTCTCCCCCTCTTCCCTCTCCTCCCCTTTCTTGCACCTCCCTCTCCATGTCTGGTCCTCGCGCTCCCTCCTTTCCATCTCCTCCTCCCCTGTCACCTTCTCCTGTTTATGTTCCTCTTTCACCTCCTTTCCCCTCTCCTCCCTCTTCTTCCACCCCCTCTCCCTCTTTAATATGTGCCTCCTCTCCTCCTCCACTTCCTCCCACTTCTACACTTCTTCCCTTTTCTTCCTCTCCCCATCCTGCCAATTCCCTTCCTTCTCCTCCACCTCACGGTTTCCCTTCTCCTACCCTCAATCATCACTCTTTTCCTCCCCCTTCGCTTCCCACCTCCCCTCCACCCTCTCCCCTCCCTCCTGGTGTCCCTTCTTACTTTAGACGGGACCTTTCGGTTCCTGAGGTCTACATTTAGATGTAGCCTGTTTGTTGCTCTGCTCCTCTCTGCCTTTTGTTAAAATGAACACAACTAAGCTACCTCAATTCTACTCAAGCTTTTGCTCGTACTCTCAAATTGACATAATTAGTGAGACAATGAGCCGAAGTCAGGCTTGTTTTAAAGTGTTATAATGAAGACCCCCTGGTTAATTTCACTACTGTTGCATTTCAATTGAAATCAGTAGCTCTGAGTCTGAGACGGGGTCTGAAGTTAAGTGTTTTTACAATAGGCGTGACTGACTTGAAATCTAACCAGGAACTGCAGATGACATTAGTGTGACTGAATGTTCATGTAAAACGGATATAAACACAGTGTATGGGAAGTTTCTATCTCACATTTTATATTCTGTTTCCATCTCTTTGTGATCTGGCCATGTGTCCTACTCTGTGGTGCTGGTCCAGAAGTCACGCACGAGTCCCCACGGGTTTGAGAAATGTGTTCGTTGAAGGGGAATAACCCTTAACGCAGTATTAATTGGTTTTTGTTTTGGCAACTTGGGGGCAGCAGATCAAGTTGTGAACACCACAAAGCTGACATGGTGAACATATTATCAAACGGTTGCTTATTTACACATCCAGCAAACACGGAGCGACATTAGCATCCATTTGGGGTCGTGCTTGTTCTGCTGCCCCCGAGTGGCCCAAAATCATCAGTTAATGCAGCTTTAAAGTGTATTTGGGTTAAACCTGTGTGACTTCTGAACAAATGCTACCTTTTTAGATGTTACAGGTGTTTCTCATTTCATCACCTCCACCACTCTACCTCTCCTTCCCTCCCTCCTTTCCTCCCCTCTTTTTTCTTTCCCTCCCTCTTCAATCCCCTTGCCCTCTAATCCTTTACTCCTGCCATCCACCCAGGATACCACAATATAGATCTGGAGCTGCAAACCCCCTCAGACCTGAACTACGAGCCCCCCACCCCGCTGCGCTCAGACGACTTCTTTAGCGAGGGGGATGCTAGCGCAGACTGCCCTGGCAAAACCATTCTTACTAGACCTAGCGACCTCTCTCTCACTCAGACCACCAGTACCTCCAGCAGTGACCCCCTCACAGTTGCCCCGGCCCCCGGCTCCAATGCCCCACAGCCCCCCCTTGTTGGGGCTGAAGATACGACCTTGTCTGCAGAAGAAAAGACAGGGCTGGTATCTTATGAGAGGCTGGATAATGACAGAAGGGCAGTACAGCAATCAGGAAAGGGAACAGACAGGCATGCGGAGGCCTTAAAAGAACTGAAGGCAGGGCATCGGGTTGTTTTAGAGCGTCAGGGAGGAAACCAAAAAGAGGATGCTGCCTCAGACACTGGTCATGGAAATGGAAATGGAAGGCAGGAAGAAGAGGAGGAGGAGGAGGATGAGATGACCCAGGAGAGGCTGCAGAGTCTGCTGGAGGATATAAAGCTGGAGGGAGGCTTGGAGGACGAGGAGATGACAGAGGAGCGGGTGAATGCAATCCTCGAACAAGTACGCCAAGCAGAAAAAGACGTGTGTTCGGTTCCAGGCTGGACAAGTGAGACGGCAGAGTCGGCAGCCCCTGGCCACAGCCCCGCCACTGAGGAGGGCAGGTAGGGTTTGTTTTTATTCAGAAAACCTGTTTCTCTACCAACTTTCTGTTTACAGATTTCCTAACTATGTTTCACTCCCCCAGCCCCGACAGCCTGGCTGATTCATTAGAGCAGCCGCCGGCTCAGACTGACAGACAGAATGGAGGTCACAGTGACGCAGCCAGGGAAGGAAAGGAAAAAGAGGCCAAGAGGAAGGGACCTCAGGAGGACAGCAGGACAGCGGGACCAAGCAGAGGACGGGAGGAGGGAGGTGAAAGGTCCCAGCACAAAATCCAGGTGAGACGAGACGATTTTAGGTTTCCTTTGTGCATGAATTTCAAGAAGGGAAAAAAAAAAAAAAAAAAAATACACAAATTTTGGTGTCTGTAGGCTTTGAAAAAGTCTACAAATGTTTGTTTTTTGGCCTACAAAATGCTGCTATATGCAGCTTTTAAAGCCTTACATTCAAAAACTGCTCCAATATTCCTTTTTAATTTAACATTAACCATTTAAATGATCCCACAAAGTCATGAATTGAAGCCGCATGCACACACGGCGGTCATTAACGTTACACTGCCACTGGGATGTTGTCAGGGGAGTGTTAGAGCTGACGCGTCCAGGTCTGATGAGGAGACCACTGTCACCACCAGGGTCTACCGCAGAAGAGTCATACTCAAGGTGTGTGAGGCCTGGTGTGTGGACAGCTCGAGGCAGCGTGAACTTGCATAAGCTCTGAGTGTGAAGAAGAGATAGACAGAAAGATTAACAAAGGTTACGTGCTGTGCGTTTGTGTGCTTTATGGCGTAAAAGTAAGAGTGTGTGTGTGTGTCTGTACGTGTTTGTTCACATGGGTGTGTGTTTGTGTTAGTTTTTAAGACTGTGATAGTAAGAGAGAGTGTATCAGAGTGGGTTTCCATCCAACTGTAAATAAAAAAATTTAAAAAAGTATCAAAGCTTTTACGCTTGGCTGAGGTTGAAAAGTTTGCATGTAGATACAAAGAAAATGTGACAAAGTGCAAATAGACTTAGTGAATAAATAATGACGTACATTGTGCAGCCCTAATTTGAGGTTTGACCAAATTAGGGCATCTTGTTGCGCCCTCTTCTTCTGCAATGGTTTAATGGCACCCGAGAGGACTCTTAGAGTAATAGTATTTTATCTTGATTCACCCAACTCCTAATATTCGTATGATGGTGGTTACATTCATTCGCATTTTCTTTTAGTGTATTTTCTGGGAATTCTGTCAAAAATTGCATTACATTTGGAATGAAACTTGCGTAGGTGTGTGTGTGTGTGTGTGTGTGTGTGTGTGTGTGTGTGTGTGTGTGTGTGTGTGTGTGTGTGTGTGTGTGTGTGTGTGTGTGTGTGTGTGTGTGTGTGTGTGTGTGTGTGTGTGTGTGTGTGTGTGTGTGTGTGTGTGTGTGTGTGTGTGGGGGACAGTGAGTGTGCGTGGATGTTTAGCCTTTATGGCATGAAGTGCAACTCACAGCTTGTTGGTGTGAGCCGCTACACCACCGGCCATGCTCTTTGGTGTTTGGCATTATTGCTACCCGGTTGGTGGACTGTTGTGCTGCGTGTTTGGCTCATAGATAGAGTATAATACTATCTGCGTAATTCTGAGGCTGGATTTCCACAGGAGCCGATCATCTGATGAGTTCAACCCACTGCTTAAATTGTAATGCGCAAAACAGTTGACTTACAACTAGCAATTATTAGGGAAATATTCACGAATAGTTACGAAGCTGGAACCAGAGAATTTGGGCATTTTTTCTAAAAGAATAACTCAAACCGATCAAAATAGTTGCCGCGTAATTTTTTGTCGATTGAGTAACCGTCGCAGCTCTAAACTACAGACGGTCTGCCTCTGTGTAAATGGAGCCTCTTTTCTGAGCTGACAGTGTTAATACATTTGTGTGGTCTTCAGTCATCTTCATAGCAGAGTTTGCAGCTGAAAATTTGAAGCTCTGCAAGAGTTTGACTGACATGATTTCACACCTCTGATAAATCCAGGTAAAACAATAAACCATAGTTGGTGACACAAAGCCATATTCACATGTTGAGACATTGTCCCAGTCTTACCAAAAAATACCTGTAAAATAAAAACTGAAACGAGCAAAACATTTAAGTCTTCAGAGCCCCCTAAGAAGTCGTGTTTCATGCTATCAGTGCTGCATCATAGATGAACACCATCATGGATTTTAGTCGTAGGTTATCTATCTGAGAATTTGTACTAATGAAACTGCACTTTAAAAAACTAAAGAACTGCTTGAGCCTTCACTAATCGTGCTTTTGCAATTTTCAAATCTTTAGCTGTGATTTTAACAGAAGAAACCCATCGGCTGTGGCGGGCAGGCTGGCGTCTGTTTGGAAATGTTCTAATTTTCTAATTAACCTCTCAAACCCCCCACCCCCCAATCTCTCACTCCTCCATCCCACCTGTCACCCATCCTTTAAACCCTCACCTCAGGGAGAGGAGGCCAAAAACATTCCTGGAGAGTCTGTGACAGAGGAGCAGTTCACAGATGAAGACGGGAATCTGGTCACCAGAAAAGTAACACCTCTCTAAACTGTATCACATGGCATCTCATACACCTAGACACTGTTGAGACACCCTCCTTTCCATTATTTCTCCTCACAAAATGCTTTCCTGCTTTCCTCCCCCTGACGTGCTTCTGCCCCCTACAGGTGATCAGAAAGGTGGTGCGCCGTGTGGTCAACACTGAGGAAAGGAGGGAAAGTGCAGGCGAGACTGTTACAGAAGGTGCTGGTGGTGGTGGTGTAGCGACAGGTGGAGCAGACGCTGCTTCTTCAGCAGCAGGAGGAGGAGCCATGGGGGGGAAGGGCAAGAAGAGGGGGAAGCGCTCCCGACAGGGCCACAAGGCAGAGGAGACCCAGAGAGGGAAAACTGAGGTTGGCGTTAAAACCAACCGCCTGACTTAGTCAACTGAGCTATCCTGAACCACTCACACCTGCATGAAGCTGTAACTGTATGTAAACACTCAAATCACTCAGAGTAATGTGAAAGGATCAGCCAGCCAAACCTCCCCACACCCAACTCTGCCGCTTTTATCTCATTTTGTGTTTTCAGCTCGCCCCTTTTCACCGCTCTGATCCACCTCAGCCCAAATATAAAAGCCATCGGCACTTGTGTGTGGGAAAGTACGAGCAGAGTGTACGCTACGTGTTCAGCACAAAACAGCAAAGAGCGGAAGTAAACTAGTGGCGGTGAAGGAAGTCGAGGATGTAGCTCAGAGTTTGTGCAATAAGTGAGGGCCAGGCCAGGCCAGGCGGTTCATATTCAAGGCCCTCTCGCACATTATTTCAAGCACTCTCTGTGTTGCTCTTGGCCTAAAGAGCGCTTTTGATTCAGGTTAAACTGGAGTAAAATATCTCACGGCTTCAGCTACACGCTAGCTTAGCTAAGTCCGGCTCTGGAGCAAAGTTATACCAGGAGTGGACGACATTGTTTTTAAGATGGTCACTGTGTCGAATTAGGAGACGATGGCGCCTAAAACCTCCTGCCATTACTTAGCGGAGTCATGTCAGACTACGCAAACTAAACGTCGAGCTACGTGATCATGCAGGAGTGGCCGTCCCAGAACAATAAGTGCGTTTCCATCCACTTGTTTTTAAATATCTACAGAGTGGAAACCTTGTTTTTCCCGCTGCTGTGATTCGACTGCAGCCCTTACGACATCTTTTTACGCCTTCTGCAATGTTTTAATGGCCCCCGCCTGAAGAATTAGCACCACCAGCTGTTTATCTCGATGAACCACCTCCTAATAGTCACATAACAAGTGGATGGAAACGCGCTATTAATTTGCATTAACTTTTGCAGATTTTCTTCTAAAATGTGGTTAAAATACACGCTTGCATTTGAATGGAAACTAGGCTGAAGAGAACATTAAACTGGACGAGCGCCAAAAAAAAAAATCATTCTGACATGCTAGTCTTTTCGTTGTGGCCTCAGGAATCCAAGACTATGATACAAAACACGGAGTAAAATGACAAATCGTCTTTCGCAACATTCTCTTTCTCGCCACTGCAAATCTGTCGGCTCAGGGCGATGTTGGGCTCACATTGTGACGTCTGACCTCAGCATTAATCGGAGCTGTTTGCTACTGTGAAACAATGGGTTGCAGTTTGTGAAGTGCTGTGTATTGGAGCAGCAGGGTCATTACAACGGCCTTACCGCCTGTATACATGTCGTGCAGTTTGTAGTGGTTGCGTTCTCCTGCGTGTGTTTGCTCTGTATTCCAGTGTATCAGTAAATACTTTTCTCTCTTTTAACATGCATTGATGCACGTGTAATTTCCTTTGCATATGTACAGAAGTAGTGATTTTAACGTGCCTTTTCTCGCTCTCCTTAAACGCGTCTCTCTTCCAGCATGCTGCCTGCGATCTCCTGACGTGCAGTAGTTGAGCTCCACCGTGCTTCATTAACACACACACACACACACACACACACGGGTCATATCCAGCCTGAGCACAACACTAACGTTCTTCTCTTTCTCTCTCTCTCTCTTTTTTTACCTCTTTGTTTTTCTGTCTCTTGATGAACTCGATGAACCCTGCTTTCCCCGTTCTCGCTCTGCCAAGCCTGGAGACCGCGCCAGCAAGAAAGAAGGGAAGAAGAGTCAGTCATAACAGTGGAGCTCACGGCTAAACCAGGTAACAGGCTAGTAACTGGAATTCTGAAAATCATCCATTCATCAATAAATATCAATCTGTCACTGTATCTGTGGAGTGGTTCACAAGTTTGCTCGTTTTAGCACTAAGATGAATTATGCAACACAGCGGTCTTTTTGGGGATGTAGATTTGAAACTACTGCATGAAGGAAGAGTTGGACATTTTAGGAAATGTTTGCATGCTTGCTGAGTTAGATGAGAAGATTAATACCACTCACGTCTGGACAGTAAGCGACGAAATGTATTAGCGCTTAGCTTAGCATAAAAATTGGAAGCAGGGGGAAACAGCTAAGCTGGCTCTGCCCAAAGAAAAAGCTCACAAACGAACATGTTGTATCTTGTTTGTTTAATCCGTAAAAAAAAAACTGACCCCTGCTTCCAGCTATGCTAAGCTAAGCTAAGCGCCTGCTGGCTCTAGCTTCATATTTACCGTATACACACGAGCGGTATCGATCTTCTCATCTAAGAAAGCAAATAAGCGTATGGACTAATCCTTTAATTTCATTATCGATTAATCTCACATATTTGATTTCATATATAAAATGTCTTCTATAGTATTATGATACTTTTTGGCTGACCAACAGTCCAAAAGATATTTAATTTAACAGTGATGTAAAACAGAAAATGCTCACATTTGAGAAGCTGGAACCAGCTAATTTGACATTTCTCCTTGGGTAATCAATGAAACGATCAATCAATTGTAAAATAGGTGTCGTCCAACTAATCGGCCAATAATTCCTGCACTCTTCTGGATACTGCACAGCTGGCCGAATATCAGCCTTTTAACAGATGCTGTAATCAAACCTGTGGCATTGAATATCTACAGTATCAACCCATTTGCAGCACCTCAGATTTTAATGCAAGCTTGTAATCCTTCACCCTCCAGGTCCACTGACGTCCACCTGCGACGCGACGCGACCACACACACACACACACACACACACCCTGGGAGGAAAAACGGACTGGAAGCCTCGTCAAACGGCCAAAACGTGTCTGAAGCTTTCACCTGCAACGCATGGTTTTCAGCAAGACAACGAACTTTTCTTTGATTTCGCATGAGCATGTCACCAAACTCACTCACTGTTGGAAACAAAACACCGAAGGACACGCGTGGACGGGAGCTGGAACTTCCTTATCTCTGATGAATGAAAGGCGTCTGTGACCAAAGATGGCACAAACAGGGGGGAACCCCCCCCCAGAAAAACAAGAAGCCAACAGATAAGGAAGACGTGTGATCCACTCTGGCTCAGACACTCGCCTTATATGGTCTATTTTTTCCTCCTGGACCCACAGTATTGGGGTGTACCACGTGGGTTTATTTTGTTTTTTTTAAATGAAATATAATAGTCAATGGGTGATTTTGTTGTATATAAATGACACTGTATAAAATCAAAAAAAAAAATAACACCACAAAGGATCAGTAGCTTTACAGATTGTTTATGCACTGGTTTGAGTTGCTGGAGCTTCGCAGAGTCGGTGTGTTTGTACTGAGAGGTCGACACTGTTTGAGCGTGTGACCTGACGTGCTCTTCCAAAAAGCAAATATAAAAAAGGAACAAAACAAAAAAAGAAGCTGTATGTAAATGAGAAATGAATGGAGGAAAACAAAACTGCTTGATTTTAAACAAAAGGACGTTTCTTTAAAGCCAACAGCTACTTCCGCTCTGTCTGTGGAACATTCTTCGTCTTCAGAGAAATAATATTTTGCTGCATGTGACGTCACTTTATTTTTAACGCGGCCCTTTTTCCCCCCCTCCTAATTCAAAGCACTGTAATACAATTAGAGAGCGTTTCGATGGTACTTCTGTCTTTGTGAGCACTCATAATATCCCAGACATCTGTCATCTGTAACTGTTTTTATGTAATTATTATTATTTTTTTTTTACAAAAGCGAAACCACACACTTCGCACTCGAGTGGGAAAGATAGCAAAGCTTCATTCTTACACTCCAGGCAGATCAGTGTCCTCGAATGTGACCTGCAGACTGGCACAACGTGTTCTCTCCAAACTGCTAGCAGCCCCGTGTGCGTTCATCAGATACGAACGTCTACCTGTAAGCCCATCGTGCACACTAGAAGTGTACGTTAAAGCTTTTAGGTCTGCTGTGGTTTTAAAAAGGGGGACTGTTTTCATTGTGATGGTTTGACTTTTAACTTTATTTAATAGGTTGCACTTACAGAGAATCTCATTTTTTGCCCCGTTATCCCAATCTTGTCCTTTTTACTAATGACTAAATAAAATTAATCACAGTATTGATCGCACACTGTTCAAAATCTGATCTTCTGTTCCTGTGGTGTTGTCCCCCCCCCCCGTCTTTTTCATACAAAACCAGCACCCGTCGTTAACGATAAACCTGGTACCAACATGTATGACGAACCAACATAGCCTACACTGGATGATCCAAGTAATTATTTAAGCCGAAAAATAAATTGTGTTTAAACCGAACGTCCGCGAGTCAGTCTGGTTTCTCCCAGTTGATTATGTTTTGCAATTTCACGCCGTCAATCGAGACACACCTCATCCTCGCCAGGTATTAAAAGGTCGCCAGAGCAGAGCGGTAGCAGTCACATTAGCTTCTAAGGTGAGTTCACCACATTCAATGCAAAATACTAAAATGCTAATGTTTAGCAGGAATTATGTTCACAATGGTCAACTAACAAACAAGCACGCTAACATTTGCCCATGGGCACTGAACAAGTATTGGACAAATTAAACATTTAGACCTGAAGATGGCGCTAGATGAAAGGTTAAGGGATCGTTTAAAGTTATTACAGTGAACCCCTGAACGGGACATGAATGTCTGAACCAGATTTCACAGTAATCCTTCCGATGTTTGTTGAGATATATCAGTCGGGATTCAAAACTCAAATGGGAGGGATTTCCTACTTTTCTCTGTTTTATATTATACATTGAATATCTTTGGACAAAATAAGCACCTTGGACTCTGGGAACTTGCATTTTCTCCTATTTTCTGACATTTGATGTAAATCAATTGAAAAATAAGCGACAGATTTATCGATAATGAAGACGATCAAACTAATAATACTGGTAAACTGATTTTGTAATTATTCTTTCACTGCTCTCTCCACCACAAAATAACTGCAATTTCCTTTTTTTTTTTTTTTTTAAAAAGTACTTCATTCACATCGGAATAGGAGAGGCACCGTTCTCAGGTTACATCCTCAAGTTAACAGTAAGCTGCCAATGACAAATGGACAGACTTCCAAAATGCATCGATGTGACATTTTATGTGACTTTGGAAGTAAAAGACAAGTTGTGAAATTATAAAAAGCTGTTTTTTTAATATTTTATCGATGTGAAATCTAGAGGCAGGAAAAAAAAAAAAAAGAGTTGGTCTAAAACAATACATATTATTTTGGTTTGAGTTTCTTCTAAGACTAAACATTTGAAAAGTAAATCAAATAAAAAAAAAAAATCAAAAACATAACACTGAGGATTTTTTTTTCTTTAAACGTATTAACATCTTGCTGAGATCAGGTCGATTAGTTACCACTGAAGCTTTCTTTATAAAGACGGAAAAAAGGCAGCTGCAGAAACAAGAGAGGTGACTCGGCTCTCGATAGATTCCCTTAGAGTTCAATTAGTCTCTTTAAATAAGTTAAGTGACATGTTTTGCAACTACTTTTCTGTTTGACACTTGCATCAAATTTCAGGTATTGTAGATATTGGCCTACGTATCACAGATACGTATATTAGCTGATTTCGGTTAACATACGTCGATACAAATATAACGGTTTTCTTTTCAGCGTATTAAGCAGAAAACAAGGCTCGTGTTAATATATTAGCGTCACTACAAAGCTCATCCAGCAGAGTGCGCTGTCACTAAAGTGGCAAGCAGCGTTAAGGATGGAGAAGCAGCAGATCAGCAGCTAAAATACAGCTGGTGTCATGAAATGTAACAGCCACCGCGTCAAAACTATAAACCAGCACAAAAGCGACAACTGCCAACATAAAATACCGGTTTCATTGGTGGAGTCAAAGCGGTGTGTTCACGCTGCTAACTAGTTCGTGAAATACGTTGCTGGCAAGTTAATAAAAAGTGAACGCCAATATAACCCTGTCCCTGAAAACCATCACTCAGGTGTATCTCGAACGAGGTTAGCGTCCGAGCATCTCTTCGTCATGCTGCAGGTTTGAGTCCGTTGAGTGTTGACTTCACGCCACGCTGTTACCTAGTTGGTGAGCTGCAATGCTGGACAGTAACTAAAAAAACGTCAGCATGACTCTCACAGCTCGATAGAGTAAGTCAGAGAATATGTGGTTTAGTACTGCACTTGTGCTTTAACTTTACTTGGTATTTTATGCTACTTCAGCAATTGACTGATCCTAAACAGTGCTGATGTTTATTTAGCTATTTATTTGATCTGATTTATTCTTTATTCAAACCGTCAGCAGTTGACTGATATTGAACATAGAAAGTACAGATGTTTATTGAGCTATTTATTTTATTTATTCTTCACTTTCTCAGCGTTCATTTCAAAAATTGGTTGACAATGTATATTTTAAATTATTTAACTTCAAATACTCTCTAATAAAGTTATTTCTTTTTAACAAAGCGGCCTTCTGAGTACCTTTGCATGGGCACGTTGGTCCACAATCCACATAGAAACGGTCGTTTTTCATTCCAGCTCAAAGATTCCCTATATGGGCAGCTACATCCGTAATCTGTGAATGTTTCCCTTCTGAACATCGGTATCGTCTCAAAAATCCCATATCCGTTGGGCTCAAATTTTCTGAATAAAAGCATTTAGAAAAGATATGAAGAGCTCAGTTAAATGTTGCCAGTAAAACCTTTGCCAAGTTTGCTTGAATAGATTTTGGGATACAAGTTAATTTGACGCCCAAAGTGTCCAATGTCATTATATAATATACCACAACAAATGTCAGAAAAGAGTGAAAATCTACTAATCACATACGACAACTGAGAAGCTGGAACGTGGCAACGTTTGGTATTTTTGCTTAAGAAAGGACTAAAACTATTAATATCTTCTCATCTCACTCGTGGAAAGAAAGCAAATTAGCGTATTTCCGTATAAAATGTTGAACTATTCCTTCGATAGGCAGCACCTAAGCTCAGCATTAAAGACTTGTCAGCTGCGCGGCATCGTCCTCGTGAGTCTGACCGTGTCTTTTCAGGTCCTCTCTCCTCAAGAATCCTTTGCCGCAGACGCTGCAGCCGTGAGTCCGCTCCCCTTCGTGGACGCCCATGTGCTTGGTGAGCGAGCCGCTCGCCGTGAAGCTTTTCCCACAGACGTTACACAGATACGGCTTCTCTCCCGTGTGGGACCTCATGTGGATCTTCAGCGCGCCGCTCTTGTAGAACCTTTTGTCACATATGCCGCATCGGTGTGTGGACTCGCCCGTGTGGATCATCATGTGCGTTTTCAGAGTTCCCCGCTGTCTGAATCCTTTTCCGCAGACGCTGCAAAGGAACGGCTTCTCGCCCGTGTGGATTCTCATATGAGACATCATGTATTCTTTAAAGCTAAAGCTCTGGCCGCACACGCTGCAAACGTACGGCCTCTCCCCTGTGTGAACTCTCATGTGTCCCATCAGATTTCCGTTTTGAGCAAACGCTTTGCCGCAGACGGTGCAGATGTACGGCTTCTCTCCTGTGTGGGTCCTCATGTGCATCTCCAGTTGTTTGTTGCCGTCGAAGTGCTTGCCGCAGACGTCGCAGTCATTCGTTCTCGTGTAAGTTTGCAAGTGACGCTTCAAGCTCTCCGCAGACTCGAAATGTTTCCCGCACACGCCGCAAGCATCGGTATCCGTCTCGTCTTCTTGCACGTGCTTCAGAAAAGAGGCTCTGTAGCAGAAAGACTTGCCACACACTTTACAGCGGTATTTCGATAAATCCTTGTAATCCTTGTTTTTCGGCCCCTTGCGTTTGTTCGATCCTTGCATTTTTGTTCTGGACTCCCGCTTTCGGGAACAAGGGCGTTCTTTGGTCTCATCGTTGTCGCTGTCTCCATCGTCGCTATCAGTTCCTTCGCTGTCCTTCCAGTCCCCATCACTGTCACCCGCTTTACTCTCGGCGTCAGAGCACCCGGCCGCAGACTCTCGGCCGTCCGTTCGATCCCCGAAGCGGTTTTCCTCGCCGTGGGCTTGCAAATGCACCTCCAAGCTCTCGTCGGCGTCCAGGCGTTTTCCACAGGCTCCGCACAGGTCTGAGCTCTGTTCGTGCTTGAGGACGTGTTTCAGAAAAGAGCGTTTGTACCGGAAAAACTTCCCACATACTCCGCAACAACTCTGTCCTGTCTTGTCTGTTGTAGCAATTTTTACTTTCTTCCCAGCAACACCTCTGCGGAAAAACCGTCCACACGTTTCGCAACAATCTGCACCCTGACTTTGTCTCAATCTCGGAAATGTTTTTCTTTTTTTGGATTTGAGGGGCTCCTCACTCAACTCTTTATCACTATCATTATCTTCACTCCCAGCTTCTGAACCTTTTGATGACAGAACCTCGTGGTCGCTAGGTGGCAGCCCACACTGCCCTCCTCGCGTCTCTGTTTCCATCACAGTCGTGGTGCCCTTTCCTGCTCTTTGTGTTTGGTGGAGATGTGAGGGCTTACCGTGGATAAACTCAGAGTCCGTCTCCGTAGACGCGTCTTTAACCCGCGGTAGATTTGATGTTTTCTGGACCCGACTGGAGCTGCTGCTCTGCTCCCATTCCTGCTGCTCAGAGGAAAAGTCCTTCCCACAGTCCGACCCAGAGAGTGGCAGTCTGTCTGAAGGGAACGTCCAAGAGCAAATTCAGCATGGAACTACTGTAAATTGCAATAAATACCAACGCCAAACAATACACAATTCCCTATACGCGGATGTAAATAGGCAACACACAGCTCTATTCTGCAGTTTCGTCAGTCAAAAAGGTGTGCATTTGACACTCAAAACAGATTTTGGAATCGCTTTAAAAAAGGCAAGTGTATCACAAAGTCACCAAATTACAGTCGTGGCTGCAAAGCTGTTCACGAATGTAAAGATTCTAGCCAAGGAAGAATGACTGAATGAGTAAACAAATAAATGCTTAATAAACGCACACGATTTATCGACAGTTGTTAATTAAATCATACCACACTAATGGTCAAAGATTCATAATTTACGTAAAAACAGAAAAATGACCCCACGGCAGGAGCCTGAGGGCCAACTGCTTTTATCAACTTCACTTTCAGTTGTTGTGCAGTGTCTAATCATTTGTTCAATCGTGACTAATTACAATGGTACCAGCCTGAAAAAAAATCAACGACTGTTTTAAGAAAAAAACAAAACACGTTGGAATATAAGCACTATTTAATGTACGACGTACCTTTTCTCTGCAAATTTGTCTCCGTTATCAACGTGATGGCCAGCGCCTCGCGTTGACGTTGGACCTCCCCGTGGGAACCGGACACTTGCGCCTCATATTCACCCACCATCATCATCTCCAGCATCCTAAAAATCTCGTCAGCAACCACCGACAGCCGCTTGCGTAGAACTGCCCTTTGCTGCGCAGGTGGCATTTCTGTAGGAAGGAAGAAGGGAAAGAAATTAGGCCCAAGCGGGAGTAAATGCCAGCATAATCCCCCGTATGTACGGTTAAATTATGTGGATGCCAGCCAAAACTCATTGGCCCCTCCCCCAAGAAGGTCCTTGTCTGGAGATTAGGCTGAAAATACAGGCCGGTGTGATTTGTTTGCGCAATCCTTCACATGTGTATGAAATATCACAGCTTTAGTATCATCCTTTCCTGCTCCAAACAGCACAAGCGCTTCTCTTAAAAGTCCACTGTTACACGTCTTCAGCGTGACAGTCCAAGTCCTTTCAGTGTGGCTTAACTAAAGTCTCCTCACATCTTTTCCAAAAAGGCACGCAAGGTGTCCGGGTCTTGTTTGTATCTAGATAGAGATATTGTCACTGGGTAGCATCTACTACGCATTGGCTGGGCTGCACACTCCATCGAAATCCCAGTGTGGCCGAGTGCAATTTCAAAGTTGCAGAAGCTGCAATTATTTTGATAAAAAGGTCAGATGTGTGACAAGACAAGGTCATAATGAAGTGCTGCAGAGAGGCCCCCCCCCCGGCCTGCAAAATCCTGCTCTCCAGATGTAAGAAAACACGTGTGTTCGGTGCAGACCCCAACAGATGGCACATCGTAATGATTCTGATAGTTTTTTTCGTTTTTAGTAAAAATGAAAACCGTGATGCGAACATGATGATTCCCACTAATCGCGAATCATATGGCAATATCTGTCAAAATTATCCCAACATGATTTCCTTTTTTTTTTTTAACCATATCGTGCAGCCCTATTTGAAAGGAAACCTCTTTTACCTCGTTTGTATTTAAAAGAGATCATCCCAGACCGATTGCTTCCACAGTGGTTGTCGATGTAACGTTAGAGGTAACTGGATCTCTAGGAATAATGTCTGTGGTGCATGTGGAGGTTGCTCTGTGACTTAGAAATGGACACTTCAGCAGTATATATATACACACACACTGTAGTGGTGTCAATGTCGGTGCCATTGGGAGCAGAAGAAGCGGACTGATTTGGGATTGCACCCAAGATGACTGCATAATAAATCACTCGTCCACGTGCTAAAATAACTCCCTTATCAAGCCAGGTCCTATTAAAAAAATAAAAGAAAGGTGTCTTGTGTTTACAGACCTGGTGTGTGCAGCATCTTCTTCTCCGTTTTCGTCCTCTCGACGGCGCTGAATATCTCGTCCGCAGCCGCCGCCAGTCTCTGGGCCACCAGCGTCCTCAGCGCCTGCATGGTGGGACACGGTGGACCGACGCGGGCTCCCTTCACTCTGCGAGCACGTCGCCGCTTCAACGGCAGCCGCGCGAACACGTTGCCAGACACAACAAACCAACGCTTCGCGTTAGCTGCGAGCGCGGAGGTGGTACTGGAACGTGTGGCTCGGTGCTTCCGGGGTCGTCGTCTTCTTCTACTCCGCTTAGGGTCAAACGTACGGGTGATGGTGCAGTAGCGCCACCGTCTGTTCTGAAAATGGTATTACAACCACACGCACAAACCGTGATGTGGCAGCAGTGGAGGAAGAAGTACTCAGATCCTTTTCCTAAGTAAAAGTAAAAATACCGCAATGTTAAAAAAAATACTCACTATACATGTAAAAGCCCTGCATATACTTAAGTAGAAGTACAGAAGTATTATCAGCTGCATCAACTTACATCAGGCTGTGACTGACGTAAAAAAATTAAATTATTAAGACTGATGCAACAATGTGTACGCAGCATTTTACTATTGTAGTTTTAACCACTTTATATACAGTTAGCAGTGACGCAATGTAACTAAGTACATTTACTCAATACTCGTAAGATTCGAGGTACTTGTACTTTACTTGAGTATTTTCTTTTTATGCAAGTTTATACTCCACTGCATCTCAGAGGCAAATAATGTACTTTTTACTCCACAACATTTGTGCGACATCTTTAGTTCTCAGATTACAATTTGTCATGCACTTCCTGTCCAGTGAAAACCCTGTATCTCCAAATATGGGGATTCTGATTTTGAATGCAGGTAGTGGAGTATGTTAACATTGTGGTATGGCTACTTATGCTTAAGTGAAAGATCTGAATTCTTATTCCACCGCTGACAGTTAGGTAGTTTAATCCAGCGGTTCCCAACCTAGGGTTCAGGGCCCTCCAAAGCGTCACGAGATTCATCATCAAAAATCTACAGTACTTTCATCAATGTCTCTTATATATATATGTTTATTTTTTCAAAAAGTATGCAAGCTGGTACACAAAACGTATTAGTTGATGACACAGGCTTTGGACCTTTGATATTGCAGTTGAATTGTAAATCTGGTGTCCAGAGAACCCAAAGATCTCCTTGTTGGTCATTATGGCATTATTTATTTACTCAGATTCTATTCTGACTGTCTGTTGCAGACCTGGATTAGAGAAATAACAATTAACTCTTGAATTTGAGATTTGAGTGCTACATTTACTTTACATTTTAAAGTTCTCTGACCAGCAGGGTCCTCACCGCTCGGTTTAGGCCCCCACCCACTCCACATTAGTCCAGTCTGCAGTCTATCCTTGGTTTATGTTTATACTAGATTCCTAGTGGGGGGGGGTTCTCATTTATTGTTGCATTTTCAGTGTACTTGTGAACATGTCACTTGTTGCTGTATGCATTTTAATCTAAAGCACATTAAGTTTATAAAATGTACTATATGAATAAGATTTGGCCTCGACGTGCCTTGCCACTTGTGTCCCTACAATGTGAACAGTGTGCAGAGTTGACAGTACTGTGAAAGACTAAGACGGTAGGACTTAAGATAACAAAATACCTCATCACGACCAGAGGATTTTGAACTTCGTAATCTGCTTCATTGCAGGGCCAGTTGGTGTGAAACCGAAAGATGGCGGAGATCAAGAAAGACAGCACACTCTGTGTGGCAATGAGTAGAAGCTTACCCACCACAAAATGGACCAAGCCGGCCAGCGAAACGTGGGTCAAGGCTTATCTAAACCGACATTGCCTGGGAAATGTAGTTTTCTTCTTTTGCAGTTTGTAAAGAAGGGTGTTGACATCAAGGCAGGGTACTGATGCCACCGTGTGGTGTAACTCCCACGTCTCAGTTTCACCTCTTTGGCTCGTATACTCTGGCCTGTGCACACAAACAGTGCTGCAGGATCAGCAGATTAGCTGAACTGTGAACGAAGAGGGGTATTTTTTGTTGTTTTTTTTGTCTTTGTGGAGAATCCTGGAATAGATTGGTTTACTTAAACTCAAATATTGATTTCAAAGTACTAATTAAAGAAATACACTCTCATATGCTTTGGAAGAAAACGGCAGTATAATGATGCAAAACCATGCATACATATTTTCTTAATATGTGCATTTTTGTGCCTGCATTCTGTTCTTCTGTTGTGACAGGCCAGTTCTTGTCCATCAGACTTCAACTTATACTGATACAGAAAGACCGTGTTGGCATTAAAATAAAAAAAAAAGACAGACAAATATTGAATGTTCAGCTTGCACCGTTGGCCTTATGTGCACTGGCTGACACACAGACAGTTGTATGACGTGTGGATCTATGTCACCGCCGCACGTCAGGCTAAAGGCCAGGGCTTTGGTGCTGAGTTAATGATTCATATCTCACTCTGGCTTTGCCAAAATGTCTATATCTTTATGAGCTTATACAACAGCCAAAATGGGACACGGGATTTTTGGAAGGGGGTCATCTCTCTGTCTGTTAAGCGACACATATGGGAATAGATGTTGTACTTCACAAGGTGACAGGAACAAAATTAGCGTGCTCAGTTTGGTTTCACTGCAGTCACAGGCAGCAAGACAACAGTTTGGGTCCTCACCCAGGTCAAACAAAATCCCTGTCGTCTCAATGTAACGTTTGATGGTATGATGATTGCTGAGGATAGCCTGTTTTAGTTCAAATAGTGATTTAATTTCATTTATTTTTATGGGCACAAATACATAGACAGACACTAGTCCGCAATGCTCCTCCTTAGATATTCCTGTATGCAAACACACACCTCGACAGGACGACACGTGCAAAACACAAACAATTTTACATGGTATTTTTATTGCATCATTGTTTGTGTGTGTATGAACACTGGATCATTCGTGACTACATGTCTTTTAAAAAAAAGGTTTTAACTTGAGTTTAAAAATATTCAATTCATGATCTATTTTGAGTTCTGCTGAATTTTTATAAAATGATCAAAACTTCCAAATATGCCAGATATGTTTGGCAGTGGTGACATCTTATTATTAACCTACTGAATATCAGTGGCTCAAAAGTTGTTCTGTGGAAAACTATGGGGAATAAAGGGTGCAGGTACATGATGGTGTTCTCAAAACAATGGGAAGCTGGCTATGGTAGTTTGGCCCGCTGGTTTGGTCTGCCTAATCGTACTCATTCCCGGAGTTATAACTCAATCAGAGCTGAACACACAGACATATTTTTACATTCAGTGTGACTTCCCCTAATGCAACCGCAGAGGGGCACAAGCCAGTGTCTTCATG
The DNA here is from genome assembly GCA_011952105.1 of Coreoperca whiteheadi. Taxonomy (NCBI): domain Eukaryota; kingdom Metazoa; phylum Chordata; class Actinopteri; order Centrarchiformes; family Sinipercidae; genus Coreoperca; species Coreoperca whiteheadi. The sequence goes on from CM022492.1 coordinate 20,386,115, forward strand.
TGCCAGTCCCAAGTCTGGATAAATGCAGAGGGTTGTGTCAGAAAGGGCATCCGACGTAAAACACATGCCAAACTAAAAATGCGAATCATGACAATGACTTCCATACCGGATCGGTCGGGGCCCGGGTTAACAACGACCGCCACCGGTGCTGTTGACCTACAGGGTACCGGTGGAAATTGGACTACTGTTGGTCGAAGACGAAGAAGGAGAGGAGGAAGGTGTGTTCGTAGACAGAGAGAGAAGAGGAAAGCTAAGAGCGTATGACTAACAGTAGGGACTTTGAACGTTGGGACTATGACAGGGAAGGCTAGAGAGTTGATTGACATGATGCAGAGAAGGAAGGTGGACATACTGTGTGTCCAGGAGACCAGGTGGAAAGGTAGCAAGGCTAGAAGCTTAGGAGCAGCGTTCAAGTTGTTCTACCATGGGTCAGATAGGAAGAGAAACGGAGTAGGAGTTATCCTGAAAGAGGAGTTTGTGAGGAATGTTCTTGAGGTGAAAAGAGTGTCAGACAGGTGAATGAGCCTGAAGCTAGAAATTGAAGGGGTGATGTTCAATGTTGTGAGTGGTTATGCCCCACAGGTAGGATGTGAGTTAGAAGAGAAGGAGAAATTCTGGAGTGAGTTAGATGAAGTGATGCAGAGCATCCCCAGAGGTGAGAGAGTGGTGATTGGTGCAGATTTCAACGGGCATGTAGGTGAAGGGAACAGAGGTGATGAGAATGTGATGGGCAGGTTTGGTCTTCAGGACAGGAACGCAGAAGGACAGATGGTGGTAGACTTTGCAAAGAGGATGGAAATGGCTGTAGTGAACACTTTCTTCCAGAAGAGGCAGGAACATAGGGTGACATATAAGAGCGGAGGGAGAAGCACTCAGGTGGACTATATCTTGTGTAGACGTTGTAATCTGAAAGAGACCAGTGACTGAAAAGTAGTGGTAGGGGAGAGTGTAGCCAGACAACACATGATGCTAGTGTGTAAAATGACTCTGGTGATGAGGAAGATGAAGAGGACAAAGGCAGAGCAGAGGACGAAGTGGTGGAAGCTGAAAAAGGAAGAATGTCGTGTAGTTTTCAGGGAGGAGCTGAGACAGACTCTGGGTGGTCAGGAAGTGCTCCCAGATGACTGGACCACTACAGCTAATGTGATCAGGGAGACAGGTAGGAGGGTACTCGGTGTGTCATCTGGAAAGAGGAAAGTGGACAAGGAGACTTGGTGGTGGAACCAGCAAGTTCAGGTGAGTATACAGAGAAAAAGGTTAGCAAAGAAGAAGTGGGACACTGAGAGGACTGAAGAGAGTAGACAGGAGTACAGGGAGATGCAGCGTAAGGTGACGGTAGAGGTGGCAAAGGCCAAACAAAGAGCATATGAGGACTTGTATGCTAGGTTGGACACTAAAGAGGGAGAGGTGGATTTGTACAGGTTGGCCAGACAAAGACATAGAGATGGGAAGGATGTGCAGCAGGTTAGGGTGATTAAAGATAAGGATGGAAATGTATTGACAGGTGCCAGGAGTGTGATGGGAAGATGGAAGGAGTACTTTGAAGAGTTGATGAATGAGGAAAATGAAAGGGAACGAAGAGTAGAAGAGGTGACTGGTGTGGAGCAGGAAGTAGCAAAGATTAGCAAGAGTGAAGTGAGGAGGACGTTGAAGAGGATGAAGAGTGGAAAGGCAGTTGGTCCTGATGACATACCTGTGGAGGTATGGAAGTGTCTAGGAGAGGTGGCAGCAGAGTTTCTGACTAGTTTGTTTAACAAGATCTTGGAGAGTGAGAGGATGCCCGAGGAATGGAGGAGAAGTGTACTGGTGCCAATTTTCAAGAACAAGGGAGATGTGCAGAGCTGTGGCAACTACAGAGGAATAAAGCTGATGAGCCATACAATGAAGTTGTGGGAAAGAGTAGTGGAAGCTAGGCTAAGGGCAGAGGTGAGCATTTGTGAGCAGCAATATGGCTTCATGCCTAGAAAGAGCACAACAGATGCAGTGTTTGCTTTGAGGATGCTGATGGAGAAGTACAGAGAAGGTCATAAGGAGTTGCATTGTGTCTTTGTAGATTTAGAGAAAGCGTATGACAGGGTGCCGAGAGAGGAGCTGTGGTATTGCATGAGGAAGTCTGGAGTGGCAGAGAAGTATGTTAGAGTGGTGCAGGACATGTACGAGAGCTGTAAGACCGTGGTGAGGTGTGCTGTAGGTGCGACAGAGGATTTCAAGGTGGAGGTGGGTCTGCATCAAGGATCGGCTCTGAGCCCCTTCTTGTTTGCTCTGGTGATGGACAGGCTCACGGATGAGGTTAGACAGGAATCTCCATGGACTATGATGTTTGCGGATGACATTGTTATTTGTAGTGAGAGCAGGGAGCAGGTGGAGGAGAATCTAGAGAGATGGAGGTCTGCTCTGGAAAACAGAGGAATGAAGCTTAGCCGCAGTAAGACAGAATACATGTGTGTCAATGAAAGGGACCCAGGTGGAACGGTGAGGTTACAGGGAGCAGAGGTGAAGAAGGTGCAGGACTTTAAGTACTTAGGGTCAACGGTTCAGAGCAATGGAGACTGTGGAAAAGAGGTGAAGAGGCGAGTGCAAGCAGGTTGGAACGGGTGGAGAAAAGTGTCAGGTGTGTTGTGTGATAAGAGAATCAGCAAGAATGAAAGGAAAGGTGTTCAAGACGGTGGTGAGACCAGCGATGTTGTACAGCTTAGAGACAGTGGCACTGAAGAAAAGACAAGAGGCAGAGCTGGAGGTGGCAGAGCTTAAGATGTTGAGGTTGTCTTTGGGAGTGACGAGGATGGACAGGATCAGGAACGAGTACATCAGAGGGACAGCTCATGTTAGATGTCTCGGAGATAAAGCCAGAGGGGCCAGATTGAGGTGGTTTGGACACGTTCAGAGGAGAGACTGTGAATATATTGGTAGAAGGATGCTGAGGTTGGAGCTGCCAGGCAGGAGGTCTAGTGGAAGACCAAAGAGGAGATTTATGGATGTACTGAGAGAGGACATGAAGTTAATTGGTGTGAGTGAAGAGGATGCAGAGGACAGGGTTAGATGGAGGCGCATGATTCGCTGTGGCGACCCCTGAAAGGAAGCAGCCGAAAGGAAAAGAAGAAGTGTGACTTACCCTTCCGAGGGTAACAGTATCTCCGAACTCCATCGCGATTAAACGTCTATAAATCCGCTTATAAATCACGGAAAAAAAGACGCTTCTTATAACTCCAGAGTCTGCGTGAGAATCTTCACGTTTCCAAGTTTTTTTCAGTATCAAAGTAATACAGTGATAGTTGTCTGCACATTAATGGGTTCATTGCAAACTGAAACTGCTAATAGCTAATTCGAAATATTTTTGATGGTCCTAATTTTCCAAAATGTAAACAAATATAACGTTATATATATAATTTAGACGGGGCTCAAGTTGTAGCCCACAGCTAACTAACTTAACTGACTCCATGACAACAGCATACTTCCTGTTTACATCCCCCAAAGCCTCAAAGTGTTCGGAGGCGTAGTTTCCACAAGTAAGACAAATAAATTAGACTGACAACATCCATTAATATGAACTTTTTTGATGTTGTGGTGGTGGTGCATGGTCCTGTTTCTCTCCCATTAAATAATGGGAGTGGCGGGAAGTAGGATTTACTCAAGCAACGTTACTGTTCTTAAGAACAATGTGGAGGTAATACTTGTACTGTCCATTATCTGCTACTTTAAACTTCTACTCCACTGTATGTCAGAGGAAAATATAATACCCATTACTTTAAAGATCAATATTTTACATGCAATGCATAACATCAGTTTGAAATATGATGCGTTGTTACAGATTGCATTACCCAACAGTAGCCTATACATGAAGTAGTCAAAAGTAGCTCAAAGTCAACCAGTTATGACATTAAATGCAACTTACACATGAATCTGTCAGTAATCAGAAAAATATAATAACACTCTATATTTCATATTTGATACTAATACACTTTGCTGATGATACATCTGTTCATTTACTTGGTTTGAATGCAAGACGTTTACTTGTAATGGAGTATTTTTACATTGAGGTAGGCCTACTTTTACTTAAGTAAAGGATCCCCATTGTTATTCCACCACTGGGGAGTGGAGGCTATTTACTCCATGTGATTGAATAGATAAATGCTGATAAAATGCTAAATAATCAGTCCAGTGTGATTGCATTGTGCGGTAAAATATGAAGTCATTGAAAACATTTTCAAGATCTTTTTATTCAAAATATTCAAAACAGTTTCAAAAAATACTTTCTATAACATTTAAAATACATTACTATTACAGTTGGAATAACATATCAAAGTGAGTGTGGCTGTCCTTGTCTTTAATGTGGGGTGTAACACAGCAACTGCAAGCAAATAGTCACTTGCTAGACTCGTGTTCATTGTTTGTCCTTTTCCAGGACTCTGAAACAATTGTGATTTTCACATTTAGCTAAATTGGAAATGGCTCTTCGTAGGTGACCCTGGGCGTCCGGGATAGTGCTTTCACTTAGTGTCACGCAGTGCACACAGAGTTCAGTGTCCAAATGGCACCAGTGACATTTTCCCATTGATCTCGTAGGCTTTTCCTGAGGATCAGCTGGACATATGATTGCAATAAGCACCAAAGGAAAGGTTGTTTTTTATTTATCTGGAAGAGACTCTGCACTTCCATGTCATTAGTCTGTATAATCTATACTTCATTGCTCACACTCCCTTTTTGTTCTGCAGGCCCAGAGCTCCATTCACACAGTACGGGATGATGCTGACAGTGACCAGAGGCACGGTTGCACTCTTGCAGAAGGACAGCAGGTAGAACAGGGCTGCAGTGTGCGTGGGAGGCTTAAAGGAGTCAAACAGGTGCAGCAGGACCAGAGAGCTGATGACGCACCCTGCTTTGACCAATGTGCTGCTGCTCTTCTTGGTCTCGGTGTAGAGGGGCGAGTGCAGGCCCAGGCCCAGGCCAAACAGGGTGCCCATGTTGCGCAGGAGGCTGGCGAAGGGCGTGGTGTCCAGGTGGACCCACTCTGCCCTCACGCACCACTTCTGGGCTTTCTCCATGGTCCACAGCAGGTCCACGCCCAGAGCCTTGAGCAGGAGGTAGAAGCCAACAGCGAAGGAGGTCAAGAAGAGAGTCGTGTAGAAGTATCTCTGCATGCTGGCGCTGTAGATCCACTGAGTTCTGTTGAAGGCTTCAGCCACGATCATACCTAGAATCCATTGAAATGACCAGGTCAATACTATGTCTTATATAGTGACAATACAGGCTTGACAATCGTTCTTAGTCTACAACGTTTTCCATACTGACCTGTGATAACACCAGCTATGACCTGGTGGGGAAAGTGGGCAGCGATGAAGACCCTGGAGAGACAGACGCACACCTGGACTCCCCAAAACAGTGTCCACAAAACAGCCTTCAGATACCTGTCAAAACAGAAATTCAGACAACTTTGATGATTTTATTTTGAAAAAGGCAGAACTGTGGGTGCAGCAGACGAGATTGAAGTCGGTCTGGCCTTTGCTAGTCAAGCGCCGGAACATGCAAGTCCACCTTTTAAAGTAAATTTTTAATGGGGTTTTATGCCTTTAATGGATAGAGATAGTAGAACGGATCGGAAACGGGAGACAGCGAGAGAGGGGGATGGCAAGCAGCAAAGGACCACCAGGCCGGAGTCATGCAAGTCAACCTTTTAAAGCAATACAACAGTTGGCACAGTTATTCGTTGCTGCCTGGACGTCAAAACAACTCGTGTATAAACTAATAGTTCACAGAAGTCAATGTTCAACCACAGCGCAGAACAGATAGTGTGTCCACAATGATAAGCTCTGGGTGGGGAAAAAAAATGGTAAACAACACTGACATCAATGGGGACAAGTCAGCAAAGTTGTAGGTTTTTGTATATTTTCTCTCAGGCTACTAAGTTTTGTGACTCACCGGTCCTTGTTGGTGGACTTGTTGCTTCCATATATATTCGTGCTGGTCATGATGGCGAGGATGGAGGTCACCAGGGTGTAGTAGACACCCGCGGCTCCCATAGCATGGCCAGAGGGGCTGCCTGGATAACACAAAAAGATCTTCACTCAAGAAGAACAACAAGTGGATTATTCATTCATCATTTTTGTGGTTTTTTGTTTCAAAACTTAAGTGATTGAATAAATGAATGAGGTAATGAGCTCTACAAGAGCAAATGGTGATAATAAATAGGTACATTTATTCAAGTAGTTGAAGAAATTATTGAGGTACTCCAACTTTACTTGAGTATTTCTATTATATGCTACTTCTGCTCCACTATTTTTCCGTGGGGTATAATGTTGTTTTTACTCCACTACATTTATGTGACAGCTATAGTTACTAGTTACTTTTCAAGTTAAGATTTTACATTTAAAAACATATTGGAAGCTTATTAAATACAATGCAAAACCCTTTTCACCAAAAAAACAGCATCTAGTTGGGGCCCCTTGTCACAGGTTTCAGGCATCTATGAGTTCTTAGCAGTTTCACCAAATGGGGATTTCTCCTCTAAATCTCTTTAGAGGTTTTTTTCCTAATATTTCACATAAAGCAACGATTAGAAAAAAACATCCAAAAAATGAATACAGATTTGTGTGGCAAAAGTTAGTTTTTTCTTCTGTCCTACTCCATTAATCATCTCACAAGGCCCCCGAATTGGGAACCACTGGACTAAACTACCTAACAGTATGCCTTCGCCCTGTATTGATGCATTAATATTAACAATATAATAATGAAATATTTTATAATTTATCAGCCAAAGGGGCCAAGTTCTTTTTTGATACTTGAAGTACATTTTGCTAATAATACTATTATGTACTTTTACTTAATTACACTTTTGAATGCACATTAAAGCACAACATCAACTGATGGCTCAAAGGACCTTAAGATGGGTCCTGCTTTATTACCTGATCTTGAGGCTCTGTGTCAACATCTAGCTTGAAGACCTTTCATTTTGCAACTGATATTGCACCCACATAGGTAAGCTGATTAGCGTTTAATCAAACCACTACACAGCAAACCCGGGGCCACGTAATATGACAGGAATAATTGCATGCAATGCACAGAGAGTGGGAGGAATGGGGGGTTAACAGGGGTCCAGCAGCTCATTTTTGCCCCGCAGCGGGAAAAAACGGCAATGCATGTATAGTGCCATTTCTTACCTGGCCCAGTCTCACAGGTCATGGGGTACTGCTCAATGTGAGGAGGAACAGTGTTTGCATAATGAGCCGTCTCATGGACCCACCAGTAAGGCCTCTCCCCAAACAGAATCCTGAAGAAGATGACAGAGACACGCACTCGGTTATATTCTTTAACAAATGTTGAGGACATTTGATTTCCCATGACTTTGCTCAAAACCTTCTGATTCCAAGACTTGCTTGACTCACCATTTGAACACCAAGTTAAGCCAGTCTCCGATCACGGCCACCCAGATGAGCTTAATGCCCACCGAAGCCCGCAGGTGAAACCACAGCGGGAAGAAGATGAAGAAGGTGTTCCTGAGGTCTGCCGCCCAGGAGACCCAGAGAAACAAGCCCTGGGCATCCTGGTAGTTGGTCTGCAGGTAGCGGGTGGTGCTCACCCCAAAACCCTGCATGGCATCCATTACAGCGTTCATCTTAGCGTCGAGAGAGACGGAGAGAGAGAAATCTCAGTCCGGTGGTGTGTGAGTGAGTTAGACAGAAAAAAGCAAGCCTGTTGCTAGCAGTAACACAGCTGGTCGGTTTTATACCACAGGGAGCCACCACCTGAACGCATGCTCACGCTGATCTTTGGACCTTGCACATGTGTAATAAAACACCGGGAGTCAGGAGCGTTTGGAGGTTTGTCACACAAACAAGTCGAAAAGATAGCGGGAAAACAAAACGTCGATTGGTATCTTTCTCACAGAACTACTACGCAGCACGGAGAGGATGTCAGTTAAACAATGGCTATATTTCACAAGTGTGACCTAAATCAGACCGAACTGTTTGCAGAGTAACATTTGCTTTCATTGAACTGCAACTTGTTTTTAAATATCAGCTATTTCCCCTTAATTTCTTAGAACAAACAAACAGCACAGTGCTTAGGTTTAGGCTCAAACTGAATATGGATATCTTATATATTTAAGGTTATTAATTTCCTATTCATGCAGCCACTGAGTAATATTTTGTCAGTTATGTAATTTTCTTTTTGATGATTTGGCGAGAACATCTCACTGGTGGCGGTAGCGTAGGTTACATAAGGAGATCAATGATTGAATTAAGGGGTTTGGACTTGAAAAAGAAGATTGGCAGCTTGTAGGTTGTGCAGAAGTTACTGCTCACGTCCTGACAAAGAGGTCTGGCAGGGTAGCTCAAGATGAGCTCATGTTTAATGTTTTTTTTTGGGGGGGGGGGCACGTTTGTGATGAGAATGTCCTCATTTCTCACGTCGGGGTCCCAAGCCTGAGTAGGGAGGAAAAAATGACGCACTCTACATTATCTATGGGACACAGAGGATAAGTTGTGAGCCGAGATCAATGGATTTCACAAGCAACTGGCTTGAACTCAGAACAGAAGCTACTTCATTTTCATTGCTCAGAGAAAAAAAGAACAAGGGTTTTCCTAGTAATCTGTGAGCTATCAGAGGGGTGGCAGCTGATTTCTGTAATGGTGGATTTTAGCAGAGGGGGCCTCAGGAGTGTAAAGGTTAGGAACTTGTCTGCACTGTCTCAAAGGCAAACAAATTTGTTAGCCTTGAATAAAGTCCAAATGGGGATCACACAGTGGCAGAACAGAGGGGACTGTCTGAAAGAACTGGCAGCAAGATAACAGACAAGAAAGACAAAAAAAACCCAGATTCAGTGCATCATCCTCAGGCAGAGGTCGTGATATCATGGATCTTCTCCACAGCTGGGGGGTTGAGCTCACGGTCCATCTGCAGACCAAATACAGCAGGTATGAGGGCTTGTTCAGCCTGGCGTCCACAGTGGCGGACCTGCACACCACGTTCTTCTGCTTCTTCCCAATCTGGTTCCACCTGCGGAGGGACACGGGGCTCAGGCTGATCTGGGTGGCTGTCCTTGGAGACTGGCTCAACTTGGTCCTGAAATGGTAACCTGCTCAGATGTAACGGGCCAGTCGATCAAAACGCATAAAGAGAGAGAGAGAGAGAACAGTCGTATTTTCAGTTTCTTGGTCTTTCCATGGCAGGGTTCTGTTTGGGGAGAGACCGTACTGGTGGGTTCACGAGACCCGGTTCTATGGAGCCGGAGTGGCCCCTTCTCTGCAACAGTTTCCCATCACATGTGAGACTGGACCAGGTACAGTTCATGGCAGACCTGCAGTAGATCACAAGATGATTGTCTTTTCCTGAAGAATTGATTGATTTAGTCTGTTACAGTAGAATGACTTGTCTGGCACACTGTTAGTCTGGTTAATACCTAACCAGATAATATCCATGTGTGTAAAGAAATTTGAGGTTGGATTGTACTTTTTTAAATGATTCTGGTCCAGTTTTATCTTTTGTGTGTACATCTGTGTGTACATATGCAGTGGTGGAATGTATCTAAGTACAAATACATGCTTTGTTCTTGATTAAACTACCCCACGTCGTTTTCAAGCAAAAAATGCCAAACAGTTCGTGTGGACTTTCTGCTTTTTATTTGCAATTACTTTAATCATTTTAGTTTCCTTTCTTCTTTTCCCAAGGTGAAGTCTGGAATTTCCCAGTATTTTCGGAAGTTTTACAATAAAAACAATCATTTCGATTAATCACGGGAAAAACGAGCTGCACCAACCAGCTGCAACAGTTAAATGCTGCTTTTACTTTAATGCATGATTAATAATAATCTAATGATACAATATGAAACAGTCACAGATGCCATTTTCCATACTTTTCCTGATTATACTCACATACTAGTAACATTTTCAATGCATGGCTTTTACTTGTAATGGAGTATTTTGTACTGTGTGGAATTAGTACTTTTACTTTAGTTAGGGATCTCACTATTTCATCCACCGCTGCATACATGCTTTGAGTTTGTCTAAATCACATATAGAGAGTACTTGCAAATAGAAGCTTCCTTTGTCCGTTTCAAAAACAATCTAATCCTCATTGTCAAGTAAATACATGTTGGATTGGGTTTAACTTTCACTCTAAAGGAGGATATTATCACCACAATAAATCTGTATAGAAAATGATGTGTTTTTTATTGCTTTGCAATTGCATCTCTGAAGATGAAGCTGCAGTTCATAAGTCTGTCCCTTGCAGGAAGCCCCTCAGGTCATGCTATGGGTGCAGCTGGGGTTTGGTATGTGATGGTAACAGCGCTACTCTCTATTGCAACAGAGAAGCGATGCCCCCCTTTGCTTTACAAGTGAGTCTATGGTAATATATTCGTTCATTTCATTAAAACCTGGCCCTTAGGTTTCAAATAACACTGTTATCTTCAAACGTGATATTATTTTTCTCTAAAGCTCTGGGCCCTGTGCATTCATGTTCAGTGTTCACTCAGATTCTTGCAGGTCGGCCTGTGGGTGCTAATGGGCCTGGTAGAACTCGTGGTCTGCATGTCCAGGGTCTACATGGCTGCCCACTTCCCACACCAGGTCGTTGCTGGAGTCATTACAGGTCAGTCTGCCCAAATAATTCAAGACTGATACATTTCATAGTGATGAAAGTTTGGTTTTTGTTAAGATTTCTGGTATATCTGGCTATTCGGAAAAACCTTTTGAGTTGGTTTGGGGATGTGGTCAGGTGGGATTTCAGTGAGTGGCACATGCAATAAAACCATTTTTCATCTAAAAGCATATACAGTAGTTCTACAGGCAGACTAGGCTTTGCAAACATGTGATGGTTGCCGCTGTTTGATGGACCGTCTTCTTTGTTTTTGTGTCAGGTTTACTTGTAGCGGAGTTTGTCTCGAGGGAGAAATGGATCTACAGCGCCAGCATGCAGAGATACTTCTACGCGACTCTCCTCCTGACCTCCTCCGCTGTTGGCTTCTACCTCCTGCTCAAGGCTCTGGGCGTGGACCTGCTGTGGACCATGGAGAAAGCCCAGAAGTGGTGCGTGAGGGCAGAGTGGGTCCACCTGGACACCACGCCCTTCGCCAGCCTCCTGCGCAACATGGGCACCCTGTTTGGCCTGGGCCTGGGCCTGCACTCGCCCCTCTACACCGAGACCAAGAAGAAGAAAGCAAGTAGCAGCTTCAAGATGGGATGCATTATTGTCTCCTTATTTCTGCTTCAGCTGTTGGATGGATGGACCTTTTCTTCTGAAAATCTTATGACTTTCTATTTCCTGTCTTTTGGTAAAAGTGCAGTTGCACTTTTAATCCCAACCACTCTGGTTCCCTGGGCTCTCTGCTGGACTTGCAACGGGAAGAGAGAAGACAAGAACTTGTGATTCAGGACCAACTTCTTGTTTAAAGTCAATTATTAGTTTAATTTTCTATATTTTTTCTGGGATCGTTTCTTCTCATGTTTCTCATACACAAGGACATTTAAACTTTAAGGACAATGTCCCTGGAGTTATACTGTGCTTGCCTGGATCTCAGGTCCTTCAAGGAATACGTACTGTAGTTCGACATTTTGGCAAATACACTAATTCACTTTCTTGCCGAGAGTTAGAAGATAAGATTGATACCACTCTAATGTTTACGCTAAATATGAGGCAACAGCCAGCAGTCAGTTAGCTTAGCTTTACAGGGAAACAGCTAGCCTGACTCTGTCCAAAGGTAACAAAATCCACCCTCCAGCACTCCTTAATCAACCTGTTATATCTGATTTGTTCAATTTTTACAAAAGCTGAAGTATAAAATGTCAATTTGTGGTTTTGTCCTTTTTACACTTTTTGAGATACAAGATACAAGTTGTTAATTAGCGAGCTTTAGAGGTGCTAGTAGGCAGATTTTATTACCTTTGGACAGAGCCAGGCCAGCTGTTTCCAATCTTTTTGCTAAGCTAAGCTAACCGTCTCCTGGCTCAGCCGCCATACGTAACGCACAGACGTGAAAGCGGTATCAAAAAACTTCTGGGAATGAAATTCCGTTTGTTATTTCTTTTGTTTTTTTGTCTGTATTCGGCCTTCGTGGTCTGTCAGTGTTGACGTGTGTGTTTAGGGCAACTGTATTTTCTCTCACACATTGCAGGCTCCTTTAATGTCAACAACAGGAGCACACACAGACGTGCTTTTTTAGCTCAATGATGCATAAATGACGGCAGGAAAATATTGTTCGCAATTTAAATAAAAGCTGTTTTTAGAACCATTTGCTCTCAAGAGTTGTGCGTATTTTAGCATTGCCTCACTACCCTATCAGTTTTCTCCGAATGTCTCGGACTGATACTGATTAATTCTCTGGCAGGGACAACCATTAAATATTAACCAGAGCATGCTCGCTTCACTCGGCAGTCCCACATAGTGACACTGCCTTTCACAGCCATGAGCTTTCAACATGGAGGGTCAAGGGGCAGAACGCATTACAGACAACACGTGTGTCCCTTAAGGCTCTAAAACTAGTACATTGCTCAGGCGACATATCAAAGGAACTTTGGATGTATTGTACTGAGATCAGCAGGATTGCAGAGACGGACACGCCCTCTGCAACTCTGCTAATTAGTTTAAAAAACTATTTTGTAATTTGCATCGGAGTGCGATTATAAGTCACCTAAAGTCACTTAAGTAGTGACCAATGAAAGTACCAAAATGACGACCTATTCATAGCGATCATTATATTTTTCAAAATATCCAAATTTCGGGGGGGGGGTCTTAAAAATGTTATCTTTATATGTACTTTGTCATATTTTAATCTTATTTTACAAAACCTAATTCATCTCAATTGTAGACACAACACAATAAGACAGGGTCCAGGTGAGAACTGGAACTGTGAGAACCCTTTTGATGACATAATAGTCGCGGCCGTGTGACATTTCCCACCTGTAAAATCCCAAGTCTCCTTTTTAACCATCTTATCGCTGAGGGCCCTCTTAACTCATGTATATCTCATGAAGCCATATCTATATCGTGCTGCTGCGGCTCAATACTGCATGCTAGTAATATTGTGGGTTTGTAAGACTAAGACGGGGGGGGCGACACTACAACTGCCTCAGGAACATTGAGCAACAGTATGCTGTTTACATCGTCTACATTTACCAGCGTCAGCTCAAAGTGGTTGTTTTTCTCTGTTACGACGTAGAGATCTAATCTCATCACTATATGGTCAGATGCATGTCAGAGGTGCTGCACATTAGTGGACTGTTTCCCATACTGAATTTATTCCAGCTGTCTACCCAAATAGATTTGACGCCACTGAAAAATATTTTTTCAACCATGTCGTCGTTGCACTGCACCGAGTAAAAAGTGCCAGAATGGGGCAAATCGGGGGAAATGGGTCAGCTGACGACTGCCAAGAATTGGATGTCTAAGCCTCCAATCATCACATTATCTTCTTCACATCCACTGGAACAAATCTTTTTTCTTTCCACAATAATGGTATTCTAACAAAATAAATGTGCTATGCAAACCTCTGCTGTATGCACTATAATCATGTTTAGTTTGCTTAATATAGACATATTCATGAGAGATTTTGTTGTATTTGCATCTTTACAACAAAGACCACTATGCCTTACTGCCTCTTATTTGACATATATTCATCTCTGTGGATGCTATTACACGTAACTGTTACTAAATATAAATGTGCAGAGCTGGTGAAAAACCTTTTTTCAGCCCTGAGTAAAAGTATTAGCAATAAAATATATTTTAAAATAAGTGAAAGGAAAAGTACTTATTACGCAGAATAGCCCATTTCAGAATCCTATATTATTTGAGAATAACTATTGACACATTCATGTGTACAACACTTTAAAGTTGCAGCTGGTAAAGGTGGTACTAATTGTAACTACTTGATATACTGCGGAGTAGATCGTTTGACATCACAATGTATTAGTTGATTTTATTTTGTATTAGCAAAAAGGATTTCCAAAGTAACTTGTAACTAAAGCTGTCAGATAAATGTAGTGGAGTAAAAAGTACAATATTTCCCTCGGAAATGGAGTGGAGTAGAAGGATAAAGTAGCATAAAATGGAAATACTCGAGTACATCAACATTGTACTTAAGTGCAGAATTCGAGTAAAGGTACTTAGCCAAACCTCTAAATTGTGCAAATGGAGTTGCCCAACAGTCGTGCATAGTCCCACCAAAGATAAGATTTGAAGCATACTGACTCAGTAATGGCATTGACAGTCAGTAGATCACATTTTAATCGGATTTCCTGTGGATTTGTTAACAATTGAGACATTATTTGCTGAATTGGAATTTGTCCTGCTCATGTTGCAAAGAACTCACTATTTAAAAACAATCAACTATATCTGTATGTGTTGGCAATCACATCAGTGCTGTCAGTTTTTGTTTTGGTGAGTCCCCCACACTTGTGCTCAGCCTGGTGTCTTCCTTTCAGTCCAGCTGTTAAGTCTGCTGATGCGCAGAAGCGGTAGTTAGATGCCACAGTGGCATCTGCAGGCCAAGAGGAAATACAGCAACCCAATGCTTTCCTCAAGTCTAATAATGGGTATTATACTGCATGCTGTAACACAAAACAATGGATTGGGCATAACATTTTTTTTTTTTTTAAAAATAAGCAATTTTCGCAAACAAATGTCCAAACGAAATACAAAATGTCATCAAAAAAAATTTATTCAAAAGAATCAATGCCTCAACATGAAAGATGCTTTGGAGACTTATGAATTTTCACTGAAAACCAATAAGCCTGTGGACCTAAAACCTGCGTAGTATTCTTTTTTTTGTTGTTTTTAAGACTAAACTGCGTAATGTATAACATTCGGAGAAAAAACAAAAAATAAAACAGCCGTTGTGTTGTATATCCTCTAAAACAACCATACTCCAGATGCAGTACGAGTCTAATAGAAGACTAAAAATGAAAAATAAAAATAAATAAGGGGACAAACATTCAGTGAAGCAGTGGGCATGAAACAAACCACTTTGCGCTGAATTATTATTATTATTTTTTAAGAGCTATAAATGAAGCAATTTCACAAAGATCTGAGGACAAAATGTTTAATTAAAATTAAAAAATACATAGCGCTTCTTGCTGTCAATGATCTACCTCCCCATTTTCCTTCAAATGGTTTAAAACAAGAAAACTATTTTACAATTAAAACTAAAACATGTGTGTTGTGTCCATCTATGGAAGCTATGTGTTTGTACAGGGCGGGAATTGATTGTACTGAAGTGGGTGAATGTCTAGTTGTAGTCCTGTGGACCGGTGTCAGGCTACTGTAGCTCAACAGGCATGGCAGGAAGATGGGAGGCGGAGGCCGAGATGGCTCGATGAACATCAGTACAATGCGTCTGAATTACTGCTTCGAGGCCTCTTGATCTTCTCAATGTTCTTCAGGATCATGTCGTGTAACGTTACCTTCACCGGGAAAAAAAGAAAATAGTATAATCGTGTGGAAAATACAGCAAAGGTGATAATGCCGCCATTAGCTTGTCAGGTGTATGTTGGTATTAAAATAAACTTATGAGATATGAGAAATAAAAACCATGACATACGTATTGATTTCTGAGCTCCGAAACTATGATCTTCAGACTGATGTACTCCTTCTCATCAATCTCGGTTACTGTGCGCCGATAGTCCTCCTAATAAAATTTTTAAAAAAGTCATTCTATGTCAATATTCATTCTACAATCTTCACTTAAATATATTAGCTAGCCACAGTTTAACAGTAAACATCAAAAAGGTCCGCTTTATAGCCTGAATTACCAAATTAAAGATGTTCTTTTGGATAAAGCAACCTGCAAAATTAAATGGTTCATATTCAGACACCAACAGCTGGTTTCAGATGAACAGTCAGTTGCTAGTAGCAACCACGACTAGCAGACTTCTATAGCAGTTGCTGCTTGATGTTAGAAACCAAACCAGAAGAAGCCATTTAATGTATTTACATTCTGTAATCACCTCTCTAGAGTATTTTGCATTATTACTGGCAGAGTCCACCATTCCCACCCTGGATTCAAATAGCTGTTACACCCACAGGGGATTCACGGAAAATGACGCAGCAAGTAACCCACGATGCTGCTAGTAAATTTATCTCGTCGATATCAGCCTCACTGTTCACGGTTTGCCCTCCGAACGCTGTATCAGAGCTGTATTATGTTACGCTAATGCCAATCGAACGTCTCCTACTGCTGCTAGTTACCCATTAAAAGCTTTTAACGTGTATAATTCTGTATAAGATCTGTAAGTCTTACTCGTTTGTACTATGTTTGCACTGACTGTGGAAAAGAATTCCCTCCCTGTTGTGGACTTTGTTTGTTTTTTTGGCCTATATCCACTGCATTCTGTTTTTCCGTTCTCTCAGTACCTTCTGCTTTGTGCTTTGATTCTTTTTAGGTAATATTCACTTACCACATGTGGATATTTTGCTATTTTAGAAACCAGCTTAGCCCTTGTGATGTAGTATCTGGGAGTAAAGAAGACAAACAAAAATGCTGACTGACACATAAACGTGCCAAACAATGCAGAGCCAATCTTGTAAACAATAAAAACACACACACCAGTTTCATGCCTCGTAGCGCATTAATGTACAAAATGGTTAAGACCTCCACAAACCTTGATATCTGATCGAGGTAAGATGCTGCCTCCCCTTCAACTGTTCTGAGCTCAGCTACTGTCTCCTCCTGGATGGACACTCCGAAGTTGTTGCCATCCTCTATCCTGGGGATGAGCAGCTGAACCCACATTTTGACCTGCAGAAGACAAGAACACTGCTGAGAAAACGGAGAACGCGACGCCTGGCACGCCATCAGTCGAGTCGAGACGCACAGCGACCATGTCCACAACACTGGCAGTAACTGTCTAGGAAGAGGGTGCTCAGCGTACGTGATTTGAAGAATTCTCACTAGAATAACCTACATGCATTCCCATGTTGGAGCCTTATACGTCACAGGGCTGACACCGACACTGCGTCTTGTTTTTCCCCGTTTCACCAATAAATCTTCATTAGGCCTACACTTTATTTTACACATTCCCAGCTGTAACACCACAGCTCATGACTTGGCACTTATGCAGGTTTGCCAATCCTGAAAGTAATATAACATATAACTGAGATAAAAGTAGTGATGCAGGAGCACGGTCCTTGGTTAAAGACTTTGGAGACATTACTTACTGTGTTACATTTCTCAATGAGTGTCCTGATCTCTGGTTTAACCTTTTCAATAAGATCAACAAGGTTTCCGTTGCTCTTCATCATCCCACCAGGCATGACAAAGACCTTGGTGCCGGTCACTGGGTGACACAGGAAAGAGAGAAAGGAGGGTAAAACAAGTGAGTTTCAAGCATGTTTATTTATGTAATTAAAAAAGGGGCCCAGGAATGATTATTATGTATAGAGGATTCCATACAATGTCTCCTGTAAAGAAAAAAAAACTGCACATGTTTATGTTGCAAGAAAAAAACAAAGCTTGCTCCCCTCTAATGTGGGCTAATACACAGTCCTGGCACCACTCATAAGGAGGCTACACAACGGTAACTCACAGCACAACGATTCTTGATCCTGGCACCTACTTACAATTGTGTCCATCTATCCAGAAACTGTCATGCAACTATGACTATCGCTTTAAATCTATTGCACCTACTTAATAGCCTCACACTCACCCAGGTCCTCCCCACCTCCGTCCTCGAGCTTTCTCTTTTTGGCGTTTTGCTGCGGAATAGATAAAAAGAGGATCAGGCGACAAATGTCACCTCTGCACACAGTAGTTATTCTAAGCACTGAGGATTTAGTTGCACTCTGGAAGGGCGCCTCACCGCTTCAAGTCCGTCATGCAGGTTTGAGAGCACGATGGGGTCCGGCACCGTCAGGTTTATCTCCGAGTGTATCTCCTTCAGCTCAGAGATGTTTATGATTGGATCCTGAAAAACAACAAGGATACTAGGCGTACTATTTTCTTCTTTACAAACTATGCTCCGTGACTGGACAAGATTAAGGGTTAGGTGATATGACGACCAATACCGTGAGACTATACAAATTTGTCAACCATCAGATATTTTGCCAAACCATTTATACTTATGGTAGCTACCCCTTTAATATGCCTATGCAGGTCAGACAGCCCTTCTCCATACACATGGGCTGGCTCGGCTCGACTCTCAGCCCAGCGCGGCAGGGATTTACATCCCCATTACAACAGGGCCAGCTGCATGAAGGTGTGTCTTGAGCGAGCAAGAGAGCCAGAGAGCGCGACACACTTCGTCCTGTCTCTGGTCTCTCTGCTCTGCCTGTGTGCGTGTGTGCGTGTGTGCGTGTGTGTGTGCGCAGCTCAGCTCCCCCCTCGGTCAGACAGACACAGCAACCCGCTTGGAGGCGGTCGGGCGCGCTCTGGCTCGACTCCGGAGAGGGTCCACCTCGGCGCGTTCAAACTGGTAGCTGAAACTTAAAATCCGCGCGGCCGAAAGTGCCAACGGAAAAACCCCTATCAGGCCAGTGTGAGCGATGCTGCAAATCAATGTATTTTTTTTTTGCATCAGCGCGATGAAGTACCTCGATTTACAGCTATTTAAGTTTACTGGATTATCCAAAACTATTCAAAAAGGTTATTTTACCCATAAATCTCATCACACAGTCCATCGGTAGCTGTTCTGGAGGTTTTGATCGTATAACAGGATCTTTTTCAGCAAGTTAAGTTCTCCCAGCTGTCATGAAGTTGTAGATGTGCTTCTTCTCGTCCACGTAACAACTTTGAAGCCAAAATGGACGTGAATGAACTTTGTGTCTCAACTATCCATAAAACAGCTTCTCGACGGATTTCTCAGACAGTTGACTTAGTGTTAACCTGTGCAAAACTACACGTGCCACGGTGGGAGCTTTCACCTACTTCTCCAGTCATCACCCAGTCCTAACCGAGAGATGCACGCAAGACCTAGGATCCTGCAGCGTGTGTTTAGTTATACTTGAATGAAACATGCAACTGACCTTTAGGAAGTGATCAAGTTCCAGCAACTTCTTTGGGAAAAAATTCGCGACTAGATCCTCCGCCTGAAAGAAATGGGGGGGGGAAACCCGTCAGTTGGGTCTCGCTTGAAAGTCGCTCAGCTTGGACAGCTGGTGCCTGGAACAGCAGTGCTCACAACAGTGTACATACCCCCCCCCCCCCCACACACACACACACACACAAGTTAACCGATGACGTTACTTACTTCTGAAGTGATACGTTCCCTGAAAGCATCAACCTGTAAAACACATAAGACAAAAGTTCCCGAACATCAGACCGGCTGCGAGTCGACTGACCATATGCAAAACCATCCATCTCTCCTCGCTAAACGCGGCTGCCGGCTTCAATTTAGGCTTAAAGTGGGTTTATTTTGGCCTAAGTTATCTGCATGGACTATAACGGGGGGCTGGCGCGTCATTGTGAAAGAGTAAAGCCATAACTTCAGGTAACATGACGGAGGAGAGTTCACGTTATGGCAACGGCAGCTTGTGGAGATGGCTAACCCGGTAGCGAAGGCCATTTCAGTGCATGTGGTCTGCCAACAGTAACCGGTATTTATGCACTCGGTGCCGCAACGTGAACTCCCCCATCACGCCTCGTGAAGCTTAACGTCACCGAGGCGCCGCACCTGCCGGGGGGCTTGACAGGTGTGCTGCAGCAGGCGGGGGAACACGCCAGTTAGCCGCCGTTAGCCTGGCCTTATCGGTGCGCTCCCATCTCGCTACAAAACGTGGCTAACTAATGCTAGCAAGCAAACGGCATCAACAAACACGCCGGGAAACCTCGGGGTTCCCGGAACTCAGGCCGTACCTTGGTTTTAAGCTCATTTTTCACCTTGAGGAGTGACGACATCTTACGCTATCAAATAGGCAACGAACGATTGTCCCCACAGCATGAAATTCAATCGCAAACGTGTGGCTTACTACTTGTCAGCCACACTTGGGAGCTTAAAGATGACGACTTCGGCACGCGACAGGCGTGATGTTTTTTTGGTTTTTTTTTTACTGCGCCTGCGCGAAACGTCGCCGTAGCCTTCTAGACGCAGCTGACGATGTAAACAAGAAAAGACAGTCGAGGGCAGCAGGGATCAAACAGGCCGGCGTCACGGCAAATGATAGCCATTATATACTCGTAAACGGCTGACATGGGGCTGCCTGTTATTATTAAAGTCAATTTCCGGGGGAACGTGAAGAGATTTCTGGCTCAGGATTTGGACAAGTCGGAGTGGGACTCCGTTGAAGCCTGGGTAAGCTGCTAGCAGGAGCGCGCTGGCTAAACGCTGGCGCAGTTTGGTGAAAAGCAGGCCCCGCCACGGCCTAGCCACGTAAACAACAGAGCAACTGTGGGCCAGTCGATACTGTTGCGACACAATGTCTACATAATGTGGCGTTTCTTGTTAAGCCAGCCAGTGCGTAAGAAAGCACGCAAGGAAAGGGAAGGGGAAGGTCGCTGTGACGCGTGTGTAAGTTACAGGAGCTGGCTGTGGAGGTCTTCCCCAACGTGCCATTATTGATGTTTTAATAACACGTGTGTGTGTGTGTGGGGGGGGGGGTAGTTCTGTTTTACTAAGATGCTGTTTGCCATGGACGTGATCTCAACTCTTGCAAATTATATTTCAGATCAAAGCGTCTTTTGGGATCAACCACTTTCAAGTCAAATACTTCGACGAGGATAATGAGGAGGTAAGGCTCTGCGGGGAAACGCGTGTGCGGCCCCCGCGCGGGTTTTACGTTGAGGGCCAAATCATAATGAGGTTCTGGTTGCGCTGAAGTTCGTTCTGATCTCGTTCGCTCTTTTGTTTCAGATTTGCATAAACAGTCAAGGTGAGAAAAAGGCTTTTTTTTGTTTGTTTATCTCGATTTCATGATGTATTTGAAGTAGAATATGAGCAAAGCGTGCGAGAGGTGCAGATTTAAATAAGGCTAGAACTATAGCTGCAGAATTTAGAAGTGTTTAATTGGTCGTCAGTCACTTGTCCGAGCAGCTTACTGTGGATTTGTTTTATTTCAGATGAATATGAAGAAGCCATCAAGGTACTGGGCCACTGCTGGATTTCACTGAAGACAGGAGTACATTTAACAACACAAGTCCTAACATGTAGCAGAGGGATAAGTGCAGAAGTCACTCAGAATGTAGGGGAGGTTTAGTGAACATTGTAGTGGCGGTGGAATCACTGTGCTAATGGAGATAGAAAAGGAAATACTTCTCATCATTACATGACTGTTACTCTCTATGTACATGACACAATACCTCGTGCATTATACAGGCAGCATGCACTGTGAGACGGCACGTAAGACATAAACACATGACAAATATGCACTTGTTCCAGCGTCGCAGCGGTCACACAGTTACAGTTGGACAGAATACACCGTGGAAAACCAATAGCAAAGATATAATAATGAAAAATGTGCCAAACACAATGGCACTGTGTGTTTTCTTGAATATGTCAGCCTATTCCACGTGTTAAATGCATATTTGTTTGTGTCAGTCTCCCGCGGTATGTGTTTCACGCTTGATTTCCGTACAGAGTGCTGAGAAGCAGGGCAACCAGTTGCACATGAACGTGTACAAGATGAAAGGGCAGGCCTGCGGCGGCCCGCTGAAGACGGAGGTGAAGGAGCTGAAAGGAGACCTCCGGCCTGCTCCTCCTTACCCATCAAGGGTCAAAACGGTGGACAAGGGCACACAGGTCACCCCGGAGCGAGAGCCTGTAAGGAACCAAACAGATCCTCCTCCTCCACTTTCTTCTTCTTTTACTCTCCGTGTTTGCAGTGGCATTGATGGGCTGCAGTAAACGTGGGTCCTAGAACCACATCTTGAGCACATCAGTGTCAGCAGCCGTTTACTGGCTCTTGTGATGTAATTTCTGAAATAATTTTTGATGTGTTTGTTGCCACAAGTCAATTTATCTTAAGGTCAGATAGCAGTCTTTCATTGCCTATGTATTTCTCTGGCATTGGTGGACATTTTACAAGATTTGTTGGGGGTTGCTACTGCTGAATGCATGAAGGGAAAACTAATAAAGATGATTGAACGTAGGCATAGGTCTGATGTAAGTCTGATGTATTTCGATGCAGGTCACGGTAAAGGACAGCAAGGGGAACAAACCAGAAGATGAGCCACCTCCCATGTGGTTTAGAGCGTACATGGAGAAGGTACGATTTAAAGGATTTTTTTTATTTTTCAAACAATCGATGCAAAGCGAGAACTCCACCTTTAGCCTTTTATGTTTGATGCTTGATTAAAGTTGTTGTCTCTGAATTGAAGATCGTGTTTAGCTTCTACTAACATAAATCCAACTTCTCCGCCCCCCCCCCCCCAGTTTAAAGATGAGGTGGTGAAAGAGGTAGTGGAAAGGATGTGCAATGACTTTTCTGGCCAGTGTTGTACCCACAAATCATCTGATGGGCCCCATGAGGCCACTGGGGCTAGTGGCGGTCCTATAGGGCTCATGCCGGGCCCCTCCACCTCGAATGGATCTCTTGGCTACACCCCAAACTGCAGCAGCTGCAATAAACTCACCTCTGAAGGGGCCTACAAGTGCAGGTTGGCATGGACCACATTCTAATATAATAGTTACATTTCCAAACACGGAATTTGAATAAATAAGTGACAGTTGGGATTCTTTGAACATGTCACACACACTTTTAATGATCCTTTAGACCATTGATGAGTTTGTTCTTTGTCTCTGACTTGCCTTTTCTTGCATGTTCTGTGTTTCTAAGCAGCTTTATGAGTTTCCATGTTGATATGTTGTGTGGGCTTTTTCCCCTGCCAGTGTGTGCCCATCCTGTATCCTGTGTGAGATGTGCAGACATAGCCATGATCCTAGCCACAACCTCGTGAGAACCAAGACACCTCTCTCCATCCCCGAGCATGGAATGTCGGGAGAGTTGAGGTAAACCCCCAAGACTGAGGATAAATCTTCCCGCTTCTTGAAACAGAAAGACGCTTTTACTTACGGCAGTGCTAGCCCTTTTTGCTATCACGTCTTCTCCATTAATGGGGGAAAACATAACTATAAATGGATGCAAAGCAGGATTGCAAACATGTTTTAGTAGCTAGAATACTGTAAATAACGAGTTATGAGTGTGTATGTGTTTTTGTTCTTTGGAAAATAAACATTTAATAGTCAACAAATAGGTGTTCCTCATGACATTTCAAACCAGGTTCCCAAGGCGAGGAGACAGGACAGTGCGCAAGGCTGAGCGACAGCGCCTCAAAGCTGAAAGGAGGCAGCTAAGAGCTGAAGTGAAGGAAATCAAGAAGAAACTGAGACTGGAGAAGAGGGGGCTGCAGTGGAGTGGGCCCTCTACCTCAGGCAGAGCCAACCTGACAAACATGGCCTCAGCGTCCACCCAGGTCCCCGCCCTGCCCCTCCCTGCTGCCTCAGAAACAGCCTCAGGTCCAGTCCCATCCCAAGGTCCCGTCCCTGCCCCGGTCCCTGATCCCCAGGCCTCCAGTCCAGAGTAAGCGCCACCTCGGAAGGGCGTCCGACAGTGCTGGGTGCCTCAAACCCAGCATGGATGCAATAAAGTCTTTTTTTTTTCCAAGAAAAGAAATCAAAATATGCCATCTTTGTAATCTAGTCTGTATGAGTGTGTCGCTGGCTGCTCTGGGGTGGTGGAAAGTGTTGGAACTACCTCAATGTGAAAACTGCTGCTGCTGCTGCTGCTTCATAGATTTTCTAAGAAAAATTGCTTTTGAGCTGCAAAAAAATCTGGGGTCCTGCTTTTTTGATTCGTAGAGAACAAAAGAGATGGGTATTATAAGAAACCAGGGCTATTTTCAACAATGCTCTGTACACTTGAAACTAGGGGTCCCGGGGTCTCGCACACGTCCTTGGTGCCCACTATGGCTGCGTTGTTTCTGGATGAAAATCTGCCGGACGGCACCCGTCTGGAGCCTGATACCAAGTTCATCAAATACTGGACGATGAGGAACTCGGGCACTATCAACTGGACCTCAGAGACTAAGGTACCCCTCCCACCCTTCGAGAGGACAGGCTGCACTCTCTCTTTGCCCCCTTGCTTCACTTCCACTTTGACTCCCAATTCAGCTCATTGCGTACTTCCTATCAACTAACACCAGCTAAGATTTCTTACCCAGTCTAATACAACAAATGCCCTTTTTGTCTGAGATGTTTATTATTTGAATTCAGTTGAATGTGTGTTGTGGTTTTAGTTTTTAAGTCTTTGTCATTGTTCGAGTGTGTGTGTGTGTGTGTGTCCCTCACTTGAGCGTGTATTCTTTTACTGCTGCGTGACTTTGGTTGCATGCTCTTGTCTTTGTGCTTTTTCGCATGTGTATTCCTATTTTGTGTTTTGTGTATGTGTGTGCGTGCACCCAGCTAGTGTTCATGTGGGGAAACCTCGACCTGGCGTCAGAGGGGAAGAGGGAGGTGCCGGTCCCCTTGCTGCTGCCCGGACAAGTGGGAGTGGTCAGTGTGGCCTTTGTGGCTCCTGTGATGGAGGGGACGTACACCTCCCACTGGCGGCTGGCGCACTGCGGGTGTCAGTTTGGCCCGCGTGTCTGGTGCAGCATCGTGGTGGACCCTGGTGACGGCCGCAACGCACTTGGGCATCAGAGCAAACGACCGGCAAGTCTGCTATCCAATGACACCCTGTACAGCTGCAGTGAAAACACCAGATGTTGACATGTGCATCTAGCGTATGGCATTATTTGTGATACCTGACTGTCAGAAATGGAAAGCAACTAAGTAGATTTATTCAAGTACTGTAAAGTTTTGAAGTACTTGTACTTTACTTGAGTACATCCATCATCATTATTATTATCCAAAGACACATTGAAGTTTCTACTGCACTACATTTATTTGACAGCTGTAGTTAATAGTTACGTTACAGACATTACATAAAAACTTTGGACAAGCTTATAAAAAACAACACATTGTTAAGATTAAACCAGGGGTTCAGTCTGGTTACGACCTTGTTGTTAACAGTTCTACCAAAGAGTGATTTTCCCCTCTAAACCTTTCAGATTTTGTCATTTAAATAACAGAGGCCCAGTGCGGTAGAAGTATCCGATATTTCGCAAAAGAGCAAAGGTTAGAGTTAGAGAAAAGTCCAAGACATGAAAACAGATTTGTGTAGCAGAACGTTTTTTTTTTTGTTGTTGTTTTTTTTCTTCTTTCCTCTCCCAGTAATCTTCTCATGACCCCCTAGATTTATCTGGTGACCCTTTCAAGTGAACTCACCCCTAGGTTGGAAACCACTGGACAAAACAACCAGACTATATCGAAGCTAGTTAAAAGGATCTCCACCGTAACAAACTACAACTGTAAAATGGTGCTTACACATACTACCAATCTCAGTATCAGTCGCATGGAGACATTTTACTGCCCAACCAGTACTTTTAATACTTTTAAGTATATTTTGCTTATCAGGCTTCTCTTGTAAGTAGGACTTTTTGCAGGACTTTTACTTGTACTGGACTATTTTTACATTGTTGTATTGATACTTTTATTTAAGTAAAACATCGGAGTATTTCTTCCACCACAAATGCCTTATCCGATTTTGTATTTTTTATTTATTTATTACATGTATTATTATTATTAATAATAATTATTAAAGATTTAAAGTTCAACATGAATATGCCAGTATAAGACAGTTATTGCAGTCTGTGTAAGTCCTGGTTCCAGGGTCGTAATGGAAAAATGTTTGTGATTAGCGTTTGAAGAAACTGATGGTCCAGAATAATACTGGTATCCTTAAGTCTATAGAGACACTATACTTGTGCATTACTCTTAAACATTTAAGTGTTTGAACGTACGCTGTAGACTAATGATGCCATTCTTGTGTGTGCTTAAGAAGAAGGAGGAGGGGATGCCAGTGGAAAAGGAGAAGGAGGTAAGATCCACGGACAGCGGCCCTGTCTTGTCCGTAGACCTGAACCATGAAGACTACTACTTCCCCTCGGTCGACCTGCTGACTGCACAGGTGCACACACTCGGAAAGCTCTGGCATGCAGCTACTTAAAACATGTTCCGGTCGATACTCCTTTTCGGTATTGCTAAATGACCGACGCAAGCCCAGTTGATGATCGGTAGAGCAGCGCTCATTCTCCCTGCTTGTCTTCTTCTTTAGGATCTACTGTCATTTGAGTTGCTGGATATAAATATTGTGCAAGAGTTGGAGAAGGTTCCTAACAACACTCCTGTGGGTAAGCATGCTTTAAACACCGGAGAAATTGATTTTAACAGGAGCTGTGAGACAATCATACTATACCTTTGCAACTTCCTTCCTTCCAACATAGCTTTGGCTCTTGTAGGAAAACGTATGGCTACACTTGTTGCTTCCAAAGTCAGGGCTTGAATATCATCCCGTATTTAATATCACATTAACACTTACGCGTGTTTGCTCTGCCTAATTTGTAGATTTGACACCCTGCATATCCCCGCTGCCCCATGATGCACCAGTGTTGGAGAAGGCCTTCCCTTCGCAGATGAAAGAAGACACAGAGGTCACAGGGGTCAGAAAACTGTTTGGTAAGCCACAAGACTGGTTGTGTACTAGAAAACGTCCGGAGGCGTGAATCATTTAAGCAGTAACGTCTTCAAGTCTCTTGATGTTAAGTGAACTCTCACTGCAGATGTTTTTTGAAATGTTGATCCAAGTGTTAAAGGGGAACTCCACCGATATTTACATGTTAAAGTTTGTTTACAAGTCCTCGAGAGTACTACTGCATATGTAAGAACAGTTGTATAAAACCTTTTGGGGCTCTAGCGGGAGCTGCACAAAATGAATAAATTCAATTCAATTTTTATTTATATAGCCCAATATCACAATTTGCCTCAAAGGGATTTACAATCTGTACAACATACGACACCCTCTGTCCTTAGACCCTCGACTCGAATAAGGGAAAACTACCCAAATATACCCTTTTAACAGGGGGGAAAAAAATGGAAGCGCAACAGAGGAGGGACCCCTCTGGCATAACACACCAAAATCTCAGATGGAAATGTCAGCGGATGGGTGGCATTGTGGGCAATGTAGGATTTTGACAAGGAAGAAAAATGTGTGGAATGAAAAAAAGTGAGATCTCTGGTACTGCGGCATCAATTTCGCGTGTCCATCGGGAGTCTGGCAGTGTCATAGACGTTCAATGCTAAACCAGTGGCTCGGTCTTTCAATGTGTGCTGTGCTCTGGCTAGGAGTGAAACCGAGGCAGCAGAAGGAGCTGCTGGAGCCTGTGAGCCAGGAGGACGACCGGGAGGAGGAGATCAGCGGCGCCCAGTTCCTCTGTGAGACGGTCATCCGCTCCCTCACCTTGGAGGAAGCCCCCGACCACAGACCGCTGCGCAGAGCCCAGCACAGCAGCCACAAACCACAGGGTGAGGAGCCACTGTACCTCGCTTAATCACACTGAATTGTTCTATATTACCCAAATCTAATTCTATACTACAACCCTATGTTCCGAAACACGGGGCATTTGTTTTGGTGTTTAATGGTTGCTGTATACTGATGTACTCAGACTTCGTTTTTTTATTACATAAAACCTTCCCAGTTGTTTCCCGGAGGCCTGGCCTTTGCTTCGAGAGAGCTGTGGAGGCTGAGAAGACCGAGACAGTGCTGGAAGGGAACGAGGAGATCTGTGCCGTTAGACTGGAGAGTTCAGCTCTGCCTCCCAACACAGGTCTCAGCCAGATCACCCGGGAAGAGGAGACGGAGCCAGGTTAGACAGTGACTTCCAGGATTCTATTAGTTTGTTTTTAATTAATTTTTCTCCTTATTTTCTGTTTTCTTTCTGTTGACAGATATTTTAAAAAAACAAAACACGAGGACTTTTTTTTATTTAACTTCTCTTAAAACATTTGTGATTACAGTTCCATGTCATAACTTTAGGAGTAATTCCTTAATTGAGCCTCACCTGCAGTTTTCATTTTGGTGGTTTTTGTTTTTCCACTTCCAAGTGCTTCTGCTGGAACAAGCGCATGAAAACCTGCTTGTCAGTTCACACCATGATAACGAAGACGAAGAGGCCGTGGTCTTGGGTGACATGCAGAACATGAGGGATGGTCACGGAGAGAAAGAAGAGGATGGAACCAAAGGAGAAGACTGGGAGGAGGTGAGGTTTTAACCTTTTTATACCAACACTTGTGCAATGTTTTAAAGGACAAAGCTGGTAAATATTAAATTTCTTAGAGGGAGGATGCAGCATGCAGAAGCCAATGCACATGATGTTAATTAGATTTTAAAAAGTAAAATATTCTAATGTGGTAGACACAATCTTACTGATACATTTCCATGAAACTCGCAGTATTCTATAACCGCACCAACAACACTGTTCATTGCTGTCAGCTTAAGAAATTGGAGAATTTTCCCAACCCATAGAGGAACACTTAATCCTTGAGTTTGTTTGAAAATACATCTGGAGATATATGGTCTTCACTAGACAGCAACGTTTTCCAATTTAGTCGACAACTGTCACCACTTTCTCCTCCTGTGTCTCAGGTCAGCAGCCAGACCTCCTCCGTCTCCTCCTGCGACGATTACATCATTGTCCTCCCGGACTGCTTCGACACCAGCCGGCCTCTGGGCGAGTCCATGTACAGCTCCGCCATGTCGCAGCCTGACGCCGCCGCCGCCGCCGCTGCTGTGACCTTAGCTGATCCAGACCCACAGGAGGAGGAGGAGGAGGAGGAGGACTCCAACTCTGAGCCAGGCAGGGCGGCACCACTGACAGAGAGGCAGGAGAGGGCCGTGGTGGTCGATGCTGGGGATTCATTTGTGAACACGTGGCCGCCACATGTCCCTCCCATCCACAGCAGTGTGAACCAGATGCTGTGCGCCTCCCAAACCCTGGACGCTGTGACGCTCACCCCTGAAGTGGTGCCCCCACCGGTGCTGCCTGAGCCCATCCTGGCCCCACCGGCCCTCTACTCACCCAGGTTAGATGGGAGCTCAGTCAAATGGTCCCTGTGCAGTTAGCATGCGTTAAACACACACTTTTCCAAATGTCTGAACAGTGATATTAAAGATATTACAGATATTTTATATATATATATATATATACAGCCTTATGTGGTTTAATTCATCTTTGTTTACTGTATGTTTCAGGTCTGAGGCACTGTACCTGGCTGAGGACCCCAGTCCTCCAGCCTGTGAACCATATGAGCCACACCAACCTAGGGTCCACCTAAATGGTGGGTTTCACCATTTGAATCACTGCAAGTACATCACAGTATCATAGTACATGCTAGTGTTTTCTAGGGGTTGCTCTGAGCCTCTGACATAAAAAAGACATGTACTTTGTATTTAACCTTTTAATTGTTTAACCAGTGTTGCCTCAGTGTTTGACTCCCTTTGTTTACCTGAATTAGCAGTTCAGCACTTCGAGGAGCTGCTGGCTCTGTTGAGGCGAGAAAGGAAACCCATTTTGCCCTTTTTGGGAAGACAGGAAGTGAGACAGCACACAGGCTTTTAGGATTTGTTGCTTCAGCAAAATGCTCTGTTTCTCCTCTAATGTTACGTGTGTTTGCGTGCGTGTTATTTCCCTTTTCTTTTTTTTTATCCACTCTGCAGTATCGTCTGGTCTGTCAAGATCAGCAGGCTCAGCATCCAGTGCCTTTGAGACGTATAACCCCAGACCCAGCAACGCTTTGCAGCCAAGGTGCAATACAACAGAGAGAAAAACTTGATATGATTCTTGTGAAGAAAATTCCTGCACTGTAGTTTCTCTTTTGTGTTGACGGCATTTATCTGTAATCATCTTTTTGTGTAAAAACTTGATCTGATAACTTTTAACAAACAAATCAGTCTGTACAATCTCTGACAACACATAAAGCAGTGTAATCACCTCTTAACTTGCGTTCTTGTTTTCTGATATCCATGTGCTTTCTGTTAAAGCGAGTGAAACTGGAACACGTTGTCCTTTGCAATGCTCTGAAGTAAACCAGCGTAACCACATCCTTGTCTTTATACAAGGGGCCAAGGAGGCATCACGGAGGGACTTGTCAAGGGGGCCCTTTCTGTGGCAGCGTCCGCTTATAAAGCTCTCTTCACTGGACCAAACTGCTCAATACAGGTACATCACACAGCAACGCTTATGTCTACATTTATCAAATCTAGCCGATATGCATTGCAAACATATACTACAATTACAGTGGCAACATTAAGTTTCCAGGAACAAACCCACAGAGAAGTATCACCCCGAATCTGCGGTTCCCTGCAGCTCTACTGAGCTTTTCAGCATCCTTCAGCTAACTGTTTTGGTTTTTGGTTGTTTTGGTGCACTCTCACTGCTCTCACAGCGTCATTTCCAGCTGCAGCAGGAAGCTTTTTCCAGCAAAAAAAAAAAAAAAGCTCTGATAAATCAGCTGTATGGTGCCTGCCCAACAGACCAAGCTGGTGAACATAGTGGAGCGTTTAGCACGTAAAAAGCCAGATATTTTCCTTAAGAGTTCAAAACAGAGCCAAAAGGAGAGTGACTGTCCTCAGGTGGACACAAACATGGGTTCAGATGAATGCTAATGTTGCTCTGTGTCAGCTGGATGTGTAAATAGGTAACAAGTTCGCCATAACAACTTTATGAGGGCATAATATGTCGATGTTGTTTCCACTGTTCAGTTGCAAATCAGCTCTAAAAAAAAACAACAACTAATAATAATGTGACTGTTAAAGGAACCCGTTGATAATCATGACATTTTAATCTAGTGAGGGTTTTTAAAAAAAGATCTGAAGAATAACATGTTTGTGGCTACTTTTGTCAGTAGCCACTAGCTTGTGCAATTCGTTAGACAGGAATTGAATTGTCTCAACAAGGTAACCTTAGTGCTTCCTACCATGCTGTATAGAGCTGCCAACAAGTTCCATTAACCAAATGTTTGTTTTAGGTACCTTTTTATTAGAAATGGTTTAGTTAAATAAGCTCAGTTCGAGCAACGCGTAGCCTTGGGGCAAGCACTGCCCGACAAGACAAGTCCTGGGAAAACAAGGTCTCTTCCACTGCAGTTACAAAGACGTTTGTTTGTCAGGTTTGAGGCTTAATTTTTTATTCATTTCGGCTTCTGAAAGTGGCTTTTAAATTGGATCATGTTTATGTGGCAATTGATAAAACTGGCAGGCATTGATCCACTTTGCCTTTTGGGGATTTGAAAGAATTGCAAGCTGCAGGGGTGAATTGGCGTTAATTGTTGCAATCCCCCCAACATTCAGTGTAAAGTTTAGGCCCCTGAACACACTGTGGATGTGCGTCAACCCAACGGACCAGTAGTGGCTTGAGATATCACTTGGGACAGACAAACCCTTTTACCCATTTACCCTGGCCTCACCGTCTCCATCTCTGTTTTGCTCCCCTCCCTCCTCCAGCGAGGCATCGACCCAGCCACCAGGCAGGACCCTTCCATGATGGCGATGCTGCTGGAAATGGGCTTCAGAGACCAGCGGCTCAATCAGCGGCTGCTGAGGAAGCACGGCTACAGCCTGCTGCACACTGTCAACGAGCTGGTGCAGATGGCCGAGGACCGCCAGAACAAAGCTGTCAACACTCAGCACTGAGGGAGGGAAAGCTGTCAACAAGTCGTAGGAAGGAACTGATTTGACTTTTAAACATAACGTAGGGAATATTTAGATTAGGACATGTGTAGGCTATCGCTCACCCTTCCCGGTGTCTAGCTTTCTTTTGAATTATTTAAAGATGAGACGAAGAAAACCTGTTTATGATTCATGCAATTGATTGATTTTCCTAAGGGTGGATACTTTATTCGGACCAAGAGGAATGACAATAAGGCAGCAACATGTCACTTAAAGTGTGAGAGGAGCGTTTATTTCTTGAACACTGTTGATTACAGTGAAAGGAATGAACAGGCTTCTCCTGCCTTTGCCTTTTTAATTTAGCTTCAACATTCGGATGCAATTAACCACACTCACACACTTGGAAATAGTTAGGAATAGTGGTTAAAATGCCGTGTTTACCTGGGCCATAGAGTCGTATGTGTTGTGTGGGAGCTGTAGTTTTTGACAGGACGAACATGTGTATTCCAGCTCTTCATCTTAGTGTTTGCGTGGCCGTTGTAGCTGCTTCCCGCGCGCTGAAAAATAATTGTCTTTTGACAGGCCTTGGCTAGATTGTTCTCACCCATAGAGCAGTGAAAATTGATATTTTTGAATGTCATAAAAGGTAGAAATGCCCTGGAAAGCCAGCTCTCGTTTAAGACGATGCTACAGAAGCTACGTGGATATTCTGGGCGTTGAGGGTCCGCAGTGCAGTAGTCAGAACAACAGATATTTAAGACTTCTCTCGATTTTATCGTAGTGAAATCTGCCTAAACAATGCAATCTTTTTCTGTATCAGAGTACTGTTATTTTAGACGTTGACATGTGGAATGTATAAAAAAACTGTTCCGAACCGATCATTGTTCGGACGCCGACGTTTTCTACTGCTTTTTAGGAGACACCTGCATGACAGGTAGAGGCTTTAGAGGTGAGTCGTGTCCTCGTGGTCTTAGCACAGTCGCAGTGGAAAATGTCCGCTTTGCGTCACCGTTGAACACCCCTGCCTGCATTTTCACGTGTCCTCATTCCACCACGGACTCAAACCTAGCAACAGTCATTTTAGCATTAATCCAAGCTGAGATGTCTCTAAAAACACATTCCTAAACCTCCATAGTGGAACCAAGTATATGTTATTACATTACATTGCCTTTTATGAAAAATGATTCTTAGTTTGCTGAAATATACATACAGTATGTTGATTTGTGGTGTGAGTGCAGATTTAAGTTGATGTCCGCCTCTGTTGTTTTGAATTATTCCTCCTGTGTGTGCTTGTGTGGTTGAGGATTTCTTGAACCATATTTTCTTATGTTGATGATTGTCCGTGTGTTAAAGAATCATGCTCTAGAGAATAATTCTGAATATATCTACTACCGTATGCCTGTCAAATTATTCTTCTGTCACAGAGTGTATACATTAAACAACCCTTCTACTGTCAATCCGCCAATAAACTATTTGCACATCTCTCTTGCCTCTTCGCGCCTCTGTTAATGAAACATCTCTAACTGTAGGTCACGACCCACCACACGCACCGTATGTCTTATATACAGCACATTCTGTACTATGTTAACTGGATCGTGTGAAAAGTACGGAGGTTTTGTAGGTTAGGGTGTAAAGCTTATACTGCAGGTTTGACAGAACGAGGCTGGGTTTAACATATTTTAATAGTAAAGTACAACATCATCTAAGAGCACTATTACATCATCTCCAGACTGCATCCTGTAGAGGAGCAGTGAAGTCATTTTAATAATCTTAATGATTTTGGTTTAAATTGTGCATTTTCCTAAATAAAGTTGTTTAAAATTATTATTTACTTTCTGGCAGAGGATTGAGAAGATCAATAGAATACCACTCTGTGCGGTAAAGGTGAAGCTACAGCCAGCAGCCGGTTAGCTTAGCTTAGCACAAAGGCTGGAAACGGGGGGTTACCCTGTCGCTGGTTGAAAAATACACCTCTTTAAAGGTCACTAAAGTCAAAGTCAAAATATCTTTATTGTCCTGCAATGGGAAGGTAATAAGTGATATGATATGTTAACTTTAGTGGTGGTAGGTGTATTTTTGAACTTTGGAGAGAGCCAGGCTAGCTGTTTCCTCCTGTTCCCAGTCTTTATGCTAAGCTAAGCTCTAACCAGCTGCTGGCTCTAGCTTTATACTCAACACGCAAACGCGAGAGTGGTATCAATCGTCTCATCTCACTTTCAGCAAAAAGGCGAATAAGTATATTTCCAAAAATGTTGAACTACTCCTTAACTTTTAAACACTGTGTGCTTCAGCTTCATATTAGCTTCACTTTACTCTTTTCAGCCTAAACCTCTATAACTGCTCGGACAACTCAGCAGTTCCCTGCATATGGTGTCTGCGCTCTGGTTGCGAAAGCCAGAGCACAGACCCTGTTTTTTATTCTCTCCACCAATGCCTCCACAGGAAAGGTCAACACCTGTTGGGAATAAGTTGCGACTTCACAGCTAAAACGTTTAATATTGCAACAGTTAATCAGGACGTACATACAGCTTACTGTAGATCTGAGTGCTTGTCGTGTGAAAAGAATGTGTGTGCGCTTTGGTGTGGGAGAACGGGGGAACAGTTACTGGTATCGTTTTTCACCTTGATCTGTCTAGATACCAGCCTATGTGTGTGTGTATGTAGCGCCAAAACTGGCACTAGTCGTGTTGGGAGAGCTTAGTTTTAGAATCGTGTGACAGCCAAGCAGCTCCCACTCCCACGGAGGAAGAGAGGCTTGTTTTTCGCTTGGTTTTCACTATAAGACGGATGCTAAGTTCTCAGAAACTGCTCGTGCATGTTTACGGTCCTCCCTCCGTCTACACAATAAAAGAAAGTTCAAGGTACAAGGTCATTTATTCATCATTTTACAACCTAGTGGTTGTACAACAAAATGAGTTTGTAGGCCCTTCGTGCTAAACACATAGAACATAACACAATTACATTTATATTAGAATAAAATAATATATACAGTTATTTACACATAGGATATATATACATAGCCTTACACTATTACACCCAGGTAATTATTCAGTGCATTTTTTTGAATTTGCGTCCGGTGGAATGTAAACAGCAGACACAGAGAGTGATGATGTATAATAATATGGTTTCCATCTTCACATAAAAAGCTTGACATTTGGGAAACAGTGTCCGTCCACTTTGCCTGCGTTTGAGCACCAAGCATCATTGACGTAAACACAGAGTCTCGCGCTCCTTCAGTTCAGAACACGGTCCGCCCGTCGAGTGCTTGATCCGGGATGTTGGTGGAGCGGGTCTCTGTAAAGGTGTGGGCACAACAGCCTCCGATCTCCCGTTGCCTGGCCAGACCGAGCCCCGTTGCGTCCAGACGTTAGCCAGGAGCAGCCTTAAGTCCGAGCGGGACACCTGCCATGGCTCTCTTTCCTCTCCTCCTGGGGCGATCGCAGCAGCATCCGGCCTGCCCGGTCCGGGTTGATGTGCCTGGGTGGATCGACTCACGGCCTTTAATTCAATGCTTTTCTGACGACGGTGATGATGTATTGCTGTCA
This sequence comes from Coreoperca whiteheadi, assembly GCA_011952105.1. Lineage (NCBI taxonomy): Eukaryota > Metazoa > Chordata > Actinopteri > Centrarchiformes > Sinipercidae > Coreoperca > Coreoperca whiteheadi. The sequence goes on from CM022492.1 coordinate 20,421,115, forward strand.
CAGGCAACACGTTAAGTACCACCCAAACGTCCGGACCTCCTCTCTTTTGCAGACGTTGTGGCTCTGTAACAAAAGCTCACAGCGTACTTCCTCCTTTGCTCCAGAGGGCCATCTTTCTTACGGCCACTAGAGGACATTGTCACTTGGATGTAACGTGCCTGCATTGGACACATCTGCTGAAAAATAGGCTTTTTCTTGGGAGGAGGGCCGGGTTGGTTTCTGGGCGTCTCTGGATAAATAATGAATCAGCACGTACAGACTGCTCTGTACCTAGATGGACCTTTAAAATGGAAGTGATAGGGTACACACACACACACACACACAACGCACAGCAGGCACAAGGTGAGGGGGTCAAGAGGGTCCCAATTGCATAAGTTTGCCCCCCCCCGTGTCCCCATTACAGGTGAATCCCGCCATGCTATAATAAATACGATTTCAAGCGCTAAAAATGAGCGCGTTGTGGCGTGAACATGGGTCGCAGCGCAACATGGAAAGGAAGGAAAGTGAATCAAGCGCAGCACACGTGATCTGCAGCCTTGGCCAACCTGCAGGAGGAAGTGTTCCTCCCGCTTGGTTTTGTTTTTGGTGGCAGACCAGTCTCAGCGCTGGCTTTTGGACACTTAAACGTGCACAGAGGCAGCAGTTCGGCCTTTACTTATTCGCAGTGTGAACTCGACTCGTGCTGTGAGGTAAGTGTCCGGGATGAGATCCCCCCCGCAGGCTGTTTTGCGTGGCCCGTACTGCGTGGCTGTTTTTAGACAACAACTCAACAACCAAGATCTCTAAACTTAACAAGCCCCGAGGACACGGAAGTATGTCTGTGGCCTCCGAGGTTGGGGGCGCCCGTCGCTGTTTGTGCGAACCTGCGCAAAGAGTGTAATGAGGAGCGTAAAACGCAGGTCAGGAGCCCGCTGTGCTCCTCCAGGATAGCAGGGGGGGGCAATATACACTGCAATAAAGGAGTGCAATGTTATACTGTTGTACTGGATTATTATTAAGTAGCATTTTACTGTTGTATTTATGTAGAGCCATTTTGAGCTGTTTTCTATACTGTTGGGGACTTTAGTCAATAGGAATACATCATGTTTTATCAGCTCATTATAGCTTTTGTTTGTGAAATCTTAGTGTAAACTGGTAGCCGCTGTTAAATAAATGCAGTGGGGTACAAAGTACATTTAAAAAAAACAAAACAATCTCATATTTGATGTATAACTCAATTATGTATCTGCTATCTGTATTGTCAATTAGTGATCAGGCCTTCACAGTAAATATTATCCTGGATGTTGAAGTTTTACCACGAAATAGGTGCCTCTTGGCGTTGGAAGACGCTGGAGCCAGCTATGAGAATTATGAATCGTGTGTGTGTGTGTGTGTGTGTCTCTCTTTGTCCAAACAAAAGTCGCACCCTTTAAAACGAAGGGAAAATGATTGTGACCACTGTGTTTACAAGGCCGACACTTTCTAGAAGATAAAGTGTGCCAGGCAGGTTAGTTTAGCTTCTTCATTGGAAAAGCTGGAAGGAGTTCAAATCCACCTGAGTTCAGGTTTCAAAATAAGGCTGTTTTTATCCAAATGTCTATATTATATGTCAGGTATACAGGTAGTGTGTAACTGCAGATGACTAAATAAAAAGTAGACTAATTCCACTGTGTTTATTACTACATTAGGTTGCTGTAAAATGCAGTACTGGCGTTTAGATTATATAACAGCTTTGGTAACAGGTTTCACAAGTTTCGTGCCATTGTGAAAGCAGAATGATTCAGCGCTTCAATGAATAAACCCAACCTCAAGTGAAGCTTTTGCATTATTACAAGAAAACAGGAGATGGGGCGACACAGGTGATAGTGAAAGCTAATGTACTTTTGATTAAAAGCCACGATCCAGAATATTTAAGGGAATAGTCACCGTATTTACTTTTGTTCAAAGTTTCTTCGATCTGCTCACATCCTGACATCGAGCTTTTATTGGCCATTTAAAGGTTTGTGGGGAAAGCAGGGATCATAGGGCACTGCACAACACTCTGTCGGCTCAGCGAAGCTTCTCATGAGGCTCGCCGTGGAAATGCTGCCCTGGGTCTGTACACTGTAACCAGGCTGTTTAGGCACAAGTGAACTTGACGAGGGGGAGTTTTAGGTGGAGATCTGAGCCGTTGTGGTCTCGTTTTTCCTCTTTAGACTGGGCTTGCTCGTTCGATAAAGTGCCATAGCCACACCGGGGGGAAGCAGCAAAACCACGGAGGGACCTGCGATGGCAAAAGAGGCAGAGGAGGAGAAAGCACTGAGGCAGTTCCGTCGATATGGTAGCATGAATGGCAACTCAACAGGAGACAGCTGCCCCACATGTCGCGGCACTGGGCGAATTCCCAGAGGTTGGTTACGACTGCCCTGATAAAAATCTGCTTTTAAATGTTTTCACCATTCCGACTGTATTTGAAGCAACTCCGGTGCCTCGACAAGAGGGGCTACACTGAGAGAAGCTGCAGCTGCACCAGTCCTCATTCTCAAGTAACTGTTTCATTTCACGTTCAACAGCCGAGGCAACCAAGTCAAATCGAAAGGCACAAATGTGATCTGCAGCTGACTCGGTTTTAGTCACAATTGTTCCTCTCCCACAGTGGAACCATTGGGAGTTGAACTGTGAGTCGAAGGGAGATTATTTCCTTCTGTCTGCTTTTGTATTGACAGGCCACCAAGACCAGCTAGTTGCTGTAATACCATGTAATGATGTAAGGCTGAAACCCAGACGCACGTAAGGGCTATGTGTGTGTGTGTGTGTGTGTGTGTGTGTGTTTGTGCCTTTGTAGTTTCGAAACATGTCCGTCAGTGGTAGGTGTGCATAATATTCACAAACTAGTTCTATAAATTTTAGGTTAGGATTTGTACTGTTTAAATATAATTGAATAGAGACAGGCTGATTTTTATACACTGCACTAGCCTGTTTGTGTCGTGCACATGCACACAGATATTACGGTTGCACCATGTCATGTAATATGAACAGCTCTGAGCGTCTGCATTACGTTTCAGGAAGCTGTACGTGTGCGTCTCCATGGTTGTGTGTCTCCTCCTTAGCTGTCTGATCCTCTTCTTCCTCTTCCCCCGGAGTGTCACCCTGACGCCAGTGTCCGTGCTGTCGGTCATGGTCTACTTCACCCCGGATAAAGTTGAAATGGAGGTCACAGTAAGTAATAGGAACACTTCAGAGTGCGGCCAGTTACACGTGAATCCGGGCCACCTCTTTGTTTCTCCCTGTTTCCAGACATGCTGCTAAGCTAAGCTAGTCGACTGGCGGCGCCGGCGACATATTTGTACCGCCGTGAGAGTGGAAGCAACGTTTTTCGTCGAACTATTCCTTTAAGGAAAAGAAAGGCATTAGTATGACATTTAAAAACATAATGAAGAGTAAAACGATATCAACTGAAATAGAATAAAATGAATAAAAATGACGAAAAGGACATAGGCAAAAACATTATGCCCAGTTACAGTGCAGTGTTAAGTGGCCCCATATTTAATAAAGGAAATAAAAGCGCAGGAGGGAAAATAATCAAAGGCTCAGGAGGACATGAGTCTTTAATTTCGATTTGTAAATAGCTACAGTTTGTGTCCATTGACGATCACCAGGAAGCAGCAACGTAGCTTAATGCAGCTTTGGTTCGTAGTCGGGTCGCTTCTACATGACTGCTTCTTCAAGGTCTAAGGGACTTGCTTGGTTTATATTCTTCAATCATATCAGAAATGTATGTATTGCTTGAGTTTGTTAAATGACTTATAGACTAGGAGCAGCGCTTTGAACAAATCTAATTGATACCTAAATGAGAGGACACACACACTAAGATAGGCTGTGTATATCCTTCTACTGCACATATACATACAGGATATTATGCTACGTATGGACATGCACTCAAAAGGCGTTTAATACCTGTGTTCTTTCCACTACTGTTCCTGAACTTCCTGAGCCACCATACTTTTTATTGCACGCGCCGTCCACAAGGAACTGCCGGGAGCTGCCGTGCAGCAGTTACATGAAGGGCAAAGTTCCCTGAGACTTTTTAATGATAGAATGGTTGAGTTGGTCGCGGCTGACCCCGCTGTGTGTTTCCTCTCCTAGAATCTCATCAACATCAGCAACAAGAACTTTGTCCCAGTTCAGGTTGTGGAGTTTAATGTTCAGGGTCTGGTCTCTAACGCAGTTGTGGGTAAGACCAAGATATCCAACATGACATCCATCAAGAGCCGCTCAAAGAAATCGGTGAGTTTCACACAGAAAGATTTACGTCCAAATATAATGTTGATATATTTGTCATGCAACGATATTCTGACCCCTCGTCCGTTAACTTTTGCAGTACACCTTTCAAATCGACCTGCCTATCACAGATAAAGGCTTAAAGTAAGTTTGAAATAAACCTTAATGTTCAGATAGCACTTCGTAGTTCCTAACACAAACATTGCATGGAAATGATACAATACTATACAGTATATAATAATACATGTCCACACAACTGCTTTATCTCTTTCAGCGCTTACTGCAAGTCGAGCTCTATCAAGATTCACACGTTATTTCTGGAGCTGCAGTAAGTGTTAATCTGAAAATCAACGGAAGGGGCAGCCACTTTAGCACGTCTCGCGGCCACAGGGTGCTGAAGGCATCACTTTCTGCAGCGCCGGGTTAAAAACCACAGCCGCGTGAATAGGTTATCTTAAAAATGGGGTCTTATCCTTCAAAGTCAAATCTTTAAATCGGAAATGTTCTCTTTAGATAAAAAAATTTTTAAAAAAAATTAGACAAGATAACAGACACGTAAAGGTTAAGTTTTAGGATTCCACTGGGGGGGAAAAGGGGATTACCGGCATAAAAACAGAACTTTGGCGTTTTTTAATTTTCACTTCTGTTTCGTTTACGGTCAAAGAAAACGGTTGTGCTTGTGACCAGCTGCTTTCTACCTCAAGTGTAGTCAAGAGTTTCCTCCGAGCATCAGAATGGGTCACGCTGAACTCAGGATGCAAATAAACGACAGCCACCCTTTTTTTTTTTTGAGGCTGACTGCACTAACCAACGGACTGCTCCGTACAACAACTGATTATAATTTGATAGGCAGAGTGACAAGTGGTGAAACAGCTGACCCTACGTGCTGAAAACTAGCCGGTTTTTAGGCGCAAACCACATTTTGCCACAGTCCACTTTTGTTATATACTGTACCACTTGTGACAGCAGTGTGTGTCATCTTGTCCGGGATAAAAGAACAGTCGAACAATGCTCTTATGGTAAAACTTAAACCTGCATACATTGATTGTTTGGCCGCTTGGGGGCAGCGGAACAAGCTGAAAGCACAACACCGACATATTATCACCTTCTACGGTTGTTATGATGAACAAACAGCTATTTATACACCCAGCAGACACATTAGCATTCATGTGGAGTCGTAGTTCTCTCCACCTGATGAGTGGACGTCCACTAGTCACTCTGCTTGTAGCTCCGTTTTTGTCTCCTGAGAAAAATGTCTGGCTCTTTAGCTGCTAAATGCTCTATTATGTTCACCATCTCGTCAGTTACTTTGTCTGTGTGCTGTTTGATGCCGGTCAGGTAGCATACAGTCGGTTTAAATAAGCTTCTTTTTTCGTTGTCGATGAAAGCAGCTGAAAGCCAGATTGATACAGTTTGGAAATAAACAAAACACAGAGCTGAAAGGCACTAAAACACTCTGTGGACCTGCTTTACACACAAACATTTGATCCATTGTTAATGTTGATTGACATCATGCGTCGTGCACAATTACATTTAGGGCCAAAAAAGCAGACCTCAAGACAGGGATGTCTTTCAGCAGCTCAAGGTTGTTTATTTGAAGGGATAGTGGGGACGACGATCCGGACAGCTGATCCAGGATTTAGGCCGATTGAGCAGGGCTTCAGGCAGGAAGGCAGACGGGCAGGACGCTGAGCGAGGCAGCCAGACAGCAACACGGGAGGATGTGAACCTGAAACACAGTTAGCCAGAGTTCAGGCAAACACAAGCAGAAGACTGACTAGAATGGGGCGGCTGTGGCTTTGTGGCAGAGCGGGTCGTCCACCGATCGGAAGGTCGGCGGTTCAATCCCGGCTTCCCCCAGCCGATTGCTGTACTGATGGGCAGTTAGCGCCTTCCATCGGTGTATGAATGCGTGCGAATGGGGTGAATGGGATATGTAGCATTAGCGCCACTTTGGCAAACTGAAGCAGAGCTGAGCCAGGGTTTTGTACTGCAGGAGCTTGATGGGTGGATGAGTCGCAGGTGTGCTGGTCGTCAACAGCAGGAGCGCCACGCCCAGACACACACACACACACAGAGAGAACATGAACAGGGGCCTCACAGGAACACAGGGGGGGTGAAAAGGCAGGGAAACACAGGGACTGAGAGAGAGGCACAGCCCGACCATGACACGATGAAAACACGACAAAGCTGGCTCCAACTGTCTGTAATTATGTTCTTTCTTCTCCCCCCTCCCCAGAATGACAATGAATATTTCTTATCTCTCTCACACGGAGCAGCTGTCTCTTGACACCTTTGAGTATATTGACTGTGGCAACAATTCAACAATCCCACATCCTGTGAGATGATGAAACCATAATGAAAAACACTGGGAGTGGGAAGTGGGAGTGTGAAATAATGAGTGTTCTGGCTGCACTGCAACCTCATCTCTTCCGTATGGGATGTCAATGTGTATCTACTGCGACAAATGCATCTTATCTCATTCTGTATGTTGTTTTAACGTACCATGAGACTTTAATCGATCACTACAAAGTTATAATTTAGAAATACAGACGCTTCAAGTACACTGATATCTTAGCGTGGATATTCTTTGCTCTTATTTGTTTGAAATCAGCCTGTAAATCTGTATTATAGGCAAGATGGTCTCAAACAAGCACACTTTTTTTAAATACTAAATGTGAAAATGTGTATTTTGTATTTGATGTACATTTCTTAAAATTGTAACTCATTTCACAACGTCTTTGGCAGGATGCCGTATATTGTGTAAGGAGGATTAATCTCTGATAATCGTGTCTTTTTTCATTTGCACTTCATTAAACTGGCATTTAAGGTTCTGAATGTTTTATTTTCATTTTTTAAAACGTCCCATTGGTTTCGCTGGAACATTTTCAGACACATGGGCATGGACGGTCGTTTACCATGAACCCTCCATCATCACACTACAGTACATTGTGGACTTTGCTAAATTGATCCTCGTTACGTTAAGGTGGCACTGAATTAATAGTTGGTGCAATTCCTGACCGGGTGGAGGAAGTCGGTGCGTGTGTACACACTCGGATATACCTCTCAGTGTGTGCAGTGACCTGTGATGACCTCATGATAGTCACTATCATTTTGTTTCAGATATGTCACAATTTCCATTTTGTAACTACGCCCAAATTACCAAAAAATAACAGAAGTGAAAACTGAATTTTCTCACTTTCTCTCCCCTGGGGTATCTGGCCGTGCGTGTGTTTTGCGTTTTATTTGTCCAGGTTTGGAGATATCACAACACGGAAAAGTTACTTTTAAAAACTCAGAAGCGACATCGATTTCCAGCTAAAACGATCCCCATTACACCACTGTGAGCAGTTTTCAAGAATCCCTTTCTGCTGCACAAATCATCCCTTGGATTATTATGATGGGGACACTGTGGCTGGAAAGACATACGACTGCTTAGTTATTGCGGTATACATAAAATTAAGTTAAAGAACAAATACTAAAGCGTCTCAATAGCTGGATACCAAGGTAAGTGGGAAATGTTTTTTTTTTTTTTGGGTGAACTGACCCTTTAAACTTCTATCTATCTAGCTGCTGCTGTGAGAAGGACTGGCATGTTGAACCATTACACACCCAAACAGTTAAAGCAGGTGCTTCACTAGCCTATGTGGTGAAGCAACTAAGTACATATATTCAAGAACTGTATCATTTTGAGGTATTTGTACTTTACCTGAGAATTTCCGTTTCATGCTACCGTCTACTTCTACTCTACTTTTTACCCCACCGCATTTATTTGACAGCTTTAGTTACTAGTTACATTTAACACAATTTTACACAATTAGCTCCCTCTCCATAGAGATACAACATTAAGATATTGCTTTTATGTTGCTGCATCAGTAATAATAATCCAATATAATAAAATAATAATATTAACATTAACAGGAGTGATTCTGCAGCATAATGAATACTTTCTCTTTTGATACTTTTAAGTATATCTTGCTGACAATACTTCTGTACATCTGTAACATTTTTAATTCATAAAATTTTTTACATTTACTTAAGTAAAGGTTAAGAGTACTTCTTCCACAACTGGTGGTCAAACTGTGCAGCTGCTGGATTAAAATCCAATCAGAGAGTGCTGTTGTGTGGCGTGATTGTGGCTCTGATGGGAAACCCATTTACATTCGGACAAGTTGTCGATACCCAGAGTTGAACATACTCAAACGATGACAAAGGACCTTCTGATTATTATTTTTAGCGTCACTTCACCACAGATTACAGTTATTATCCACAAAAGGCCCTTCAACAAGGCTCCGGCTCGTGAAGTTCTTGAGAGTGGACACAGGGTGGAGCCAATGCTTTGTTAGACTGACAATGTGGACAAGCCGTGGTATTTACAGTAAGTTGCAGAACTGGTGTTAATTGTGGCAAATTACACGATTGTCTTCCTAGCAGAAAAAACAAACAAACCCTATGCTTTCTTATATATTCCATTTAATGCCACTTTGCACTTCTCCTTTACTACATTTCAGAGGGAACTATTGTACTTTATTTAGACTCCGCAACTTTTATCTGACAGCAATAGTTGCTTTTCAGTCACTCAAGATCCCACATGTCAAACATATGATCAGTTTATACAATATGCAGGCTATAGATGAAACCACACAACAGTAGGCTTTTATACAGTTGTTACATTTAGCTCCACCATGACAACATCCAGACGCTGTTATCTGGTAATGAACCAGGAATAAAAATCCAACAACAAATATATAGTAAATGTAACACTTTGAATGGAGCCATTTTGCGTAATGAGTACTTTTACTTTAGATGCTTTCAATTTGCTGCTAATACTTGTGTATTTTTACTCACGTGAGATTTTGAATGCAGGACTTTTACTTGTATCAGAGTACGCCCCCCCCCCCACCCCCACTGTGGTATTTCTACTTTTACTTAAGGAAAAGATCTGAGGTGTAAGACCACCGATTCTCACGCAGGTGTGCATGTTTTACGTGCCACCCCAGAGCGCGCAGTTCACTGCTGTACCGGCAGGGGGCGCGGAGTAGCCGTCCAGGTGGTCGTGACGTCGCCCGGGCTTTAGGTGCCGTGCGCTCGTGCGCTCTCCGGGGCTTCGCAGTGCTGCTGGAAGAGGACGGGAGCGGATGTGACCGCCGGGACAAACACCGCTTGTTTCGAAGTCAGATATGGGTGTGATTACCGCTTGTGGATGATGAATCTTTCGCTGCACATTTAAACGGCATGAAGGTCTGTTTCTCTTTCTTTCTTTAGACGTGCACGGAGGAGGGCAGTTTTTATTTTTATTCTGGCGATTTCATTCTTATAGGCTATAAACTGCACGCACGTTTTATGTTAGTGGCTCTCGTTTTCTGTCGTTCTAGTTTATAGGTACACTTAAAAGTGAACCTCACGGGCCCCTCGGTAGGATATTTCGAAGTTGCTGTAATGCATTTGCGCGTGTGTTTTGCGCGCTTGCGAACATCATGGTAGTAACATACAAGTGCAAACTGCACGCCTATGTGTCGTGCAGGCGGGGAGAGGAAGAACGCCGGGGAAGGGGGCTTATTCCCGAACAGCAACGACAACCTCCCCTCACAAACATGACTTTGCATTTTGCCTCTATGAACAATAATCGTTGAATTATGCTCTTTATGTGCAGCATCAGAATGTTCGGGGCTCCTGAGTAAATAATACATGCCTTCATGTAAACATGCAATGTCTGTGTTCTGTCCAAAGGCAGCTGTTTGATGGGTATCAGGATGTCGACAACAACCGGATTAGTGCTGCTGCTGCAGTCCTCTGTAGACAGTAGAGTGAACCAGTGAATACATATCATCCATCCACTGCATTGAAATCAATCTGGCCCAAGGAAAGCCTTTCAGATTTAGCAGTCCTAAAAGGATTAGACTCTAGATAACCTCAGCCGCCCAGATAACTGTTGCTTGAAAACCCAAGACGTTTACTGTTTTATAAAAGCGGAAGCTCCCAAAGTATGCAGCCATGGATTAAATACATTGTGGGACAGTTGGCTTACAGTAAAGTAACAAACCTCAGCTGAGGACACAAACCGAACGTACCATGTTGATTAAATGAAATGACATCAAGCACTTTGAAATGTGCTTCCACTGATAATCATCATCCATCGTAAACGTCTCCTGTGTTCTTCAGGTGGCTGTGAAATAGCACTTGGAATCGCACACACACATTCCTTAAGTACACAAGCATTGTCTTCCCATTAAATGTTAACTCTGTGTGTGTGTGTGTGTGTGTGTTTTGCTAAGGTCTCCATCACCATCTGACCCCATCTGCCTCTGAGGACAAATGCCAATCTGCTGAGGAGAGGACTAAACCGGGAATTTGTCACATCACCTAAGTAGGTGTGAATCATGGGGAACCAGCTGACTGATATCGCTCCCAACACGTCGTTCCTGCCAAACTTCCAGTCTCTGCACGTGGTGGTTATCGGCCTCGACTCCGCCGGCAAAACCTCTCTGCTCTACAGGCTCAAACTGAAGGAGTTTGTGAAAACGATCCCCACCAAGGGCTTCAACACGGAGAAGATCAAGGTGGCTGTGGGGGCTTCTCGGACCATAAACTTCCAGGTGTGGGATGTGGGCGGTCAGGAGAAGCTGCGCCCGCTGTGGAAGTCTTACACGCGGCGGACGGACGGGTTGGTGTTTGTGGTGGACTCCACCGAGCTCGAGCGGATGGAGGAGGCCAAAGTGGAGCTCCACAAGATCACCCGCACCTCAGAGAACCAGGGGGTCCCTGTGCTCATCCTGGCCAACAAACAGGACCTGGATTCAGCCTTGTCCGTCAGCGAGGTGGAGAAGCTGCTTTCCGTGCACGAACTGAGCATGTACACGCTGCATCACGTGCAAAGCTGCAGTGCTGTGGACGGTCAGGGACTCCAGCCGGGCCTGGAGAAGCTTTATGAGATGATCCTGAAGAGGAAGAAGCTGGTGAAGCACAACAGGAACAGAAAGAGATGAACTCTTGGCTCCCACTGTGGACATTATCTTAGGAGATTTATCCACTGTTGAGACACTTCCAAGCTTAATGGTCCCTTTTAATGGGAGAGCGATTTGTGCCAACAAAACAACAATTCCACACGGCCTTGGGGTCAGGAGAAATGGATTTGCTCACAATAATCGAAGCAGTATTGGCATGTGCTTTGCTGTGCAATCGTGCAGCTGCCCTTCGAAGGCTTAAGTTATAGATTTAAAGGGAACCTTGATAGCAGTTAGTCTCCGCTAAGTGCTTTTCTACACTTGTTTTAAAGAATTCTAACAAGACATTTTTACTGTTAACTGTAGGACTAACATAGAAACACATTCACACCCACGTGGCAGGTATGTGGCGAAGAACGATATAAACCAAATTTCAAAATGGCCTTCACAAGCTTGCACACATTCTGCCACACTAAATAGCTGTTTTTGTTCCACGGATGCTTCCCTAAAATATTTATTCCACATTTTTGTGTTTGCAATGGACAGAGGGGCTTCCTTTTGTGTGTGTAAATGATATGAAATGAAACCGAGTTCAGTGGTGATGGAGCACCAAATGATATTCAATTTCATTGCCATGGAACAGTAATCCTAAGTGCATACCCTTCATGGCCACAGAGGTTAAGTTTCAGTTACTATAACAATATTGTTTATACAAATTGTAAATTTTTGTAACACTGAAGACTTAATAAATCTAAGCACTGTACAGAACATTCATTGATTTCTTTGTAGTTAATGGAGGTGAATGAAGGAATGCCAGGGTAGATTTCTGAGTAAGAGTTGAGCTTACAAAAAGTTGTACTCCTAAGCTTAAATCAAAATGTTAACAAGGAATCGGAAGACTACGTGTATGTGAAAGGGGTCTGCCCCCAAGTGGCCAAAAAACATTTGCTGGATTATAAAATGACTTCCATCCATTTTCTGAAGTCCAGAGTTGTTGACCCTCCTCCCTATTCTTGGCTGAATCAGCAAATGTCGGAGAGAGGGAGTCCTCGTCTCGTCTCGTCTCCTCCTCCTTCTCCCCACACAAGCCAAACAATCCATTTATTTTGATTCCCACCTTCTATTCTGCCAGCTGCTGACATTGTAATTGCATCAGTTAGTGGTGAGGTCGTACAGAGGTGAGGTGGTTTAGCCCTGTTGTGTGACCATGTGGGACCGAACCACCTGAGGCCATCACCAGCAGATGCTCTGCCTTACCGTACGTCTGATACACTGGCTTCCAAACCAAAAACAAGATAGAAGTAATGCAGGTTTGGGTTGAGACCACTTCAGGGGCACCACTTCTGATAAAAATGACTCTTCCTCACAGTAGTTTGTAGTCATGTTTATATGTTCAATGACCCTCGATAACCACAATCTAATCAAAGAGGTGTCCAGAAATCGCTGTATTTCAAAGACAGAACATCCCTGTGTGTGTGTGTGTGTGTGTGTGTGTGTGTATATATATATATATCTATATATATGCAGCTAGAGTAACAGTAAAGGATGCCTGCTGTTTTAAATGCAAACAAATGCATCACAGTCTTTCTTTGATTTTTCATTATTTTTATTTCACTTTTGTGCTTTAAGAACGTTCTGTCACAAACGCGTCTCTGTGTACTGAACACAGGGTTGTGGCTGTTCAGTTTTGCATTTGCAATTTCTCAAGCTTAAGGTTGTTTCATGTAACAGTTTATTATAGCTGCATCATTTCGTGACCAGTACAAACCATTAAATCTATCTGAGGTTTTAACCCACTTGCTTTCCCACAAATATCTCAATTTGCCACACAAATATGATATTATGCAACAAATACAAGGTCTGATCTACAGGTAACACACTGTTGACTACATACCGTCAGTGTGTGTGTGTGTGTGTGTGTGTGTGCGCTCCTGCTGCATATTTGTCTTGGGATAATGACTTGTTACCTACTCAGATGCCTCTTAAATGCTGAAAGTCTAAACAGACACACATTTATTTGCGTATAATACGAAAGGAGACCTGCACATCTTGACTTCCCTGACCTCACCGTCCCTATTGTGACCAACGGTGAGCTCATTAAAACGTTCAAGGATATCGTTTGCAGAATCATCTTGACACAGCAGCTGGTGCCTGAATAAATTAGCATCATGATGTGGTGTTTTCAACAGCTGAGACACATTGTGGGCATGTGGAGGCATCGACCAGCCAACGAAAAACAGCCAAACCGCGACTAAAAGATAAAAGTAAAGAAAGTAAAAGACACCATGTTGCAGTTAAAGAAAGACGCTGTTGTGCTGAAAATATACTGCACACTTGATTGACTTGCTGATTTGGAGCCGTGGTTCATGGGGGGTGCAATGTCTTTTTTTTTTTAATGCACTCTGTCTTTGCTTTGCTTTTGCATCTTTCTCTCACATCCTGTACAGTCGCCCTGTTTCCCTCAGAGGGAAGCCTTGGTGTTTGTGTGTCAGGGATTACATGGGGGAATCAACACATAGCTAGGTGTATCCCTGGAATGATGCGGCATAAATCAAAGACAGGCTTAACACTGGGGCTCAGAAACACAACTTTCCATCAGTCAACCCAAGGACACAAACAGCCCTACTGTTGCTTCCTGTTCTCAAAAAACATAATGCGACGAGTGCAAGGGGGCACCAATATGGGTACAGCCATGCTAGCCGCTCTGTGAGGCTTTATTTGGGTGCAGCGTTGCTTTGAGCTAAATGCCAACGTTGGCATACTAACATGCTCACAATGACAATGCTAACATGCTGATGTTTAGCACTGGTTTAGCGTGTTAGCATGCTGCTAATTAGCACTAAACACAAAGCGCAGATGAGGCTGATGGGAACGTCATGCGCTTTGCAGGTATAGTTAAACCAAATTGTTGGACACATTAAAGATGTGACCACCACATGATGGTGTAAGGATGAGTTAAATGTCACCAAAGTTATTCATCCTGAGGGGAACATGAATTTCCAAAATTCATCGCAAGCCGCCGAATAGTTGCCAAGACATTTCACTTGAAATCCCAAATGTCAACCTCATCATGGCGCTTGATGAAAAGTCAGTGGATCACCAGAGTGGTTAGGATTCATCCTCCGGGAACAATGAATGTCTGTACAAACTGTCACGGCAATCCATCCAGCAGTCATGGAAATAATTCAATCTGGAACAAAGCGGTGGACCGACTGACTATAACCGACTCGTCCACATTGGCATTTCTAGAGCCACGCCGCCAGCGTAGCTAAAAACAGGAACACAAAAACACGAATTGCGATCAGTCAAAAACATAATACAATGACTTCGAGGGACGCAGCAATTGAAAAAAGTGACAACATATCCCTATAAATAACAACAGGGCAATAATTCCCTTTACAGCCCCCATGAACCCAGAGTTTCCTAGCGAACCTACAGAGGTCGGTAGACTATAGAAAGGCGCCTTACAACTCCATTTACCATATACCATGATGAAAAGCAATAGGGAGCTGGGCACAAATCCAAGCCTCTTAACACGTCCCAACAGGGCCTAGACATAATTTTCTGTCACCATGGCAACCTGAAGTCAGCAGTCACTAAAGGGTGACCTGTGAGGGCAGCGGTGGGGGTCAAATTGCTTTCTGTGGCTGGATGTCCAATCCAGCTGAGGTTACTGAGCGGGCAGTGGAGATTAGAAAAAGAAGCTCAGATCAATACTGGAATCCTGAGATCACCGCCTCACACTATCTGTCCCTTTGTCTCCCTTTTCACTTCTTTATCTTTATCTCCCCCTCCCTCTGTCTGTTTTGAATCTTCTTCAGTGTTAAAGTTGTTGACAACCTCTGTTTTGTTTGCTCTTTCACTCTCCTTTGCCCTGCATTTGTTGATATTGATGTCGATCTCTATGAAAATATCTCAAATATCACACCGACAGGGTCTTTCGAGGAAATGGACCTTGTTGACAGTGCGTTGGTCGGAGGGGGGTTGGTTTCACCGGGGGAGAGTTGGCTTTTAGCGCCTGACACGCTGCGGAGTGAAGGTCTTTTGACGGTTCAAAAGGGACAATGTGTGTGGGAGGGCAGGATTAGTTGCTTTATCTTTCATTCCTGAAAGGTAGTAAAGCTGCCACTTGGCCCTCATTTAGAGCCGAGCCAGTAGGATTGAATGGACGGGAAGGGATTGGGAGGGGGAACTGGAGCTTGATTTTACTACATAATGCAGTCTTTCACCCTCGGGGCTATAAGTGAAGAAAGAACAAACACCAGGGCTGTATATCTTAGCTGTGAAAAAGACAATGTCACAGTGGGTGGGGCTTCTGTGTTTGTATCAAATCGCCTTTACCTCTGAGGTGACCCTGCACCAAAACATATGAGTATAATCGTCTGTTTTATTCATCCTTTGCCATCGGCTAAAAGACGGTAATCATTTTCATTTTATATGTACATGAAGGGTATCACATCAGGGGTCAGGGAGCATTTATTCATATTCATAAATACACTTGTTTCCCTGCAGACTCAAGAGTCAAGGATGATTCATTCATCATGGGAGCTCTGAGGAAATTATGAGCCACATACTTGCTGTGATTTAAACTTCATGGCCAAACTTTTCCATAACTTATTCAACTGCAGGGGACATACCGTAAATATGACTTCATGGATAATTGTATGCTAAGACATAGAGTCTCAAAGGGTCAAACTTCAAATCACTTTTCAAGACCAACCTCTTCTCATGAAGTGATGCATAATGGTGTCATTTTAAACATCTGGCAAATCACACAGCTGCTATGTTTTGGATTATTACTCAGAATTGGTTACCACCCAGTCATTTGGAAATTGGATACCTTCTTTACATCTATGCAAGGTTTTATGATGTATTTTCTTTTGTCTTAATTTGGCAGCAGTTAATCCAGTGTAGATTCAGTACACCCACACCGCCACCCTGGGTCTACCCCTGATCCCACTCTAGGATTACCCAGAAACCCATCTGGCATATGGCCAGCTAGCGGGGAGTACAAAGCAGTGGCCAGTGTGGCCACTAAACACCAGCTCTTCTTAATCCCCGACTATTACTGCTGTTTAAAAGCATACAGGCCTCTGAGCTGCAACCCGGATTGCTGTGGAACAGACATGTGGTGAGGTGCCATATCAAGATCAGAGCTGTTTATTTGTGTCACCCTGGCAGGGGGCGGATCTGGGAATGTGCTGACTTGGGAATTATGTGGCTTGATTTAATGGAATGGAATGATTTAATGTGATAGAGTGAGACATAAATAATTGCCACTGTTAAAGATGGACTCAGACAGCAGACACTAAGCAGTCAGAGCTGTTAGATTGGATGACAAGAATACATATAGTCTACGGAAATAGAACACAATTATTTAAAGTGGGTATAATTGATATGTTTATAATGGCAACGTATGCAATGGCAATGTGAAAACAATGTGAAAGGGGTCGCTTGTCAGCTGAAACTGCAGCTCCCTTCGGCTTTACGGAGCTTTATATTAAGTTTCAGCTCATTGTTTCGCTGTCCGGGCCGTAACTTTACTGTTTTGGTTCACTCTCAGCTGGGGATCAAAGGACCCAAGCTGGGAACATAAATACACGCCTGCTGGTGAACATAGCGGAACATTTAGCAGCTGGAGCCCTCAGGTGTTGGTAGAGACCAAAAACAGAGTTAAACGCGAGTGAATACTGGACTTAGATTCATCCGGTGGATACTAACATGACTCCAAATGGATGATGATGTTGCTCCATAACTGCTGGATACGTAAATAAGCAACTGTTTGCTAATAACTTTATGCTACACTGCACCTGCTAGTGATTCTTAAGTGTCTTGAATCTCATTTTACCCAGTGCAGAGCAGGGGTGGAAAAAATATTCAGGTCTTTTTCTTAAGTAAAACTAGCAATACTACAATGGAAAAAACTATCATTACAACTAAAAGCCCCCACATTCAAAAGCAGCTGAGTATCAAAAAGTACAGCAGAATGGCCCCTGTCAGTGTTATAATATGTTTGATTATTAATACTGACGCATTACATCTAAGCAGTGCTTTAACGTTGTAGCTGGCCAAGTTGAAGCTAAGTTGAATAATTTCATATGGTCTTCGGCAGTTTAATCTATATCAAAGCAAAGTTTATAGTTTAATCATTCATTTTGGATGTAAAATCTTAATCTACCAAGTAACTATAGATGTCAAATCAATGTAAGTGCAATATTTCCATCTGGAGTGTGGTGGAGGAGAATTGTAAAAGGCAAATACTCTTGTACCTCAAAACTGTACTTGGTTAGCTTCCACCACACAGTAAACCATTGACTGTTTATTATTATGTTGGCGAATGGGTGAATGGGGGGACTGATTTCGGACACAGCTAAGGTTGCACCTAACTGACGTTAAGGACAATTTGTAGCTTGTAAATGCACTGAACCACAGCTGTGTCGGAAAAGAGAAGATGACTCAATCCACTGCAAATACAGGATCCATCTTTGAGGTCGCGCTGTCTCTCCCCACGTGGCTTTTGTTGACACTGCGTCCTGCCTGGCAGATACAGATCAGAGCCCCATGGGGCACCCGTGCTGTGGCTCTGCCCTGGATGCACACGAGACTGCACGTGAGCTGTGGAGCCCGTGGCAAAACAAATGATCCTGGACTGACCGCTGCTCGATGTGAAGGCTGCAATGATCACCGTCAGAAGGTGATTGGTCATGCATATGTGTTTCTTCCCCCTCTCCGGTGTCACTCTTCCGTTCCTACTTGCCTTCTTTTCTAAATGATTTTACTTTAGACAAAACAGGAATGTTTTTTAAGTAAACTCTTTCAGAAACGTTTGCCTTGGAAATTTAAGACTGGGAGAAAAGATAATCTCCCTGTAGGGATAAACCAGAAAATATACCAGATTCCTGAATGAAACTGTATGCATATAAACAGGTGATGGGGAGTTTTCAATCCAGTGTCGTTCATTCTGGCGCATATAGTCATTTTTCAATCAGAAAGGTGCCAAGTAAGCTGTTTCTAGAACCATGATGTGGTTCTAGAAACTTCATATAATAGCAAAGGCTAAATAATGTGGATTTTTGTTTCTTAAAATGCACTCAGTTAAAGGACGTTTCGGTTATGAATGCAAGCAACTCTCATTATGTGAGTACAATGGACTGAAGGCTGTGTTCTGGAGAAGAACCCAGGAATTCTGACCAAGGTTGTGAAGGGGAACCCATGCGGATCAGATCTGGTATTTGGAGCTTGGTCTCCCAAATGAGGCACCCATAGTGGCCTTTTTGTTTATCCCAGCCATGCTCCGGTCTTTCACAAGCTGTCTCGGCATTCCTTTTGTTGCGTTTGCATGTTATTTTATGAAAGATTTCACTGTTTGAGGGTCTGAAGTTGGCCAGATTGTCAGGCCAGCGCTCCAAACCAGGGTACCTCAGAACAGACATCATGCAACGACTGTCCTGTGGGGTTTTTTTGTTTTTATTGAGAGTCAGCAGTAAAATCCCAATCCTCCAGTGGCCATGACTACACAGGACAACCCATCCAAAAGTGCTTATTTGACAACGGTTAGTTAATTCCCTCAAGGAGATGTGGTCATTCACTCTAATCTATCTATCTATCTATATATATCCATATATATATATGGATATATATATATATATATATATGTAGGATAGAGCTTTCTCTCAATATTATACTCCTACAGGAATAGTTCGACATTTTGGGAAATGCGCTTATTCACTTTCTTGCTAAACGTTAGATGAGCGGATCGATACCAATTCTCATTTCTGTCCATTGATTATGATGCTACATTCAGGAGATGGTTAGCTTAGCTTAGCATAAAGACTGTAGACAGGGGGAAACAGCTAGCCTGGCTTTGTCCAAAGATATCACAATCCACCTACCTATATCCCTTCTAAAGCTCAGGTTATAGTTTGTTTGTTGAGTCCACACAAAAAAAAAATCATGGATACAGTGGGATACACTGTTTCTTTCTGGGCGCAGGGACTTTACGGTGTCTTGTCGTCACTGTTTCTCCGTCTCCTGTCTTTATGCTAAGCTATGCTAACCGTCTCTTGTCTCCAGCTTCATATTTACAAACAATAAGGGGTGGTATCAATATTCTCATCTAACCCTCGGCAGGTGAATGACCTAATGTCAACGTTTCCTTCAGTTTCTCTCTCAGCGTGTTTCCTTCTCTATATGTGTCCTATTGCATATATTAATCTTATAATATCAGTTATGTACAGAATAAAAGCTATAAGTACTAACCCGTCTTGCGGTGTAACATTTTACTGTTTCTCCTGTGTGCTGAGACTAAACCTTGGGATGAATTACAGAGACCAATGTGACCTCATTCAGCCTTCTACCTTACATAACGTTGCTGTACATCCAGCATCAAGGCCATTGCAGCTGTTTGTTTAACCACATGTCTAGTGACCCCCTGTGTGCATAGGTGACATACATCCTCCAGCCTTGCTTTAATCCCGTTAGACAGACCCAAAGCTGGGAGCGTTGCCAGGAATCACCAGCGGAATGAGACCAGCAGGTCACAAATAGCCTTAAGTCCCGTCTAGACGGGAGAGCTAATAGATGGTAAGTAACACCCTGCATGTGCAGACCTATGGCCTGCCGGATGATTAAGAAATTACATGTAAAAGAGTCAAGCAGGAGAAGGTTTAAGTAATAGGAACATTTTACGCTCTTCTAGTCTCTGGTATCAGTTAAAGGTGACATACTTTTTCAGTGGCTGTGCCTATAAATATGAAAACCGATCGTGAAATGAGGCAGCCCGCTCCTCTTTTTGAGGGCTGGATCACATGATTAGTGAGAAGCAGTTTTTGCGCCCCAGTTCTATGTAAAGTAGGGAGTGTTTTGATTCACAGTTTATTACCCTCTATGTGAGCACCCTCTGACAGCATCAGGGAGGTCTGCACGTGCTGCCATTTCTCTCCTGCTAGCGAAGCTGTCGGAAACCGTTGGCTGCACAGACAAGCATGAATCTCTACATCAGCTCCCAACATCTGCCCACATAAAGGCAGGAGGGTAAAAATGTATTTAGGATGAAATTGTTCCAGCTAGCAAAAACCAGTGTGAGTGTGCTAATCACTTTGTGTCAGACCGCTTGACCATCGCGGGCCAGAGCAAAGCAGAATTCACTTCAAAACTGTTCGTGGCACTGCAGATGAGGAATCAAGTGGTCTCAATTAATGATGATATTTCTATTGTTTGTTTTGTCATTTCAATGCATCAGTCGATCAGTCTATCGACTCAATCAGCATCAAGTATTTTGACAATTGATTGGTGCAAAACATTCTCTGGTTCCAGCTTCGCAAATCTTGTGCTTTTAAAAAAAATATTAATTCTTGTTAATTAAACATCTTTGGGTTTTGGACTGATTAATTGAAAAAAAAATTAGTCGATAATAAATAATAATCAGCGACACTTAGTCGCAGCCCTAGTTTCAACATTATATTTATTGTGCTTGTACATATTGGCCTACAGTTACTTTTTTTTCAAGTCCTTGCAGGATCCCCAGTATTTTTTCAATAACTGCAGTTTATATGATGACTTTCTTGGGTGAATGTCTGTAAGGATGCTGTACCAGTGAAGATTTCATAACATTTCCCCATCTTAGCCAACTTTCTTTTCTTTTTCCAGCATTTTGCTGACCCCGGGACGCCCCTTGTTAGTCTACTTAACGTGCCGATCAACTATTTCTGTAAGGAAGCAACACAGTAAGTAAACAAAGGACATAATATATTGTCCTGTAGATCCTGAGAACTCATCAGCACCAAACGATTGCCACAGTTTTCTGCCTTTCCGTGTCAATTTCAGCTGTACATCGCTGATGAAAGAACGGAACAAAATCACAATGTCCTTCATTCCCCTCATTATTTTTCCACATGCTGCAATGTGGTGAAATGCAAAGTTGGCACCAGTAACTTCTGTTTTACTTGACTGAGCGTGCGGCTTTATTTATTTATTTTACAATGACACCCGGGTGCACACTTGCAACCATCATGCCATTTCCAAGGAGAGGAGTGTGGGGGGCATAACAATTGTGCTTTCCTTTGTCTGTTGCCTGAGACATCCCCGCTTCCATATAATTGGAGAGGAGAAGGAGGAAAGTATATGGAAAGCCATTGTGTGAATGCTTTTCGGAATATGTCCCATGGCACACATTTAAATCACCCTAAATGGGGCATCCAATGATCTGTAACTGTGCAGAAGAGATTGACTCAAACAGCTTGCGCCTGCCCTCTTTCATTAGGAACTTATTAAACCTGAATGGAAACTTGGAGAGTGCGACAGTGAAAAAACAAAACAAAACAAAAAAACCCGCCTCAGGCATCAGTTGAATGCAGCTAAATACCCTGTCATTCTGTCAAGGGCACACTGCAATTTTAGGGAAATGCAGAGGATTTGAGACGTGGCACTTGCTTTAACTTGGACATAGTTCTTTTAAGCCAGAAGAGGCCAGGATTTGCCATTCCATTCATTATTCACCAGCTGTGTTTTATCTGTGTTAAAGGACACATACTGGGATCTAAAAGGTAACAGCTGGGTGAAAAACAGCAGGAGGTCAGCAGGAAAATAAACTGAATATCTAAATATTTGTTAAGAAGAAGGAGAATAAATGTGATTTTTCCATCCAGATCTAATCTTTTTCACTGCTTAATTAAACACCGAGAACCACGTGATCTGTGTCACACACAAATGATCTGTTCCTGGAAGCAAAGAAGCAGCACAGGGCAAAAGCAGTACTTTCTCTTCACTGTCAGCTGCAGTGTAAAGCTCGCAGCTCAGCATGTGTCATGGGATAGCCGCTCAGAAGGTGAAGCGGGGAGGACGGAGGAAGTGTGTATTGTATTGCTCCATGTGTTGCCTGGTGGTCAGAGATGACAGGCAGAGGCCAGCAATGACACACGGTGCATATGCTCCCTTGACAGCTTCAGGCACTGCAATGCAGAAACAGCGAGAGGAAGAGAGGGGGAGGATACAATTACAGGTGCACGCTGACACCAATAACTCTCGTTCTGCGGTGTAAAATGACTATTATTAGACAATCTCACACTGACATGATTGAATGGATATTAAGAATGCATGAATAGCTACCAGGTACTGTTCACACGCTGGGAGGAGAGATGTACTTGTTCAGCTGATGACATGTAGATGTACAATATGATGACTATTACGGAGAGGTTTGACTATTAAACTTATCACTCTCCATTTATTCACATCTAGGAAAAAATGTCTCAGAATCTCAACGGGCTGCTCTTAAAGCCATCCTACAAATTTGTATCTCCCTATTTTCAGTATTTTCTTTTTTTATTATTATACATAAATTATCTCTATTCCCACCTTTATTTATACATCACTGACCGACAGCGGGTCACGCTGTGCAGCCAAACTTCATTTAAACCCACAGAACTGTATAATTCTACACTACTGCAACTGAGACAGTATTGCAGTATTATTAGTTTAAGTGCAACACTGGTCCTGGGTACTGTATGTATACTGGTTGCCTTGTAATTTTGAGTTGAATTGCTCTTGTGTAGTGTCTGGTTTTTTTTCTATTCTTATTTTTATTTTATATACTACATATTTATTTTATACTTTTCTCTATTTATCTACTATCTATTTATGTCCTTTTGCTGCTGAAACAGATGAGTTTCCCATCTAGGAATCAATAAAGGCTTATCGTATCTTTATGTTATATCTCTTATCTTATCTTAATTACAGTGAAGAGCTCAAAGTTAGCCAACAGGCCGGGCTAAATGTGGGGGAAATGTGTATAAAATGATGCAAAAGTAATAAAAGGAAAATAGAAACATATTTCCGTTCCGTGGACTGATGCAACCATAAAAACATTGGTTTGAACATTGCACTCAGTGTAATCCATCAAAGAGCTTCACTGAAGAGCTAGCAGATGATACAGAATATATATGATGCTGTCAGACAGTGTTGAATACTGTAAGATATTGTGCTTTAAGGTTGGATTAAAGCGGGGGGGGAGTGTACCTTAGGGACGAAACCAAGCAGTTCACATACCTTTACAGAAGTATGTCTTTGTAGACTTTACCCAACTCAAGGTGATCAGTCCAATACAAAGCAACACAAACTACTGCCTCAAAATGGTTTTTGAGCACCTGGTTCATTTATCCCCATTTTGAGAGGAAGACAGAACAGAAAGCGACAAAAACTGACAAAAACAACTCTCAGTTTGGTTGAAGTTTTGCATTAAGTGTGTGTATAACGGTAGCATGGAGCCTATTCATACACATCCATTAAATCGCAAGCACACAGGTGTACGAGTATATTGCAGAGAATTAAAGGGACAAGGTAGAAAACAAATATGAGATAGAAAAAACTATATACAACAAAAAAGGGGTGGAAGCAGAGAAGATATGGTTTACTGGCTTAAGTCATTGGCACGAACGGTTGACATAAAGTGGCTATCTGCCTAAAGGAATAGTTCGACATTTTGGAAAATATGCTCATTCGTTTTATTGCCAAGAGTTAGATGAGAAGATTGTTAGCTTAGCACAAGAACTGGAAGCAGGGGGCAACAGCGAGTGTCCAGTCTTCATGCTAAGCTAAGCTAACCATCTCCTGGCTATAGCATCATATTTTACGGACAGATATGCTACAGGTATTGATCTTCTGATCTAACTCTCTGCAAGAAAGCGAATGAGCACATTTCCCAAAACGCTGAACTATTCCTTTAAGGCTGACATCAGTAAGTCGCTTGGAAGGACAGACTCGTCACAAAATCAGTGACGAGAAACCAGAGGTTAAGACACGTCATAACCTCCATGATCCATAATATCGTAGACCTGAATGAGCAGCTCTTCGGCACATTCGCAACAAAAATTTGACATGATAAGATTTTGGAAGAGGTAAGATTTATTTCAGGGGTGTTGCATTGTTATTGCATTATATTGTCGGGCAGCATGTGAATGGCTAATTAGAAGCTGAAATAGGTATCAACAATCAGACAACCAGCAATGCATTTCACACCATTGGTAACAGTAATCCATGTGCATAATATGCAATATAAATGTAGGCTACTGTAAGAGGCAGGGGCGCTGGGCCATTAAACACAAATAATAATTGGTTTAAGGACTGTTATGTTTGGAACAAATCCGTTTATTTATAGTTTATGGTCTGTGAATGTACCACTGACTGAATTTAATACATTTTTTTTGGCCAATAAGAAAACAAGAGTGTATCCTGTGAGGCCCATGGCTTATAACTTGCCTTCAGGCAGGAATCAGGGCCGCTGAGGGAACAAGAGTGAGTCTTTCGCTCTGCAGCAAGAAACAAACATCGGGCTCATGTATTTATCCCAGAAGTAGGTTACTTCCTCTAATCTGCCCAGTAACGGTTATGCTGTGTGCATATGTATGTTACAGTAGTGTGTGTGTTGTGTGTGTGTGCGTGTGTGTGTGTGTGTGTGTGTGTGGTTTGGTTATGTGCAAGCATGCAGAAGTGTGCATGTTTGCATGTGCAGCCAACAGTGAGTGGGCTGAGGGGAATGGAGGAGGAGGAAGAGTGGGAAGAGTAGGAGGAGGCCAGTGGTAAAAGCTTCAACAAAAGCTAAAGATAGCGCCGTGCTTGCAGGCACTCAATGAAGCTTAGCTTTCTCTGTCAAGGTTACACACACACACACACACACACACACACACACACACACACACACACACATGCACATACAGAGGGACAGATGGCCTGAGAGTTCATGAGAAGTCTTTTTTCAACAGAAAAAGTAAAACAATGAAATTGTGGGTTTATAATGAGTACACTATTGTCCATAATACATTACAGTAATGTAGAGATCATTGCCATGTATGGAAATGATGCAAGCTATGCCGGGTTAAACATGTATAGTCAGATATTGATTTGTAAATGAAACTATTTTAAACTGTGAACTCCAGTTGTTGAACTTCCCCAATACTCGAATAGCATGATTTCATCCTTTCATTCCTCGTCAAAACATCATGCTTACTTGACACTACATACTACAGACTGGTCACAACGTGGGCCACCGCTAGCCCCCGGAACAGCTTCAATGCCTCTTGGCGTAGAAGTCGGTGGAACTCTACTGGAGGGATGGACACCATTCTCCCGGAAGATATTGCCTCATTCGGTGTTTTGACAATTATGGTGGCGAGCACTGTCTGCCATAGGTGTTCAGCTGAGTTGAGATCAGGTGACTTTGCAAGCCATAGCATATGATCCACATCATTTATATACTCATCTAACCTTTCAGTGAGCCCTAATGCCCCGTACAGAAGCATCCGAATTTGTTATGTTCTCCTCTCATGTATTCAGGTTTTGTCTTTAATATTGACTTATTAAGATTCATGTAAACTTGAAAAAGGTGTTTGGCTAAAACTGCATTTCCCTATATAAAAGTTGGTAACATATGTTTGGGTGCGTTTATCCGTCACACCATCCCTGCAAACCCTCTAACCCTCCTTTTATTTATGATGCTGCAGAACACAACAATATGGCACACTGCCTGGGTTCCTGTCAGCCCTGTAGTCCTGGCAATACATTTTGACTTCACACAAATCTTGACACAAGATCCTTTCTCCGAATTTGGAACCTCACATTGGATACAGGCCACCAATCGACTGGTCTAGTGGCCTGACTACATCGTGATGTTAACGATCCAGAGGCTTGAGACACTTGGTATTTTCCCTGGCCAGGCTTAGAGTTCCTGTAAGTAGGGACACCGTGAGTAGATTCTAATTGATCACATCTGGCACACACCAAACCTGCTAAACGCGAGCGTTAAGTGGTAAATTAAACAGAAATTACAGCAGCAGCAGCGGCGACACGTTGATCTACTTCCTTCAGCCACATGTCAATACGTCTCGCCAACTCCATCCAGCTCACTAATAGCTTGGGTCTAAAGATAGAACTGAACTAATGCACATTGTCCAAAAGACTGCACACAGCCATGAGCTCAATCACGCAGGTTGGTTTACGGCCTCTGTAGAACTTCGTTTAGCATATTTGTAGCTTTTCTGTGAGTAATGGGATAAAATACACATGTACCTTGTAGGGGGTGATACACCTTAGCTTACCTTCTACATACCCAACAGATGTGGGGCGTCTGGCATGAAAACGAGCGTGCAAGTGTGTCATAGTGGAAGACCACTGAAGCAGCATCTCGGATGGCTCGTAATGTCCCGCCAAAAAGACAAACACGTCAGATTTGTTTGCGCCGTCTTGCCTAGTTTCACAACTTTTAGGACGTGATGTTGACCACTGGTAGCACAGAGCGCTCCTCCTCCTTTGAGTGATCAGCTAATCTGACACGTTGACCATCTCAAAAGGCAAAAATGTGTAAATGTGTAGTCTCGCGTAGTGGTAACGAAGACGTCACAGGGTGACCAAAATCATTAGACACCGTCCTCTGTGTCTCGTGGGGAAATCCACACCAAATTTCATTCAAATCTGCCCAGTGCTTGTCAAGTGTGGACAGACTAACAAGCCAACTGAAACAAGCGCTACTTTAATTAAAGCAAATTCAAGGGAATAGTTTTCGACACTTTGGGAAATACTTTCATTGGCCTTCTGAGAGGGCTATCGTTCTCATCTAACTCTGGGCAAGAAAGGGAAGTATTCCTTTAAATAGTGAAATACGTGACACTGAAAACACAATCTCCATCTAGTGCACTTGGAGAAACGAGACAAAACATTTGCTGACAAATCCGGACTGACAAATCTATCGACAGTATCCAGACGAACAAAGCAAACATGCAACAAACACATGAGCACGCAGGTAATGTATATTTCAGGCGGCTTTTTTAAAGCAGGTCATGTAGTTGTGGATTTCCATGGTCCTGTGGAACCAGATTATCAAGAGCGCGGCTGTTTCAGGTGAAAACTGTTCAGTCATTGTGCTGTACACATGATCCAGCAAGCTTACACAAGTACGGCTGGATGGATCATAGCTTTTGAACACTCCCCATGTAATGAAACCTAAAAAAGGAGTCAATTATACAACATGTATGGCAAAATCACATGCTGCATTATATAGGAATTCTATGTCATCACACTGGCGTCCCGAGTTGTGGATTCAAAGGACTTGGTTTCATCCAAACCTCTTCCGAGTGATTAGTGGGCCTGTCAGCTCGCGCTGTCTTTATTCCCTCAGCTTCTTTTCCTGGGGGTCATTATTTGATCCCGTCCAAACACAGATCACCTGAGACAACACAGAGTGGCTGTGGTTATCACATCATCTCCTCTGCTGTTGGAATAAACCTGAGCCTAATCACAGTTTGACAAAGAGACCATTGTAAGTCAAACACAAACACGCCGGCGGTAAATCGCGTTTCAGAAAATGGGAGAAATCGTTCTCCTCGGACATGCCACTCTGCTGATTAGGGTAAGGTTTATTTGTGGTGGAAAGCGAGCACAGGTGTTTGTTGTAGAAGAAGAATGTTATCAGTTTCGCCAGATGTTAATGGGTTAAGCACCGAGCGGAGCCTTCTGGTCAACGTGAGCTTGTGCGGGGCAGTGTTTAATCATTATCAATCAACCTTATTTTAGTGAATTATGGAACAATGAAAAGTAGGTGATGAAACTGCAAGTTAGAGGGAGGAGAATCCAGTTAGGGTTATAAACTACACAAAAGCTCCAGTCTGCTTTATAGCGTATCCGTGTAATATGAAGGGCTTTACTGAATAATGCATTCATGTGCCTTCATTTATAATGTTAATAATTGAGATGATTGGAGGGGAATGAGGCAAGAAGGGTAATATGATTGCTCAGGCATCTTAGAACAGTGTAAAAATAGAGAATTATAGAAGAATAGAGAGTGAGAATTGTGGCCAAATATCTTTCATGGCTGCTTTCTGCAATGCAGTTTACAGAACCATACCGGAACACAGTTTTTGAAGATTGATTTGCGCTTTTGAGTAAGTTTGGTTCAGTCATGTCATGTTCCCCACAGGAGGAATTGTAATAACTTTGGTGATCCCTTCCCTTTTCATCTAGCGCCATCAGCAAGTTTTCATTTGTTATACTTAGGTTTTTTTGCCCCAAACCTGCAAAACTAGTGGCATTCCCACAAGCCTCAGCTGTACTTTGCCTTTAGGGCTAATTCGCAAACGTTAGAATGCTAACAAATTGAACTAAGATGGCGACCATGTTAAACATTACCTTAACCTAAACGTCAGCATGTCAGCATTGTCATTGTGAGCAAGTGCAGAGTCACAGGGTTGCTAGTGTGACCGGAGAGTCTGAGTCTCGTTTCAGTTTGAATGAAAGTGTGTACGTAGTCTCAAAGAATGTCATTCAAGCAAGGTAAATCTGCACTGACTCTCTCTGGTGTAGTAGCACAAGATGCATTCAGGATGTTCAGCGAGAGATACAGGAGATCATGTAGCGAGGTGGGATACTGCTACAGGCCTGGCTGTAGAGGTCTCATGAGGCCCTCCAGATTTTGGGATAAACACATCCAAGATTCGACAACAAAATCTTTTCTTGCACATGTTGGTTTTCAGGTCTGTAGTCTGACCATTGGTTAACCAAATTTCATCATCCTTACGTTGCACAAAGTTTTTATTTATTTATTTTTATCCTGCATGAGGCTTTCTTCACAGTCAAGAGTTTTTGATCCCATACACACACACATCAGTTTACCGATTTATGGCAGTTCCAGCTCGTCAGCTGTGAGAAGTCGCTGCTTTTTTAGTCCTATGTGATAGTAAACTTAGTATCTTTGGGTTTTGATCGGTTGGTCAGACAAAATTTGAAGACAATTTGAAGACGTCAATTTGGGCTTTAGGAAATTGTTATGGACATTTTTCACATTTTTCTGACATTTTATAGACTTAATGATTAATGGAGAAAATATTAGGCCAAATAATCAACAATGAAAATAGTTAACAGCCCTACAAAAATACATTTTTGACTTTTACAGAGTAATTCACCTTATAAATAGAAACAATACAGTGTATACAGTAGGCTATGTATTGGTTCAGCATATGGGAAGCATTTCAAAGCTCTTTATTTGTGTTCTCTAATGTATCTATTAACTTACTAAGCTTTTGACACATTTTTTAAGTTCTTTGTTTCATTTTAAACTATAATTTTTTCACTAACCGGAGGCCTTCATATTAATTAACCACCGAGGAAATGCAAGGCTTGACAGGAGGTTACTCTTCGACCAAGCAAAGCTCCGCATTTACAAGTCGGATCAGAAACGAGCGCACTGCTCATACTGAAAATGAAAGAAAAGCCTGAAAGAGAAACACCCGAGGTCACGACCTCTTCCCTCAACTGTGAGATTAATGTGGGCACAGAGTGACCACCCAGAAGGGGCCCAGAGTGGTCAGCAAGGCCAGCCTCATCACTACACTCCAACTAACAGGCCAGACAGGCGCGTTTGCACACAGATTAAATGCACAAATACATACATGTATGCAAACACTGGGAGGCAGCCAAGTCATTTCACAACTAATACCGTACCTTTTACACTGTGACTGTGGTTTTATTATTATCATACCTTGATACTTTAAATTCTGTTGTGATCTTTGCACTATCCCGTGGCATCAGCATCCGTATTACGCTCCTCTTCAAGTTTAATTGAAGTGGCCAGTCAGGCAGATGGTTATATCAATCACACTTGTTTCCCCCCTCCTATTGAAACGTCTATTGTTATATATCCTCTGACATAAGACAAATAACCTTCTACCGACCGGCCACAAAAGCTTCTGGCTAACGCTGGACCATGCAGTGGTCATTGCGAATAAAAGGAGCTCAGATTGATTGAGATGCACTGATTCTGGTATGAAAAGAGCTCAGGGCTAAAAGGCACCGCGTGCAGATATGCATTACAATAGTGTGAGCGTGTAGAGAGGCAACTTTAAATGATAGAGTACAGCACATGCAGAGACCATCTGGATGATTAATCAAAAGGCTGCTGTTGGGTAGAACCCTTGCATTTAGAAAGGTTTTCAGGAATTAAGAAAAAGGACTTTATTTGATACTTTAATGACTATGCTTTAGCAGATACGCAGTCTAGAAAAGGTTGAATATGTTCATGACCCAAGGGTCATAAATATTCCTGGAACTCAACTACAAACCTGAAAATCACCAGAGCTGGATTTACTGTGTTTTACTTTACAGCAGCACCAGAAAAGCTGCTGACCCGTGGCAAAATGTAGACCTCTACTGGTATTTCTCGGATAGCGATGAGTGTAATTTTATAGGGGGGATACTGTCTTGGTCGTAGTATTTTTAGAGCATAACGACTTGGAAAGCAAAAAAGATTAATGCATGTTTCGCCCACGCAGGTTTTGAAGAAGATCGCAGTGTTTGGATGGAGAATGGCGTGAAATGCAAATGTGTCTGCCCACACTGGAGCAAAGGAATATCCCACATAAAAATATATGTGCATATTAGACAGACTTGCACATTTTCAAAAGAAATATTACATCCATGCTTATCAGTTCTTGCAAATCTACAGATTTACAGGTGGGACTCAGATGTTGTTGCTCTAATCAGCCATTTACGGACTCCACGCGGGTTTTTCATATTAAGATAACAAAGCAAATATCAGATATTAGTCAGAACAGGGTCACTTCAAATCAGATTTGAGCGTGCAGTTTCACTCCACTGCCTGCCAATGATAGCTGATATGCAGCAGGACTCAGGTGGTGTTTGTCCAATTAACTGGTCATGCAGCATCATGATGCAGGATGAGGAAAGGGAAACTGTCAATAAAAATGCTACTAAATC
The DNA here is from genome assembly GCA_011952105.1 of Coreoperca whiteheadi. Classification (NCBI taxonomy): domain Eukaryota; kingdom Metazoa; phylum Chordata; class Actinopteri; order Centrarchiformes; family Sinipercidae; genus Coreoperca; species Coreoperca whiteheadi. Next base: position 20,452,050 of record CM022492.1, read on the forward strand.
AATGTTAAGTCTCGACTTCTCTTAGCCAGATGGGGCTCGTGGTGGCCCCTATTGCAGAATCCTGATTAGGTGGATTGTAATGCAAAATGTCACCACTACTAAAAAGAAAACTGTCTAATTAAGACTGGTGAAAATGTTTACTAAATGCAAAACATCGATACATGGTAAAAGTAATGGCTAAGCCCCACCCCTACTTAGTTACTGTTGCTAGGCTATCCATTCTCAAAGCACTGATTTACAGTTTACAGTAATAAAGGTGGCAAATGTATCACTTTAAATTCTTAGCTGGTAACTTTTGAAGCAATGGGTGCTTGATTTCAGACAGGCAGACAAAATTAGCTTGTGATTTCCAGCCAGCGACAGTTGATTTTGCAAGCTGAAATAGGCTGTCGCTGGCAGATTTCATCGGCTGTAGCTTGGTAGCTAATGAAGCTAACGTTCTCTTCATGAGTTGGTTGAAAACGGTGTCTCTGGCTGACTTTTTAATTTTTTCAGCCAACTTGTCTTAAATATGCACTTGATGGCTACATAAATGAATTGTACTAAAAGACTGAAGCTAAAGCTAGCTATATGTCCCAGGCTAAAACGTCATCCTCACCAGTGAACGATCCATGTAGAAGCTATTTATACAGTCTATGTGTAAGACATGGAAATAAATAAACACTATTGTTCCTTTAGTGCAGTGTAGAGCTAGCTTAGTTATAGTATTATAAGTGTAACAGAGTCAATTATACAGCAGTATAATATACATTAGTATTATGCAGTGTTATAATTACACAAAAGCTGTCTAAATAGTTATAACTTGACATGTTAGGCTTCCGAGTCAATTGGGCCTTTCATACTTCATATTCTAAGAATAGCCCTGGGCTAAGAGTTGGCCCTGGAATAACTCTTTTCACACACACACACACACACACACAAACACATACACTTGATTTTGTTATTTACGTCTTTTGTCAGAATAAACAGACATGACCAGTTACATATGCACTTTATTTGTATAGCACCTTTCGCACAACAAACGCAGCTCAAAGTGCTTTATAACAAAGAAATGACCATGCACCACGTGCTTCACATAAAAAAAGACATCTAATGAAAATGAAAACAGGGAAAGAATGCCATAATTAATGTAAAATAAGATGGGGGCGGAGAGGAAATCAAACCTACTTAATAATAATAGCAAAAATAAGATAAAGAAAAGAGTAGATAAGTATGCTATGATAAGGAAAACGTTAGATCAGAAGGTTATTTCGTTTTAAGAAATAGTTGGGCTGCTTAGCTTACAAAGCTTTTTTGTCGAGGTTTTGAGTTTATGTGCTGTTGAGTTCCTGTTTGATTTTGAATGTGTCTGTTCTGTCAGGGTCTTGGGTTTAGGTTCTGTTAGTTCCTGTTTTATTGTGGAATGTGCCTGTTCCCTCATGTGTCCGTCAGTTTTGCTTTCTGCCGTTGAGTGCTCTGATTGTTTCCACCTGTGTTGATTTGGTTCACCTGTGTCATGTTATCCTGCCCTGAGTGAATTCAAGTTGTGGTTTCCTGTTCATTTTGAATTTCTGCCTGCCCGTACCTGTTTGCCACCTGCCTACCTGCCTGTAAGGCAGTTAATAAAAATTCTAGTATTCATCCTGCGTTTGGGTCCTTTTCCCAAACACACTTAGTCATCTGACATTTTTATTTTCAAATGTTTTCACTTAAAGGTTTTTTTATGATGAGAAACAACTGTTTGGCAAACGGAACGCAACCTCGGGTAAATTGGGCTAGGGTTGCTGGAGTGTAAACTTCCCCAAATCCAGTAAAGAGCAGGACAGAGCTGCTAACGTTAGCCAAGGCTCTGATAGCACCCTGGGTCCCAGCTTTCACCCAGTATTAAAATACTACACAGTGGATATGGTAGTCATAGATAGGCTTTTTTTAAATACCCCGTAACCCCACCGGATATAATATAATTATGACCTTTGGGTACTGATCTCCCCAAAATGGATATGTACCACTTTACAGTAGCTCATTACTTGAGATTAAAGCATATTTTGTGCAGAACTGAATCAGTGTCATGTTCCATTCATTTCCCTTCAAAAAAGTGCAATTCGATATTACAATGGACACACATACACACACAGGTGTGTGCACAACAGGGAGCATAAATTTTGTTCCACAAGATCTGTTGTTGCCATGGTATTGCACTGCATCTCCTTACATTGCCATGGAAACACAAAAATGATCACTGGCATGGGGCTTTAAATGAAGTGGGTCAAGAGCATGCGAGTCAAGTCAAGTCAAACCGAATGTATTTGTACAGCGCAGTATCACGTACAATGTCTCAGTGGGCTTTAGAGGCCAACACCAGCAGACAACTCCACCAACCCAGTCCAGGATATATAAGAAGAGAATGGAAAAAAACAAACAACCAAAAAATCCCTCAGCACATTAGGAAACAAAAAGCTCGTAGGGTCAAAGGGAAACGTCTGTGTTTTTCAACCAGGGCCCTATTTTTTCAGTTTATATTAATTCTTTAGTGACTAATGGGGACAAACATTTTCAAATTGGTCGAGTATTGAGGGAGAGTGATGCAGCTGGCAGCCGCAAAACAGAGCAGCAGTGTAATCCATCCGGGCATTTGCGCACCGTCAATGTACGCCCACTATAGGTGCTTGTTTTTGCCACTGACAACATTATGGACAGGACCCCACAGAGATCAACCATTTTGTGAAAGAGTAAGATCCTTTATTTTAACCAGAAACCGCCATAAATGTCGCTTGTCAAAGCCACCAGACTCCGTTGACAGACACAGTAACTTTACCCTTTGAAAAATCCTTCAGTCAGCAAACATTCATTCTCAAGCCATTTTTACTGGATGAATATGACTGAATGCACCTGAATTGCTGTGCCTCATTAACCTACATGATAAACCTCTCATTCAAGGTCACCATTGAGGGGCTGCAGAGGAGAACAACTTTCGCTCCCTGAGTGGGGATTTAAGCCCCCCAACTCTGTTTTATGACTAGTTAAATACAACTCAATATGATCATCTATTACTTATTTCCACTGTGTGCCTTGTTATAATTACTGTTTGGTTAAATTGACCCTCACTGTGCCTCCTTAAATTACAGTTTCATATGTTTAATTGCGGTACCAGTCTACTGATTTGATAGAAATGTGGCTCGATCTTGTGGTTGTCAGGACCCCAGTAAGTACCATGCAGATTGGTTGAGTGCACTGTTTTAGTTCACGGTAACATGTAGTCACTGCAGTGAGACCACAAACAATACAGGTCTACTGTTTGAACTGCAGCAACGAGCATGCAATTTGCAGATCAATGAAAAATACGTCATGAGTCGTCAAACCATTATTATTTCAGCTGTTTTCAGATTTGCATCAATGTGACAAGTATTACAAGGGCTAAAAATAGCATTTCCATCTAAGTGTACAGTAACATCACCACCATAAAGCTAAATAAATTGCCTACTAAGGGCATGTGCTGACATCTAGGGGTGGGCAGAGTCAATACATCTATCGGGATGTGTGAAATGTGTTCATTAAGAGTGGTTGGAAATAGCTAGAAATAATTTACTCCGGCACCAAGACTAACAATGAAGACAGTTATTTCAGTGCTCCTTGTTCATTTCTTCTGCCCCAAATTTTCATCTGGCCCAGGAATTAGCACCAACATCTCGCTGGTCACAGTCCCCCATCTCAATTCTGTGAGGATCATCAGAGTAGGCACTAATTTAAAAGAGACACCTTTCCGATACATTGACTTCTGACATGACATGGTTCTATCAAACCGAAAGCCAGTACACTATACAAGACCGCTGGGGATACCGGTCTGAAGATGCACACAAGCATGGTTGTGAACTGAATTTATGAATGTTCACCGCTGAGTTGCCATATAATAAAATCTAGTTTCACTAGGATTTATTTCTTTTTGTATGTACTTGTGAGAAGAAAGGAAGCAGGAGGATCTGCTCTTCAGGCGGATAAAATTGATCAATAAATAGCCTAAATACATAAATAAATCGGTTGATTAATTAATTGACCTGAGCTTTTATTGTCAAAGCAATGAGGAACAAAAAGAGTGTTTAAAGTGTAACTTCTGTTACAGCAAAACCTTGTCAACATTCCCCAGTTTTAGGAGTAAAAAAAAAGACCACCTGTTGTAGGCCCAGCATAGAAAAGCGTTAGTCGGACTCCAAACTGTAGTCTTATAGTTTATTTTCACAAATGATCCATAAACAAATGAGCTGTAAAGCTGGGACTCACGGGTAATTATGACATGCTAAATGGGCTACCTATTTTGTTAAGAAACCCAGCCGTTGGGTCTACTTTAGGATCTTACGAGCAGCCCTTGAAGGCAGCACGCTATCCTCTCTTGTTGGCGTGTGTCACCACTGTCCTCCTCTGGTCCAGCTCCCGTCTCCTGAGTGTCTGAGTGCCGGTGGGGTGTGTCTGCTGGAGATAGTGGTGGCGAGAGGCAGCTGCGTCAAGTGAGCCACAAACAGACGAATAATACCGGACGTTGCGCGATTTTGTCTGTTAAATAAAAGCACTGCAATGCCTGCTACTGTCGATTCTTGTTCAAATGGGCAATAAATAAAAACGGACTGAGTATATTATAATGCATAATGACTATTGAGAATAATGAAAATGTGAGAAAGGTAAATGGCTAATTTGTGAAGATAAATGATGTCTGCAGTTTGAAGTCACTATCCATTTTCTATGCTTCGCCTACAGCAAGTGGTCATGATCATTTTTTCCCCTTAAAACAGGAAATGTTGCTAAGGTTCACAAGTTACACTTAACAGCTTTTAGACCCTCAGATTTTGGCCCTCATTTCCAAAAGAATGTGGTCTCCCGAACATACCCCCATGTAATTGTTTAACATGTCTTCCAAAAACCACAGACATTAATCTGCTGATATAACAGCCTCGACTCTTCTGGTTTCAGGCTTCCCACCAGATTTTGGGAGCAGGGATTTGCTCCCATTCAGCCACAAGAACATTAGTGAGGTCCAACACAGATGTTGGGCGATAACCTCGCAGTAGGGGTTCCAGTTCACCTTGAAAGGTGTTGGATGGGGTTGAGGTCAGGGCTTTGTGCAGGACAGTCAACTTCTTTCATACCTACAAGAGAGAACAGCTTTGTCGGTATTTTAATTGATAATGTGTCCTCTTCCTCTGTTCCATCTCCTGTGGCGTACCACAAGGTTCCATATTAGGCCCTATTATATTCTCCACATCGCGGTCTACTTTTCGAAAATACAGCACATCTTACCATTTTCATGCAGACTATACTCAGCTGTACCTCCCACTTAAACCTGATCTATGCTGTTTTAACTCTGTTAACTGAACTGCCTTGAGGTTGTATAAGATTTCACAGATAAAAAGAATAAGACTGAGGTCCTAATCTTGTCGGCCCTGCAGACTCTTCCATCACCCAAATCACCATTCTTGGGCCTCCGTCTCTGAATGTAAATTCCCGTGCTAGAAATCTAGGCATCATCTTTGATTCCGGGGTGAAAATTTGATAAACAAATCAACTCTAAAAATGGTTTTCCAGTGTTGACACCAAACTGTTGAACTGTCTATCTATCCATCTACAGCGGTGGAAGAAGTAGCCTATTCAGATAGCAATACTGCAGCGTAAAAATACTGGTCCTACATTCAAAATCATACTCAAGTAAAACCATAAAAGTATTATCATCAAAATATAAAGTAAGAAAGTAAAGGTACTCATTATGCAGAATCATATACTATATAATATTACATTACTGGATTATGATTGATGAATTCATGTGTACATCACTTTAAAGTTGCAGCTGGTAAATGTGGGGGAAATTCTGATTACTTTACATATAAAGTTACATAATCTATTAGTTGATTTATATTTTATATTATTAATATAAATCTGCAAAGTAACTTAAGCTGTCCAATAGATGTAGTGGAGTAAAAAGTAAATGTAGTGGAGTAGAAGTAGCCTAAGGCAGCCTAAAATGGAAATACTCATATAAAGAAAAAGTACAAGTACCTCAAAAAGTAATTAAATATGTAATTAAGTATTAAGTAAATGTACTTGGTTACATCCCACCAAGGTTCATCTATCTTGCAAGCTGCCTTTTAATTTGAAGGCTATGACCGGAACGACATTTTGAAACTCCCGTGTACTTGACGTCGATGGGGAAACAGTGGCGCTCCCGCCTCATCAGAAACCTTGTGGACAAGAAGGTTCCGCGCGCACGACTCACGTGCGGAGGTAAAATGCAGCTGAATGACCGGACGAGCCTCGCGAGTCTGGAGTTGGCTGCAATCTAGCATTAGTTTTGGGAAGAAGAACAGCCATGAAGAAACACCTGAGTCCCACAAAACAGCAGCAGCAGCCGCCGCCGCCGCCGCCGGCTGAAGTCCCGGTTCCTGGCGGCGAGGTTACCGTCCAACAACTCAACGAGCTCCTTTCCAACGGCAGCGGCTTCTACAGCTTGCCGACACAACATTTCAACGAGGTCTTCCCCCGAATATACATCGGTAACGCGTGAGTGATTTATCACTTCCTCAGGAGCCATGAATTACGGTGACAGGTTTTTATTAAAGACGCCCCCCCGTCCATCGACCAGACGTGACAAAGACACCGGTGTCGCATGTCGGGGGGGCTGGTTATTTTGGTGTCGCCACTATCGCCAGAAAAGCCACAGCCTGTTGTCAACAAATGGTGTTGTTGTCCTCGAAATACCAGCCTGTGCCAGCGACGTCAACGTGCCCGAGCAGCCAGCCAGGTAGACGTTGTGTAACAGTGTAACACAGTCATAATAATAATTAATAATAATAATAACAATAATAGCATTTTGGAGCCATAACCGATTCTTGTTTCCGTTTCAAGCACATACATTCGTGGTAAACGGACGCAAAGAGCTGTTTGTAGCCAGTGAGTCCCTCCATCATCAGTGGGCTGCCCCCTGCCGTGCCAGCACGTCTCCGTCGAGCCGCTCCCATGACCGTCCGGCTGGGCGGCAGGGCGACCGCTGCCGTCACATCTGAAAAGGGGTCTTATATTCATTCAGGGACCGCTAAAAACCAAACAGCTGAACCGGAACGCGCGGGCTGGTGGGTTCCTGCAGAACAAAAGCGGGGATGAAGAGGACGAGCACGTGGGTCTTTGTGGTCGCGAGAGGGAAGGTGCCCCTGTTGTTCCCGGGCAGACATGTGGCGAGGTAGACCCAAACTCAGGTCAGCGCACACTTATTTCTAAGCATTAGGACCCAAAGTCATAGCGTAGGGCGAATCATAGCAACAAGTACCAAACCCAGTGATGACTGTGTGCGTTTTTAACAAAAATATGCTGATCTGAAGACATAAACAACTTGTATTTGATTGGTGGTTTCAGAGATATCCCCGCATTAGAGGTAATAAACCTGTTTTGGAGGCCAAAAGTGCAGTACTGCTGACTACCATTGCTTACTGCAAGCAAACAGCACAGGAAATGCTATTTTTTAATATCCTAGAGAGGAAACAATCAGTCGATTTATCGATTAGATGATCAACAGAAAACTAAAACCCGATGCTATTAGCTAATGGATTTAACTGTTTAAAGGCCCAGTGTCTAACATCTGGTAGGAGGTATCGGCAGAAATAGAATATAATATTTAAAGGTACGTTTTCATTAGTGCATGTTCTCCTGAAAATAAGAATCGTTGTGTTTTCGTTACCTTTAGAATGAGCCCTTTATAGCTACAGAGGGAGCGGGTCCCCTTCCACGGAGGCCGCCATGTTGCGACGCCATGTTTCTACTGTAGCCCGGAACGGACAAACCAAACACTGGCTCCAGAGAGGGCCGTCCACGTGTGGGGCGAACGGTATTCAAATGGTTGCAAACTGCAATTCCACCACTAGATGCCACTAAAACCTGCACACTGGACCTTTTATTCAAGCAAAAATATAAAATATTACTTTGTTTATTTCCTGCTTTCCTCTTGTCCTATGTGGTAGTAAAACTGAATATGTTCTGGACTGTCAGTCGGCCAAAACAAGCAATTTGAAGACGTCACCTTCTGTTCTGGGAACTGTCGAGGAGATTTTCTGTCTAAATGAATCATCGAGAAGATAATCGGCACTTCAAAAGTAATCATTAGTTGCAGTTCTACTTAATAAAAAAAAAACCCAAGACATTATTTTTGCTTAATCATGATGTAGGACAAAATCATAGTCTCTACATCCTTAAATCCAAACTCCGTATCACACTGTGAGAGGTGCTGAGCAGTATAGCCAAACAAATACTGTATTTTTGAGGCTGATATTAATATTGATATATGAAATTTAAATAAAATTCTTATTATGGCTGCAACTAATGATTATTTTCATTATTGGTTAATCTGCCAATTATTTTCTCGATTAATCGGTTAAATCACTTTGTCTGTAAAGCATTCGAATTTAAATGCCTGGAGCCCAAGGTGACGTAATCAGACGTCTTGTTTTGTCCAATCAACAGTCTTAAAAACCCAAAGACAAAAACCAAGAAAAGCAGCAAGTTCTCACATGTAAAAACCTGGAAGCCTCACATTTTTGGCATTTTTTCCAAAAAAATGACTGAAACAATTAATCGATTATCAAAATAGTTGCAGCTGGTTGTTTTTTAACATAAAGACATAACATAATCAAACATATTTGGCAAGGATCTCTTAAATGTGGGTTATAAAAGATTTAGAGCTGCAACTAAGAGTTATTTTCACTGTTGTTGATCTGCACATTACTTTCTTGATAAATCATTAAACCGTTTATTTTATAAAATGTCAGACGAAAAAGAAAAATGCCCGTCACAATTTCCTAAAGCCCAAAGTGATGTCCTCAAATTGCTTGTTTCTCCAGACCAGCGTGACGTTTACATTTCGAAAAATCAACTTGCTCTCTGGTGGACAAACTAACTAATGGTGAACCTGTTTCTAAATTACCTCAAACCTAGTTTGAAATTCTGTATTGCAATTTCCACGCACCGGCCGACATATATGCCGATACCGATGTATCTGCGATAATATGATCACATTTTTCCTGAACAAAATCAGGAAACTATTGCAGCTTTATTTAGGCAGGGTCCTTTATTTCCAACGGATGCATTGAGCAGTTTGGCATATTTTGTTGTTTATATTCCTCAAACTTAAGTTATTGGGAAAAAGTCATGTGTGTCATTAGGTAACATATCTCAGGTATCAAACATTTATGCTATTGATCACGTCTTAGCACATATAATTAAAAAGAATTGTGGAACATTGGTTGTTTTTAGGCCTTGTGTGGGGAAAAACACCCCAAATTATAGTAGATGAGACACTTATAAGATCAAAAATACAGGACGAATTTACTTTTGTCACCCAGCAAAGTGATCTAACATCATCTGCAGCCGTTCAGATTGCTTGCAATTAAATAAAAAATATAGGAAAAAAATCCTAAATTGCACAAATATCAGAAATCATTTTCAGGTTTCAGGTGTCAGATTTGTCGGAACACTCAGTGAAGAAAAAACAGCTACGGGAAGTATACATTTCAAATATATTTTGCTGTGCTGTAATGCAATATAAGCTTTTACCGAGCAGCTCTTAATCGCACCTTTCTGGATTCATGGTAGAGAACTGATCCAGGGATGCCCCTGAAAAAAATGTAGTTTCTCTGTGCAGTCCATCATTTGGCTCCAGTCACTGCCAAGAGAGTGGCGGAGGAGGGGGAGCAGGCCGGAATACAAGCACATTACTGTTCCTCAGTGCTACAACAACATCAATCTGAATATGCCAATCTGCCGGGCCAAGGCTCCACACAAAGTGCTGGCAGTCTTGTGCTTAGCTGAAGCCGATCAGACAATAGAATACGCTTGAAAGAGAGACCCTAATGAGCTCTCAGCTTTATGATTTCTGATGAAGAAAGTATGTTCACTGATTATGAAGAACACAGTCGTTTTAGTAATCACTTAAAGTGCTCCTGTCCATGGCCATGTATGGTGGGGAAACGTTACCATTAATGTATATCTTAGACTGTCCAAACAAGTTGAAAGGGCAGGGCAATGTGATGGGATATTACACATGTCTCAGGCAGGGCGAGGTGGTATCGATTGTTGATGAAAGCCTGCACCTTGTCCACGGTTTCCATCACTGGGAGCCACTGAGGCTTTCTGCTGGCGTAGGTGTATCCTATAAGTCGTACCCTGTTACAACTTAAAGTGTGCAGTTGCATGTCAAAATAGGATCAAAACAAATGCACCGATTAACACCGTATATATGCGGCGCATTTAACACGCTTCACTTATTCGATCGTAGCTCAAGACTGAAATTAGAAAAGATGTCTTTGTCTTTGAAAATATTCATTTACGTTTCTCATCATGGCATTCCCTTGGGAATTGGGCCCATGACTCATTTCAGGCCCCGATCTATAAGCAACATTCTCAGTTCAGACATTAAATATAGGATTGTTCCTCATGGCACTCTGGTTCCTGAAAATACATTATAGTGCGGTTAATGAAAGCACCAATCAGAATATTCTCATAAGCCTATGATGTTTACTGACATTTTAGCTGCTGGTGTGGAAAGACTTAAAGCCCCTGAAAACTCAGCTTAAATCTAAAGCATTTCTCTATAACATTAAATATCTGTGGCTAATTTTGTAGCAATCTAAGTTAAGCCTTAGGTATTATTTAGAGGCGATTTCTAATCTAATCTAATCATTTTCTAATCTTCATTATTTTGCACCATTACGGACAGCCATAGATCACTCAATGGTCATTTTGGCCTCTGAACAGCATTGGAATTCACCAATCCATTACTCAAAATGGACTTGCTGGATTGTACTTCATGTCTCACCGGCTGCGTTGGTGTGCCCGTTGCACTGTTTTAACACGAGGCTGTTTTTGGTTCAGATGCCCGCTAACAGATTAGTCCAAAATCTCACAAAGGTGTTCACCTGGGTTGAGATCTGGTGACTGTGAAGGCCACAGCATATGATTCACATCAGTTTCATACTCCTCAAACCTTTTGCCCTGTATGGGAGCATCTGCATTTGTTAATATTTTTGTATTGCAATATACTGTACATCTTAATTGCAATATAAAATTATTTGCACGAGACAGATTTTTATCCATATCACCCACTGCTAGTGTGTGTGTGTGTGTGTATATATTACACTAAGCAATACATTTTCCAAAAGAGATGAATAGAAAACATGTGGGGATGGGAGGGGGAAGGAAAAAAAACAGTAGCACTCCAATAATACAATAGAGTTTTAAAAATGATTGTCTGTAGGCCATGTCAATAGCCCCGGCACTTTGACGAACTAGTCAGTAAAATGTTCCTTTCCCCTAAATGGATTATGACTGTATTTTCCCGAACTCAAACCCGTACACAGTTTTAGTTTTCAGATCAGTTGTAGTCAGCACTATGAAACCACTGTGTGCAGCTCAGGGACACACTTAAGGTGTGGTTGTTTGCGTTGAGAAACACTTTGGCTCTTTGTGAAGCTGGTCTTTAATAATGGATGCTGTGGGACTGCAGATCCCAGGGTGAGGAGGCTGGGACAGGGCAGGTAAATGGGAAGAGAGCCATTGGCTGTGAACTCACTTGAACCAAGTGTGCCTCTGCATTGTGTTGTGTTCAAGTACGGCCAATGTGAACAGCGCTTCAGATACTTCAGTACAGTCTCTTCTCCTGTCACACACACAGATGCATGTGCTTGAAACAGGCTGCACTTATGTTGAATTGTAAGTGCTCATACTATACATGTGAACATGCACTGCAAGCATTTACTTAATCATTTATGCACACAAGCTTACGTCTATATATACAGGGAAATATTCTGAATTAAATGTGGAATAATAGGAATTTCTTGCGTAGCTGATTTTAGTACTCAAATTTGAAGGAGTCTCTGCCCTGCAGCTGACACACAAGCAGATGGCCTGCTTGATCCCTCCTCCTATGGCCGTAAAACAAAATGTGTGGCAGGGAGGGTTTTTTATTAGTTCTTGCAGAGGGGGCTTTGCAGCCAACACCTCTAGGGAGCTGTCCAGGGTCACCTAGCCTCGCCTCACCAGCCTCATATTGACTGTAAGCACACAGCGCTGTCAGGGCAAGCGTCTTACTTGAAGATTTACGATTCTTGGGTGTGAATAGAAGTACAGCAAATAAAGACGAGACACTCTTGGCTTTTATAGAATTTAAAACAGTAAATGTTTTGCTTATACTGTAAGTTTGGCATTGTACCGGTAATCTCAGCTTTTACAGTTTTGTACATTTTATGAAAGAACTCATCTCTCTTCTGGTTTTTTTACTGCATTCAATAGTAAAAGAGGTAAACACACTGCAGAAATATAGGCTGACTAATGTTACAAACATGTACACTCAAGTTTCTTCTAGTCTACTCGACTCGCCATGTCTCGCCACGTCTTGTCTCGCTTTTCGCTCCGTTTTCCACTGCAGGTAGTACCTCCACAATAGTACCTGCTCGTGATAGTGACGCCACAGGAAACTGCCATGACATAATCTTCTACGCGACACACATCGGCTACCCACACACACACACAGGACAATGGAGGAAATCTGTTTTTGATCCTCGGGGTGTGGCTGTTTCTCACAGCAAGAAGACAAACTTTGTTTGGTTTGACCGCGGCGTATTCTGCCGAGTTGCCATAATAGTAACGGGTATATCACGCAATCTCTGGCCAAACCATTTAAAGATGGCGGGGTTATTCAGGATACTCCGTCTGGCGCGTGCAATGGTGACGCAGTGAATCGGGACGACTCTCTCTGACCAATCAGCGGTCTGCCGTGTTTTCACGTAGCATTTTAGCCTCGCCTCAGCTCGCTCAGGACTTCGCCGGAGGTGATAAAAAAAAAGTACCTGACAGCAGGTACAGGTACAACTTTTACACAGTGGAGAACAAAACAAAGGCGAGGTGAGCTGGTACTGTGTAGTGGAAAAGCGCCATTACACAATGTAGGCACTCGGCGTGAAAATGACAACCGCGTCAGTTGGAAACTAGCAATGCCACGTACGCTGCGCTATGCAGCACTCTGTGCCAGGTGTAAGATAGGGCCCTAGATGCTCCATAAAACTTTGATGAATGAATCAATGGCCAGTGCCTTTGGCCAGGGCGTATCGTGACAGCGGACACAGGCGTTGAGCCAGGCAGGCCTGGAGCTGCCAAAACCCTGTATTGCTTTGTTACGGTTTGTTAGCTGTGTTGGTTTGTTTGCTCTGTATAGGCCTAATATGCGGCATTGTAGTTCTTACAAACAAGGTAGAGCAGAGGAGGAGGGGAGCAGATCCATTGTTTCCTGGACGTTGAGCAGATGAAGATGGAGGTGAAGCTGCTGGAGCGGAGCTGGCTGAGAATAAAGAGATCAAGATGAAGCTCTATAGCCATTTCTTTCTGGCTCTAGTCCTGCTTGGAAACGCAAATGTGAAAAATTCTTGGTTTGCATGTCATTATTTTTTGTTATCTGTCTCTTCTTTCTATCCTGCTTACATTGCGCCCCCTTTCCTCCCTCTGCGTTACTCTTCTACTTCCTGCCTGTTCCTGACTGTTGTTACTCCCAGATCACAGTGACAAAGGGTGATCGGGCTTTGGCCGTTAGAGCCCCGACACTATGGAACTCTGTGCCTCCTGAACTCAGACACACTGACAAGTCTCTAGCCTCTTTTAAATCTCTTCTTAAACCTTTTCTTTTTGTGAAAGCTTTTAGAAATGTTTGATGTGTCTTCATTGTGTTTTTACTGTTTTTATTCGCTTTTATTTGATCTTTCTTTCTTTGGCCTTTTTCTCATTTTATCCACCTCCATATGGTTTAATCTTCTTTCTTTTGCAAACCACTGCGTTAAATTAAGAAAAGTGCTATATAAATGAAGTTTATTATTACTTTGTTTTAGAGCAGCATGCTTTCCTCTGTACGCAGCTCTTAGCCACAGGACATGAAGAATCAGTTTTGCTCTCATAATGCCACGTGTGTGCATCCATTCTAGTAATTGTAGCTTTGTGGTAAGATGGAAATGGCCAACATGTCTACGGTACGTACGCATGCTGTGTTATTCCCTGTCCAACCACTGTGAGCCACTCCCATGACACGGCTGGACAATTCTACCATTCGAATGTGGCCACAACTTCAGTGTCTATCAAGCTTTATATTGTAAAGATATTGTAAATTGAATTTCTTTGGGTTTTGGACCCTTCCTCAAACAGACCATTTGAAAGGCACTACACTCACATGGTCCACCTGCACAGGTGTTTTAACTTATTTTGCCTGATTGGACCTCTTCTCAGGACTGTGGACAACCTGTGCTTGATTGACATCTCCCTCACTTTTAGTTTTTTTTTGCAGTGTTACGGCAAGCGAATGAACACCTTTATCACTTTCATGAGGCCTTTTTCACAGGGTACATTTTGACAGCAGTAGGAAGTGAACAGGTGAACATAATGACATTAATTAGCTCCACTCTACCTGAATCTGAGCAGAGGCCTAATCGACCTGAAGAAGTGAAAACACCTGTGTCGGCTGTGGGAAGTTGTGATGGACATTGTTCACTTTTTGTTTCACATTTTCTAGATTAAATTTTTAATAAAAGCAATCACCAATACATTCCTCATTCTTGCGGACTTTAAGCACTCCAAAAATTTGGGATAACATTTATGAAAAGCCAAATTTGAGTACAGTTTTAAAGAACTTGCAGAACTGCTTTTACGCCTCCCAGCAGATGTACAATTTGACTGTGTCAAGTGACACTGCCAGCACAGTGTTCACTAAAACGCATGCGTAGTTGTTGTGAAAGATGCAACCCACATTGTCAAAATATCCCTTTAAAATAAATTGTGCTGACACGCTCCCTTGCTGTATCTGTCAGGTGTTATTATTAGTGCTGTTATTTGTCATGTCTTGTTCTGCTGCTGTATCCTCATCATTTTGTGATGTGAGAGCACAAAAAAGTTTTATTTCACCATCAACAGAGGCACTCCATACGTTTTCACTAGCATACAAACTTTGTTTCAATGCAGTAGAGTTGTCACAGACATCAGCCCCTTGCTAAAGGGAGTACATTAATAGTATTTTTACACTCTGATCGCAAATGTCATCCCGCCCACCCAGGTTCGTAGCCCAGAATGCAATGCGTCTGCAGAAACTTGGAGTGACGCACGTGCTCAACGTGGCGGAGGGCACCTCCTTCATGCACGTCAACACCAGTGTGGAGTTCTACGCCGGCACGGGCATCACGTACCACGGTATCCAGGCCAATGACACCGTGCAGTTCCACCTCAGTGCCTTCTTTGAGGAGGGGGCTGATTTTATTGACAAGGCCCTAGCACACAATAATGGCAAAGGTGAGTTTATTTTTCCATTTTCATTTAGTCATTTAGCAGACGCTTTTATTCCAAAGCAACTTACATATGAGGAAGACAATGGAAGCAATTATAACAACACAAGGTAACAGGAAGCATAAAGGCACCAGAAACTAGTCTGTTAAAGACCAGCAAAGTATACAAAGCTAAGGAGAGGGAGGTTTTTTTTGTTTGTTTTTTTAAATGAAAAGAGATAGAAAGGAAGAAGAAGTTAGTGATTGTCAGTTAGGTGTTGACGGAAGAGATGCGCTTTCAGGTGCTTTTTAAAGGTGGCTACAGAATCTGCTGATCTTGTAGGAGCAGGCAGATCATTCCACCAATGTGGAACGGATCCAGAGAAGGTGCGCGAGAGTGATTTTTTTCCTTTTTGGGATGGTACCACCAGACGTTGTTCCTTTGCAGAGCGCAGGGACCTGGCAGGAACATAGGTCTGTGTTAGCTGTGAAGTGTAATATGTGGAGATTTTCTGCCCTTTTCTGTTTCGGGGCACCTGATTGGTCAGTTAATTGGGCTAATGGGCTAACTGCTAAAAGCCGATCTAGCAAATATTTTGATCACATGACGACTTGTATGTTGTTGCTCATAATGATGAACCCACAGAGAATTATCACCTGACTGCAGTTCCCCCCCAGCTCTACGGAGCATTTTAGCGTCTTTTAGTTCATTGTTTTCGTTTTCCTGCACTTTTCTGTTTTGGTTCACTCTCACCGCTCTCATAGCATCGTTTTCAGCTGCAGTAGGCAGCTGTTTTCAGCAAAAAAAAAATAAAAATAAAACAAAACACTGTACACTACCTGTTCGACACCAAAAAAGTTAGCGTTTAGCAGGTGAACAAGTGGAGCATTTAATGTTAGCAGCTAAAAAGCCAGATATTTTCCTCAGGGTTTGGTAGAGACAAAAAACAGGAGGGCAAATATTGCGCTTACATTGGCCAGGTAGTAAGAAAACACTAGTCTAAATGAATGATAATCTTGCTCCGTAAGTGCTGGCCGTGGAAATAAGCAACTGTTCCCCCTATCGACTTAAAAGGTGATGATATGTTAATGTTGTGTTCACATTGTTTCCACTGCCCCCACTTTACATTGTTTCTCCAACACAGTTAAAGTAATGTGAGATATTCTCCTTCAGTGATTGCAGACTCTTGGAAAAGGTTTAGTTTTTAAAAATGAAGCAGAAAAAACTCTAAGAAAGCCGCATTTTTTTGTGCATCTTCACACAGCATCACACTTGCAGTATGACTGGTAAAATCCATTGTTGGACAGTAGACTATGATGGTATTGCAGTAATAATATCAGTATCAGTACAACCAAAATTACCATGAAAATGATAGGTTATTGGATATTGTCAGAAAATGTGTTATCACGGGTTGTTATCAGTAGCCTACATGTAAATTCACCTAAAACCCAAAGAGAACTGAGAGTTTATGTCTTAGCAAAACCCCCTGCAAGGTAGAGATCAAAAGGGAGCACAGTGTCTTTCTCACTTCAGTAGCTCCCACTTGAAAGTAATTTGTTTCCACAAGTTGAGACATGAAAACGAGCTCCTCTTGCTGCTTGTCTAAAGGATACAAGATTTAAGGCATCTTTTAATGATTCAATCTCAATACGCTTCATTGTTGTGGATCTTAGTGAAGACAGGAGATAATCGTGACAGCCCGGAGCGTCTCAGGCTAAAACTGACACACTCCTGAGCCCTGCCCCATATTCCATAATCAGATCATGTCCCTGGACGTCAACATTGTCAAAATGTTCCATGCATAAGACACCTGTAGCACAATTTGAGAGCACAATGGATCAATGTATTACACACATTGATCCATTGTTAATATGTGAAAGGTGTCAGTAGCCGTGTTTCCATCAACGTATTTTTATGCGCATTTTGAAGTATTGCACTAGAAAAGTTTGATGGAAACAGAAAAACTCTTTTTTGAAAAAGAGTTAACACACTTAATGGGAGATGAAAACCCCTTTAAGTTCTGATGTTGCAACCATTTGACTCACGTGACTGATCAGCTGTTTCCGCTTTGAGTGAAGAAGCCACTGTCAGCGTCTTCACTTTGTCTTCTCACTCCATTTTTTCTCTCGTAGATGGGCAAGGCCACTGATTTTCTTTCATCTTCTTTTCCTTTGCGGTGTATTCGCGGTTGGCATCCCGTTCGCGACCTCTACTTCTTCTGCTGTTCATGACAGCCATGCATAACGTAGCCCATATCACCAGCTTCTGAAGAAACCACGCTTTGCCTAGTTTATTTGTTTTTTTTCGACACTTCAAGAGTTCGCTTCAAATTCGCTTGACGAGTAGATAGAAACATGACTAGTGATGAAACCACAGAGCGTTATTACATGACTCTGCAGAGCCTCTACTAAATCTCTAACACATAATTAGCTCGAATGATTTTGAATATAACCCATGCATCATGTAAGCATGTGGTCGTGGTCAGAGAGTCTCACCCTTCAGTAGAGTCTTTATATTTTCCCGTGTGGTGTCATTCAACTGCACTATGTGTCTTCAGTAGGCAGTCAGACGGGGTTGTACAGTTGACGTTGCTCCACTCGTTTCTGCTGCCTCCGCTGCCTCACTTGGGTTGCAGCTAGCAGGTGAGTACTCAGATTTGTTGTGGTTGTAGAGTAAGGCAGCTGCTTTTTACAAACTCGGCAAACAGTCGTAGCTTTTCTTGGTAGGTTTTGACATCTACGGCGTAGAATGGAAAATACTTCCACACACTTCTTCTCCAATCTCCGTTCAGCACGGCTTAGCCCACTATTGCTCTCCTCCGTTTTTATTTATTAGGTTAGGTTACTGATAGGTCAGTAGGCCATGCAATAGGTCGAGCTGATGGGAACGTGCCCTCTGGTGGGCCACAAGGAAAACTACTTTAAACAGTCTGTTGTGCTTATAGACTACGTCATTACAGTTTGAAAATTACATTTTTCGTACGAAAGTGACAGCTCTACTAGCGTGTGAGTGATGGAGGGAGAAAATGAGTGAAGTCGTGAGCCAGAGATTCTGTGTGTCTAACAAGAGGATACAGTTGACTCAACATTGATCTGTGGCAGGCTGAGTGATTAGGTATTGAAGAGGTCATTTCATTGGCAGAGGGCTGCTCTGGGTGGAGTATAGAGGAGGAGAGGACAGAAGGAGATTATACAACAGAGGAAAGGATTGGGGATAATACTGGGAGAGGGACACAGAGAGGTGTGGGGTTTCAAATAAAGTGCAGAATCTGCAGATCTGACCCGGCGCATCAGCTGCTCTGTGAACATGGCCAAGTTAGATTCCTCATGGGGTTTTGGCTAGTCAGTGATGAAAGCGTAAATCAGATAGCATCAGACACAGGAGGCAAACACAAACAGGTCGTGATTTACGCACATAAGCACACAGATAGATACGCAGACCTGAAAAGTACAAATACAGCAAAGGGAACATACATGTGTTCTGTGTGGACACACACACGGACTGCACATTCTTTGCAGGATGTGCGTTCGCTGTAAGATGCGGCTGCAGGGAAGATGATTGACTTTGCCGCGTCTGCAGCAGAGGTCAGGTCTTGTATTTGCATTTCCTGGCACAGAAGATGCTTCGCTAAGCAAGCTTGATCACAGCATATGTTCCCCAACCACTTTTACTATTCTTTGTTAAAATGGTTTCTTCTTTCTTTCCTTGTTTTTTTTTTCTCCCTCTGCTCTGTTTTTTTTGTGTTTCTGCCAGAATCTTAGAGTAAAAACAACAAAATCATAAATAAGAAATCATGTATGTTTGTTTTTTTTTCACATTACCCGTGTCATTTAATATTTCTGTATGGTCCTATAAAGAGACTGAAACGAAACATACATTTTTTAACTTGTAACCATGTTTCTCTGTGTTATTTGTTAAGTTATCTCTTGGTTTCTGTCAAATATATTAAAAAGAAATCTTTGGAGTGTTTTTATATCAAAAACCTGTCTTTTTTCCTTTAAAATGTTTGAATGTTTGTGACTCCTCTTGAAGTTGGGGGTGTTATATTACGGCTATATTATTGTATCGCTCCATATTCGCTAAGCCATGGCCACTTTTGAGCAATCCTCAGAATTTCATCACATTATGGAAGCTAAAGACGCTCTAAGTGCCGTTTGACTGTGACTTTAAATAGAAAGAGAGCCAAAATGTTTGCGCTGTAACATCTACATGAACTGAAGTATGCAATATAACAGAAATAACACCAAATAGAAAATATACATTATTTGGCATCAATCTGGACTGTGGTTAGGGAAAGACAATGCATTCAAAAATGATCAAATTCAACTCTTCAAGGACTTACATTTCAAAGGGTTATACAGAAACTTGAAATATGTCTTCATGATACTTTGGTTTAGCCAGAGCCTGATATATCTTATATCTCCGTGCTATAGTGCTCCATTGTTATCCAAAACTATTAGAAACACGTCAGTGAGCCACATTGTTGCACTGAGTGACTTGTTGTGACGTAATCCCACACACAGCTGTAAAGACTCCACCAAATATGTGTTGATCCGCAGCTGAAAATAGTGCCCAACTAATTCAATATTAACTCCTGTTTGAGTAACATTTGCTAAAAACTACAGTGCCCAGCTGTTTCAGGAAATCATTTAACTTAAAGAACGTTTCTTAAAGAATGACGTCTTCAGAAGGAATCCATGGGCTTGGAGCTGAGAGCCACAGACAGGGTAGAGAAGTCAGAAAGTACTGAGAGACTGACTAACGCATTGCTGGTTTTGGTGTTTATGTGGGATTTGTTGACACTAAGATATACTGCCAGCCTTATCCTTCAAAACGACTTATGATAAGACTCAGCATTTCTCTGTGGCGTTTGTTTTTTTGTGATTCTGTGAAACCAGCCTTGCACCACATATAGCACTCATCTTATTGTCTCTATTTGCGTCCTCCAGGGAAGGTGTACGTACACTGCAGAGAAGGCTACAGCCGCTCCCCTACCATGGTTATTGCTTACCTCATGCTGCGCCACAAAATGGATGTCCGGCTGGCGGTGGCCACTGTGAGGCATAAGAGAGAAATTGGTCCCAATGACGGCTTCCTTCGCCAACTGTGCCAACTTAACGAGAAGCTGGCGAAGGAGGGCAAGCTGAACGGGGAGGTGGGCAAACTAAAGACCAAATGAAAGCAGGAGGCCCTCTGCCCTGTCTCGTCCCATCATGCCTTTCACAGGTTTCAACTGCTCTCGGAGACCGACCCCACCCTGACCAAACCAGCACTCATCTAACACACCAGGGGTATTCTGAAACACAAACATACATGCGTTTATCTGTGTAGATAATTATTCCTCATGCGCACACACAATCTCACACACGTACATGCTGTTTTCGTTGTAACCTCCAGTTTACGTCTGTCACTGCTGCTCTGCGAGGGGACATCTGTCAGTCCTCTGCCTGCACCAACGAGTGTGATCTCAAATACTTAACACAAACAAACCCCTCCCCCCCCCCCCCCCCTTTTAACTCTACACCACACAGATGTGCAGAAATCTCGCTGCTAGTAGCCGAAAGCTCTACATTTCTGAGCTGAGCCTCTTAAAGCATTCATTCAGTTCTCACAAGATGAGAAGGTGAAAACGTTGCCCTGATTTTTAAGATTTCCTTAAATAGTTGTACAAAATAGAAGATTATAGCACAATCATTCCATCGTTTTCCACTGCCGGGAATGTCAGTGATGTCTCCGCCAGCAGGAGTGCTCTATAAGTTCCAAGTGAACTCTTAGATATTTAAAGTCCAGATGGCCACACAGGACCTGCAACCTGCAGACACAATAGGTCAGTTATGTTACACAGAAAGCAATATGTGAATGGATGGAGGAAAATCCCAAACATTCCATGAAAACTGAAACAGCCCCTCACAGCTCTGTTCGCCCACCCAATCCTCAATTCTCTTCTCTTCTAGCTGTAGACATTTAATGCACAAACACAAATGATTCACACTCTAATGCAAGCTGTAGCTCTATGTAGCATTTCAGTTGGCATCCCTGACTCTCTGGCCTCTAGTTTGACGCCGGTAGCATTACATTTGTCTGTCGTTGACACAGTGCAGCGGTATCACTGAAAGTGGCTCCAACAACGGCAAAGGTCAAGCTAATTAAAAATAACGAGCCGCGTGGGTTGGTCACGTAGCAGCCATATTTAGCTGCCGATATGACCAATGTTCATTAGAGCCAAATATGATGTTATTTTAGTTTGTCATTGAGCTCCGTCAGCTTACACACAAGACAAATCACATTTAGATGAGTAGGAACCGTGTCTGAGGGGAACGCTGGATTGAATATCCACTTTAAAAGAAGAAAAGGTCTCTCCTACACCTTAGCTCATTTACAGTATTTAATTTCTAATGTGGCTTGTTTAGAAATAATAAGAGTGGCATTCATTTGAAGTCATTATAATTTTCAGTTTGAAAAAACAGCAGGAGATGAGTACAACAGGACTGCACGACAAAATTTCCCTTTACTCACCGTCAGTAACCTGTAGCCAGCTTCCATTATCTGGATATCAGGTTTACACATGATAGACAGACTTAGTCCAAACACAATCTGCTGGTTCAGTTTGTGAGGATTTTGTGCCTTTCTTTGTCATAGATGATAATAAAAGTAAATGTTTTGGGTTTTTAGGCAGTTGGGTGAATAAAACAAGCAGTTTGAATATGGAAATTATAACAGGCATTTTTCACTAGTTTGTGACATTTTATACATAAAGTGATTAATCGAAAAAATAGTCGGCAGATGAACCGATAACAATTGCTATATGTGCTATATGATTGGCTAGACTGACATTGAAAAATAGTGTCCTCAGAGCAGGTTAAACTCTCTGGGCAGACTTATGTCATTGATTTCCAAAAGCTCAGTTTTCCTCATCCACGCTAAAATACAGTTTTCAGAATCAGCCACTCTGGAGACCATCTTCAAAAAGCTCAATTTTCGAGTGAAAAACCGTCCAGATTAGTGTGGGGAGAAGGCTAAAATGGAAGGAAAAAGATGCGTTTTCAAATGTCGCCGGCTTAGTGTGGACTTACCCAGGCGTTCTCCAATTAAAGAGGAAAGAGATTTGTTGTAGTCAGTTGTTGTAATATTAGGGACCACTTTTGGCAGAATATTCATACGGACCCACATTAACAATGCTACACCAAAATCTACAGTAGCATAGGGGTGTTAAAAGCTGATTTTGCCTGTTTACCACCTTCAAACTAGAGGCCTTTAGTTGTAACTGTCAAATGCATCATCAGGGAAGGATGCCACCCGCTTTTCAACAGAAAGTTGAAGTCATCATGTCAGAGAGTTGTCCACTGCCAATTCCCTGACACAACCATTCGGCCAGTATCCAGTTCCACTGTTTCATCAACACAGTTTGTCAGAGGTCCATACACAACATGTCACTTGTCTTGCCCCTAAGTGTGTGTGTCATCCAGTAATTTATTATGCCTGACTTTATGCACACAAAGGGTCAAATCACAAAGCCTTTTTTTTTGGTTCTGTGTGCTAAAGCATTGCAATATATGTCAATACCCCATCAGATATATAGAATGTAATCACCACTAATTATCCCTATTCAGGCTGCAGTTACATATAGACAACAGAAGTTCAACAATACATTTTGAAAGACACTGTATTTATTACTGGACATAATACTGTAAACTAGACCTACTGTCAGGAAGGACAGCGATGGAGTGTTTTTAAAACCTGCACCAGGTCACTCCTCAAGAGAGAAGGAGTTGCTTTATGAGACAAATTCCCATGAAAGTGCGAGAATGAGGGATTGTAGACAATTTGAGCTGGGGAGTCACTATGTCCCACACATCGGATTGCATATTTCTCCTGAATAAATGGCCTGGGGCATGTTAGCATGAATCCAGGAGAATAGTTGTCTCACTAGAGAGGAAAATGGAAACGAGGTCATCTCACCTCATTAATGGCACTATTTATTCCTCCTTTGATATATCTGTATACATATGAATATATACATGTATACTGTATATACATATTTAAGTGTTGACATATATGAATGTATGAGCAATGTGTCTATAACGTGTAGGTATCGTCGGTATGTCTTAAGTCCTTATATATCATGTTATGTGTGTATATGACATCACAGAATAGCTCCTCCATTCTTTCTGTTCCACAGTTGACTACATGTACATTCATATTCAAATATAATGTACATGTACAAATGTATGTAATTGTGATATTTATTATCACAATTGTACAAAAGTTGCTTATGATAGCAGGGTTTTTTTCAAGCTTAGCTGGGATACCGAGGCATGTAATCATCGTGTTGACTAGTGTTTTGTACAGTTTTAAGTTTCCATGGTGATATACAGCAAGATGCAGGTGGCAGCATAAGATGGATATGGATTATCCTGCATATGATCAAACTGCGTACATGTCATGTCCAGGGATGCACTCAGTCCCATCACCCGTTCCTTTGGTGCTTCAACAAAAAAAATCTGCTTTCTTTCTTGACAGGAGTTGGACGTTTTCTGTTAATGCCGGGTATCAGCATCTGGGTTTATTTGAATGAGAATGGACTGATTCTCCAGCTACGCTTTCCATTTAAATGCATTGTTTTTAGCTGTAAAAACACTCCATGGAACTGGCTTGTAATTCGCCCACAAGCAAACATTCGCAATTAGCAGGCTGCAGACTCTCCACTAGGGGGAGCTGATCAGCATGTTAATTTTTCGACCCCTGTAGTGTTCGTCCAGTCTTCGTTTTGGTTTTAGATTAGTCCATTGCAAGTTAGACAGTTTCACAAAAATAAGCCTTTAAGCCTAAAAAGCCCGGGCCGACTCTGAATTAAAAGCCATGTCTCCCAAGGTTTTGGCTGATGTGCGTCTACCCTGGAAATTCGAAAAAAGGCCTTTAGAATGCGAAAAAACGTATCAACAAGAGGAGCGCTGGCAGGGCGCGCAATTCCATAGACCTTCTACCAATCAGAGCAACGAAACGAGGGACGTCACGCAGCGCTGAGCGACGGGGCGGTGCTTGGTCCGTTTACAAGCAGGGAACAAACGGCGGCCTGTTCACAAACTTTCTCAAATTACAACTAAACATTACCCTAAAATGTATCCCTGAAAGCATTTGGCAATGCATTAACAGAATCTTGGTTCATATTTGATCAGCGCTGCCTACTTTGACAGATTGATCGGCGTTTTGGTAACCTGGTGGACGTACCTGCGGACTGTACGCAGGCCCAGACCTACAACCAATCAGAGCGACGAAACATGTCACACGTGACTTTTCAAATAGGAGAGGGATTGGTTGGTGACGAAAGCTGCCACCATACGTTGCCTGCGTCCAGATGAGCCAATAGCAACATTCAGTTTCAGGAGCCGGGTTTCACCCTGTTTCAACCTGAAGGCAGTCGCTATGCATATTTACAACACAATATGTTGAGTTCAAATACTTTGCACTAAAATGTCAAGCTTTAGACCAGAATCAATGAACAACACTACTAAATACCCATATACATTGGTTTTCAGCTGAAGAAAGTGGTTTTGGGGGGTTTAGTTACTCTTTAATATGGTCAAGAACTAGACAGCTTTGCGCTACAGATGAATTTGCACTTCTATTTGAAGTGTGACTTTTAGTCAGATCCAGTATTGTGCATGAACGACGCTCAAAGAGGTTCATTGAACGTGCTCATGTTTTTGGTGAACATATTGATCTTGCTCACTGTACCATCAGATGTTTCAAACCAGACACGGAAGTGTTCAGAGTTGAGCTGAAACGATGAGTCGACGAATCGGCAACTATTTTGACAACTGATTAAATGTGAGAGTTGTAGTACGATTTTAGTTTTACATTACTTGGAAGCAATCCAGCCAAATGTGTGTATAACAAATGTGAAGATTTAGAGGGTAAGTGGCAAAAGGTTCCGCAGACTCAAATATAAATAAACAAAGGTCATGTGGTCATACAGCGATCTGATCTCATAAAAACCAATTCTTTTAAATAGACAACTCAAAACATGCATTGAAATGTAAAGTGTTGCTGTAGCCCCTTATTCGTTCATGGCCAGTAGTCAGAGAAGGGAATATTATCACAGGGAGTTAGAAATGAGGGCAAACTGTCGCGAACTTTGCTGAGTGAGAGCACAAGTGCAGTTGGGATGTTTCTTGTCGGGAACGTCGCGAGGTCGCACCGATTCTGGCTCCCAGGGACGGTCTCGGTGCTGGTTCATACACGGGCTGATCCCGTCCACTCCGAGCCCTGTCATTCGGTCATCTCATACGCTTGAAAATGTTTCAGATCTGCAAAGCGATACACTTGATTCCACACTTCTTGCAAGCACTGCTTCCTGTTTTGGGGTTCCTGAAGTGTCCGGTACGATGAATCAGGTGCAGTTGCTCAAATTTGAGACCATTTTCAAGTATAATTTAGCGCATGTGTTACATTGCATTTTCCCACCTTCTCATCATGAACCCCAAACCGCACAACAATAAAGTTTGCCCTGTTGAATGAATCATATAACAAAGAATATACTTCAGTCTACAGGCAGAGAGAGCCACTCACACAAACACATTATTCACCAAGACTGTGTGCCAATTGACCTACTCTATTATACAAAAGCCATTTCTAAATGTTTAAGATTGGATCTTTTGTCATTTACATGGACTGGGGTTTCACTCATACAAATATTCGCATCTGCTCTACAATACTGCCCTCCTTCTGAATACACAAAAAGCAACAACAAACTCTACACAGTTCAGTATTTCTTTTACATACAGTATATCTTTTAAATTTGAGAATTATTCGGGTACAATTCTTCAAATCGGTCCAGGACGAGGGTATGTACTTTATAGCATCAACTGCCTACACCAACCTGCTTATTGATTAAATCATTGACAGTTGTGGCTTAAGCCTCCCAAGGTAGGGTTTGATAAACACACTGTGGTAGTCACACTAGCCATGGTAGAAGTTTTCTGTCACATTTTATAACCACTATTTACATGACACAATTGTAAAACCCTTCCTTTTGGGTGAAGCAAAGGTGCAACAAAGTTTGCATAAAAAGAAAGCTTCTATGATGGCTACACTGCTGGCTTCACGCTCTTTTATGCATTGAGTAACAGATAAACACTGCCACCTGCTGTTCAACAACTCTAGTTAAAAATCAAGTTCTTTTTTAAACTGCTATCAATCGTGGTGTTTCTAGCTGATGACATGATAAATTGTTAAAACCACAGAGACCATTTTTTTTCTTCCTAAATGTGAAACCCTGTAATGTCAAGGTTAAGCAGTTTCCTTTGTTTTGTTTAATAAGGTACCAGCATCATTTTGTGGGTTATACTCCAGGTACAGTACATTATGTATTATTGAGAATGTCAAATGTGAAATGCCATTAATGTATATTGTTATATATACTGAGTATGTAACACGCACTAAGGCAATTGTGAATTGCTGTATTTTGCTGTCTTAACTGGCCTACTATATAGATAGGACATTGTTTGATATTGGATCTAGAGAGTTGGAATTGCAGATGAAACATTGTTTCTGATTTATTTTCTCCTCAAAGTAATGTGTAGTTAATTTGTATTTAAATTTGTCTGGTTACAAGGACGTGAGTTGATTATATGTTCATTATTTTTTCTTTGCTAATAAAGAAGGCATTTTTTTTTGTACAGTAGGAAACCCTAAAAACTTCACGAACGTGTGATTGTGACCTACTTCTCTGATTTAGCCATTAAGCTAAATACAGTATGTCATTATCCATGTTGTTTTTGGATGAGTCACCTATAATGGTAGTCAGACCTGGACCAGGCAGTAATTGTAATTCATTTATTGTGCTTGTTGAAAACCTTACGAGTTACCAGAGTGGAAGGGGAGGATTGTTAAATCATTCAGAGAGAGCCAGGTAATTGGGGGTTTTTTATCATAGAAAAGTACATTAAATTGACTTTTGTCCAATTTTGCAGTCCCATGCGGCCTATCTCAGCCATCTGCGTAGCAGTAGGCAAAGACCTGAGGTGTTTAAACCGTCTGTGACTGACAGTTGAAACCTTACGTCATGGAAACTCATCTGGCTGAACTTATCAGAATTATCCATGATGCAATAAACTCCATCCATCTGGTATCGTTGAGAGCATTCAAGCAAACACTGGAAATTACTTACAAATACTGTTTGGCCCAGATAAGGTGCCGACACCAGAGCTGTCGCCTTCTTCTACTCGCTCCCATTCTGAAAAGAACGGCTTAAAGCAGGAGTTTTAGCACAAGTGAGCCCACTGCCTGACTCCTCCTGGAGTCCATTACACAGTCCATGTCTTATCTTGTCACATAGTTGCATTTCTGTTCATGGACAGACGTCGCGGAGGACATTGTCGTGATGTTGCATTTGGCTGTTTATGGGTACACCCACATATATGTTTGTCGCCGCCACTAACAACTCAATGAACGCATCACAACAGCAACGACACAGCACCCCACCCAAAGCCTTACCGTAAAGATTGATTCTTTAGATTGTTTTTGAGTTTGTGTATCTCACTTCACACAGTAGGAAGGGACAGCTCCCTTACAGAATGAGACATTGTTGAAGTGCACTTGATTTTAAATTGCAATGTTATTTTTCTTACTATGGAGAAGTCCCTTCTTTCTTATGTTTAAGAAATAAATGGCTGAGGTATTAACATCTTATCATGCGTGGTTTGTTATTTTGACAATCGAGATGTGCGTTAATCCTGCAAGAACAGTTTCAGATCAATAATCAGTCATTTCTTCTCTCCCTTTTATGCCATACTGGACTGTACTAATCATTTGCTGCTTCAAATTTAACCTGAGGTTTATTAAGTATAGGAATGCCCTGGATACTGATGAAGTGGTACAATATTTTAGGGCATTTTATTTATGTGTACCCGTTTAGCCTATATGCATGAAATATATCAAGCAAATGTCAATGTATTCGGTTGTCGCACGCCCGCTTTGACCTGCAACTAGTTTAATAGAATTTAATTAGAGAGACTTTTTGTCATTAACAACAAAATAAAATCCATAACATCCCTATCACAAACATTGTAAGTTATGGACCGCAAATCTTTTTTGCAGCTCGACATATTTGCAGATTAATACCCATGAAGGGTAAAGCAAACCAAACGAAAAGGCTGGAAGCAATGTCAAGGAGAGAGAGGCAAACCAACTGCCACGTTTGTTTATTGCAGCGAATGCATTATCCATCTTATCCATGTTTCGAAATGTAATTTAATCTCTTTTTTTGGAGCACGTTTAAAATGCGATCATATCTGGAACACAACTCATTTGAAGAAAAGGTCACTACTTTGACCCATGACCTCAGTATTTCTAAAACACTGACTACTGTCCCGCTTGCAGGCAGTCCAAACAGGCAGCAGGTCTCAATCAGGGAATAAGGGACAGGTGTGCAGGCGGATTGTCAGGAGCTGGAAATGGTGAACAAAATGCCAGGGGAAAGTGAACAGAACAGTAGAGAGAAGCTCCGGGAGCTATTTTTTCTGAGGTAATGGTTATCTCACCCGCTACGGCGGTTAACAAGCCTCTGGCCGCCTCCTCTTTCTTGTGGACGAGCGTCACGCCACTTTGTGGGGTGACCGCCGCATTAGGGGAAGGAAGACAGTCTGGAGGGGGAGACAGGGCAGGTGTCGCCGTGACCTGCAGTTGTTTTACGTTAGTTCAGCGGTGGCGATTTTACAAGCTAAGGCTGGTGATTCTCTGCAGGGTTCTTATTGTCAACAAATTCCATGAAAAGACCAAAACCAACAATGTGTTAGTCCGTCTCGCAGTACTTTTCCCCAAGTTGTCCGTAGCTTTCAACCGTAAACCTTTGACAACAGGGTCACAAATATATTGTATCACTGTAAAATACAAAAAAAAGGCTAAATAATTTCTTTAAGTAAACAGCCGGGCACTGTAGTTTTAGCAAACATGACTTTAAGAGGAGTAAATAGTGCATTTGTTTGGAACTATTTTCAGCCGTGGATTAATACACATTTGGTGCGCTAGTGTGGTGTTACAGGCAGCAGGACGGTTTATGAGTGACTGACTCTGAATAAACCACAGTGTGTGCGCATGGTGATGTAGGAACATGTCACCCAGTGCAACAGTGTGGCTCATTTAAGATATATCGGGCTTCGAATGCTCAGAAAATACTTGTTGGTAGTGTCAGTTCATTGTTGGTTTTGGTCTTTTCATGGGATTTGATGGCAATAAGAAAATTATACAATATCCCTACACTTTATCCTTTAAACTCTATGCAATAAAATGTATGCGCTCAACATGTGTTTTACATGTACAAACTCACTCTGCCAAGACATCTGATCAATATCGTAAAATAATGACCGCTAAAATAATACAAGTGCAAATAATAAAGTGCAACTACTTCAAGTATGTGCTTGAATAAATGTAAATTTACATATCCGCAAGTTGCTCGCAAGGCCAGACACGGGGCACAAAATGCATTTGCGTTTGTCTGTAGACGCTGCTCAACTTCACCAGTAGGTGGCGGCAACCCCCTGTTCAAACTCTCCATTCGAAACAACGAGGACGAAAGACAAGAAAAGAGCAACGGAGAGAAAGAGAGAGGAAGCAAGAAAGTCAGCGGGGGGATGACATAAGAGTGGGAATGAGATGACAGAGAGAGCAGGAGAGAGCCGTCCAAGTCCGAGACTCCAGGTGTTGATGCAAATGCTATTTTATGTTTCACAAGACTGGGCCGACACACCTGGGATGGAGCAGTCACACAGCCTGTTGTCCGGCAGGGTTACTGAGAAGGCTCAAACCGATTGGAGCAACTCTCTCTCTCTCTCTACCGTCTGCACTGGTCTGTCTCTCCACGGTCCCTTGCACAAGCAATTATTGCAGACCAGCTGTGTGGTCCCTTAAGGGCCCCAGTAAACCGGGGACCTCCTCCCTACTCCGGCTGAATACAAATCACTACAAGTTGAGAACTTCAGTCGGTGTAGCGAGAAAGCAGCCATTTCATCACCGCTGACGCTTAGAAAAGGCGGACAATTGAATTATTTGTATCGAGATAAAAGGATTCCAGCTAACAACTAACAAAACAAAAAAACGAGACCTATTAGCCCTCGCCCATAACTCCACATCCAGGGTGTCTGATGGAGAAATGTGCCAGGTACAGCATTCACGAGGGAGAACCGAGGGTCAGGAAGTAGCTCGGGTAAAATGGAGGGATTATGTGTTGCAGCAGGTTATAGGTCCCTCTCTGTCGCCTATTTGAAAGAACCCAGGATGCTTTTCCCCCCGCAATCTCATCAATAACAGCGCCGGGCTCCGTGTGATGAAGTGCCATTTATTTCAGCTATGTGCAGCGGCGTTTTCTTTTAGTTTTTGCTTTTGCAGCGTGGAAATGTTTATAGCTAAACGCCGGAATCAAAGCAGACGAGTTCCTGTGTTCAGTAACAGTGCAAGTCACATGCGCCGGTGACACTGTAATCAGTGACTCAGAGGGCAGGATACGTCTGAATTCAAGATGGATTTGGTTTCAGGTTTGTTTTAGACGTTAGCGAATTAAAACGTCGTGTTTTTGTCAAAGATGAAAGTGTGCACTGAATCAGCGTCTTGTTCATACCTGATCTCACATGAGCTCAGAGTCACTCATCATGTTTGAATAATGTGGGTGGAAGCTTACGTTTGATACTTGTTTACGGGGGGAAATGATTCATTGGTGAGAAAGAGGATATCCAATCGTTTGCAGATAGTTTTGGCCTTGATGAACAGAAATGTTTCTCCCATAATCTCACTAAATAAAGTTATCAGTCGCCTTTGAAAGTGTTATTGCTAGTTGACTCATTTATCCTGTTTCCCTCAGGCTTTATGAAGTCCAGTGAGTTGATTTTCAAGCTTCCAAAGTGACTCGCATTTTTCGTTTCTTTCCCCCCATATGTTTGGGTTCATTAGACTACTTAAAATATGATTACAGTCCTTAACTGCGCTTGCCTATAATTCTCCACAGCTTTTTTTCCTCATATGGGCCATTCAGCTTTCATCTTTCTCCTCAATTTTAATGGCTTTATCAAATAGAAAGCATATGATGCTGTCTTTAAATCATCATCCTAATATCCCACATTCCCGTTCAGAGGATGGAGAGGGTGGAAAGGCAGCAGGGTGAAGAGGGAGAAATGCACATCTGTGGCGCAGCGCTAATTATTAGGAAATATTGAGAACAAGGGGGAAAGGGAGAAAGAGAGAATGGGCTTTGGAGCTGAGCAATCCTCAGATCCTCTTCCAAGTGCCTGTGCCCGTGGTGGCGTTGCTTGTTTCATCTCCCGTCTCTCAAGTGCTGTTTCACGGCACTTGCTGTGCTGTATGTTGATCCTGCGGGTCCGCTGTTTATACAGCAAACCCACACACAGACGCGGCGATAAAGCTGCCATGTCGGGCCTAACAAAAGACAGTTAACAAGTACTTTTGAGATTTGTTTTGTTTTTTTTAATCAGTGACAGCAATCAGTACGCTGCATTTCCCTCCCTGAATACTTTGGCGCTGCTTGATTTGTAGCGATAAACAAGGAGAGACATACAGTATATACTTAATAATACGTAATAATGATGGGACACACTTAATGGGAATCACTTGATTGCTGTGAGAGGAACAGTGTCCTAACTTATCCAAAAAGCGAAACATCCTCATGGAGAACCGTTTGAGGGGGTTGTACAGTGACATTTAATAGTCGTGGAAAGTAGTCGGTGACATTGTTGAAACGCAGGCCTCGTTTTTAGCTTTAGAACAGATTTTGGAGCCGCACTAATTGCAAAGGCCTGTACATTGTCAACCCATTGTCATCAGGAGTAGCATATTTGACTGCACAAGCACGGCGCTCTGCCTCAATAGCAAAATGAAGTATTCCCCAAACCATTACCATAAAATATCTGTTCAATTTAAGCATGCAAATACAACAGACTGGGTTGTGCACTGTCTGTATCCGTGCAATTGTGCCTGTCCTGTTAGTGGAATTGTATTTGAATGATACATTTTATTTAATCAGCTCCAGATGGGCTGTACCACTCAATTAGCATCACCTGCTCATAGTTAACTAGCCCATATTCCTAACACAGTACCTGCTCAGCTTTATACTGAGCAGTGTACACTTCATTAACCAGAGTGTTGGTGCTTTTTTTCTTTAAGGCATGGTTTAGTTTTTTTTAATAAGCTCATCTGAGTCATTATGAGTGTTTTTTCCGTCTATACAGACAGAAAAGTGTGTGTGTGTGTGTGTGCGCGCGCAGCTTTTTAGTTTTTAGAGGAAGTGACGTGACATCCTGTTCATGAGAAATCATACAAACCTGACTTGATTTTTGAAAAATATACGCGCCCAACAGCATAGTAGACCTTATTTATTCTTACGTCACGTTCGGTATTAGCACACTGGGACAGCACTCTCTTGCGTGGAAGGGAGCCACCCTGCTTATGCACAAATCTGTCTCAGAAGCATGCCAATGAAGGTTTTCCTTTCAATATACCTTCAGCTGTACCGTGGCAGTGATCGTATCGACAAAGTATGCAACCGCTTCTGCCCCAAAAATCCATGTTCGGTCACACTCTGTGAAAAGGTGCGGGAAAGCAACACTTACTTGTGTGTAAAACAAAGGCTGGACTTTCTCAGGAAGCTGCGCAGTGGGTGGGCTTGGAACTGACAGCAAGCTGCAGCACCTACACGTGACGAGCTGAGGCATGGCCTCTTTAAAGCCTCTGGTTTTAATTAGACTGTATTGGATTAAATACGAGAGCTGGTGGATTATTCTCACATGCTTGTTATCTTGTTTTATTAATCTTGTTAAAAAGAAAATCTAAGTTGCAAGCGATTCTCCAAGCCCTGAAAAAACATGCAGGCTGCTGAGCCAGTGTGTACTTTCATGCTTAATTAGCACACCTTGCAAAGTATTCCGGGAGATTTTGACAGTCAGGAGGAATGTGCTGAAGCAGCATCGGACTTTTCATTCGGCACCAACATATATCACAGCACCAGTGGCGGCTGGTGCTAAATTATTTTTTTTTTTATTTTTTGGGGGGGGGGGTGCTTTTTTTTTAAATATGTAACAAGAAGCATGTTGACTAGAGTCAAGCATTAAAGAGAAAACAGTGTCTGCACTTTTATCTTTTTACACATTCATTTCCCACATATAATTGAATGAGGAAAGGAAAGACAACAGACTAGCATGTTGACTACTTGAACATAAATGTTGCTCTCCTTTCTCTCTGGCCAGCAAATTTCTCAATGACTCTCTGATTAAAGTCAGTCAGACAGGGAAAGCAACAAAGGGCAATGCTAGCATCACATCCAGCCAGCCACCTTGTGAGTGTAGCTTCGTCCTCCGTCACTGGCCGGCTGCTGGATTTGCACATCGGGTTGGTCCGGTCCGAGATCCTTTATCCTTTTTTTTCCCCCCTTCCAGCCTTGTGAAAGGTTTTTTTTTGTAAATCAATTACAGAATTTGGTTTAACTGCTGCCATCACTACGAAAGCGATCAGCCTAGCGAGGTTTTGGCGGAGTCGGAGTGACGGCGTCGCCCGCGCTCTCTCGCAGCAGTGACGTCGAATGACAGGTGACGAGAACCAATCAGACTGGATAGAATAACAACGTATCCAATTCTGATTCGCCAGGGACGCAGCGACCTGCGTCCGGAGGAGAATCTTTAAGGAACCAATTAGAGACCAGCTTCAGGTCACATGCCGCCCGAAGATTTATGGACTCAGGTAGACATCCACATGTCCGGCGTCCCTGCCCATGAAACCGCATGACACATACTGAAAAACATATGAAATAGTTAACCGATTAAAGCCAGTTTTTATTAAATGCTGAGGCTCTTACTACCAGCCAGCACATCGTATGAGTAAAATATATATATTTTTATTTTTATATCATTTTTTATACATATATATTTCTGGAATTTTGATGGGGGCGGCGGCCCAGCGCCCTCTATTGACAAGCCGCCACTGCACAGCACTCTTCTGTTGGTATTTTCCCAAACTGGGCTTTGATGAGATTCTTTTTTTCAGCTTGCAAAAACCCATTTTAGTCATTACTTGGGACCTAATAGCGCAACACTGACAAAGCTATAATGTGTATTATAACAAGCATACATTCCAGCATACCTGGATGCTGACTTGAGCTCTGTGTAAAGTGAAGGTTTCCATTTTTATCATGTACAATTGACCCAGCTCTTAATGAAATAGTTTGGCATTTTTGCTGAAAGTGAGATAAGAAGAGCGATGCCACTCTCATGTACGTGCGTCAAGTATGAAGCCGGAGCAGGGAGGCTGTTAGCCTAGCCTAGCATAATGACTGCAAGCAGGGGGAAACAGCTAGCCTGGCTCTGTCTAAAGTCCAAAAGAGAACAATACCCCAAACATGTTTCTTTATTCCTTAGTGTAAAAGCTTAGCTAACGGCCTCTCGGCTCCAGCTCCATGCTTAAAGCACAGACATGAAAGTGGTATCAATCAAGCAAATAACTGTATTTCCCAAAATGTCAAACTATTTTTTTTTTAAACAGCGACCATGAAACTTCTTACGAGTACTTTTACCGATACTGAATACAATAAAAAACCCGTGTTTGCACCGGCACTGGGTAGGCCAAACTATAGTGAGGCTCTTTGTCTAAACACAATGGATATGAATATAGCACTTTACAAATGGCTCACAATATACAGAACATATAAAACCAAATATAGTGCATGTAGTCTACAATTGCTATACTGAGCTTATGGCAGCTTTTTTTAAGCCCCTATACTGTAGTCAATGTAAAAAAAAAGGGACCAGAGACAGTCGTTCATCTGCCTGGCCTTAGCAACAGTGTTAATTACCCTCTTTGCTTCCATGTCTGCTACACAGGTTATATTTAGACATTTTATGGCACTGCTGTTTGACAATATACAGCTTAGATTGAAGGGGAAGTACAATATGTGAAGTACAGGAAGATGTGAGTTCCTGAGTCAGCACAATGCTGTTGCTTTCGACTCGAGGCACCTCGAGAGAGACAGTAAGAGGGACACTAACAGTACGGTCTTGTAAACCTGCAAGTTTTAATGTAACACAACGTTGTTGACGCTGTACGAGTAAATCATGAATTCGTTTACCTAAGTCATCCTGCAAAGATGAAATGTAGTTCTTGTGGCTGGGTGATGACCATCTTGTGGACAAACATTGATCTTTTCTGTGGAGGTATTTGTACAAAACAGGATCCTGCAGTGGTTTTCAAAACCAGAGCACTATCTGGCCATTTGAATCAGGGTCTGATTTACACCACAGAGGCTGGCATTTAGAGGTCGAAATAGTTACAGAGTTCAGGCTAAAATGGAGTAAATAGTGTCTAACAGTTATGGAACAGTTCAACATTTTTGGGAAATACACATTTTTGGCTTTCTTGCTGAGAGTGAGATGAGAAGATTGATACCACGCTGATACCATGTTTGTTTGCTAAATATGTAGCTAGAGTTAGCAGGCGGTTAGCTTAGCTCACCGTAAAGACTGGAAACAGGGTGAAGCAACTAGCTTGGCTCTCTCTAAAGTTGAAAAATACGCCTACCAACATCGCTACAGCTCACCAACTAACACGTGCGCTCACATTAGTGAGTGTTAGAGGTGTGTGTTTATGAAGTTTGGACAGAGCCGGGCTAGCTGTTTCCCCTTGTTTGTCAGTCTTTATGCTAAGCTAAGCGAAGATCCTTGCGGCTCTAGCTCCATAGTTTACGCACAGACACGAGAGTGGTATCAATCTTCTCATCTAACTCTGCAAAAAAATTTTTGCTTTAAGTTTGGTTTCATCGTTTTACATTTACATTTAGCAGACGCTTTTATCCAAGGCGACTTACATATGAGAACATTCACAAACCGAAGGCGCAGCTTCGGGTGCATTTTGGGGTTCAGTATCTTGCTCAAGGATGCTTCGACGCATGGCTGGGGGATTGAGCCGCTGACCTTCCGATTGGCAGGCAACCGTTCTGCCACCAAGCCACGGCCGCCCCACGGTTTAAAAGTGCAATTATGTATATGCTGCTTGGTTAAAGACTGGCCTTAACAGGGTCAGTTAGTTGATCTGAAAACATCCTGGGCTATAGGAGAGCGTTTAAAGCACGGGACATGACAATGAAAGCACATAGATGCTCACACACAATCATCAGGCAACACACTGGAGCATTGTGCATGAGAGAGAGAGAGAGACTCACACACAGAGAGCGATAGCAGTCCACTTTGAGTGGTGAATAATTTGTTGGGTAATTTCTCTCACTGCTAAGAATAGCACCTGCGGCCGGCTGGCAGGCAGCGTGCTGGTGGTGAGCGGTGTGCTGAGAGGCTCGGGGTGGTTAGCAAACAGCTTAGTGTGGTCTCTGAGGTCCAGCCAGGCTCGTTCCCACAGTTCCTACTACTTGGCTGCAAGGCTGTTTCAATGGGCGTACTTTCTATTTTGATGATTCTCTGAAAAGCCCAAAGACAAACAATGGAAATGGCTGGAGGCTGATTTATAACAGCCAGGGTTAAATCTCCTGTTTTCATGCGTGGAAACCACATAAAAGATCAGAGTGCATAGACGAATCCCACTTTGGACTTTAAGGCTTATCATGTCTCGACTTCAGCTCGGCTGGAGCAGTCAGTCACCTCCCAGTGACCTGCTGCACTGCAGAAACCCATCGCGGCTGCCGCCAGACAAACAAATTGTACTTACAGTTAGAAGTCAGGAAAAGAAAATACAAATCCTGAGCCTTATTCCATTTTACAATCTTTACTGTCTTCCCTTTTTCTCTTTGTCTCCTGTCCACAGAAATGTGGACATGAAAAAAAAGGAGAGTGTTACTTTATTCTCTCGCAATATTGTTCAGCTGAACAGTAATACATTATTTTCATTATATGCACAGATATGGTTTGGAAAGAATTGTGCGTATATGAGCAGTTGATAAATCAATTGTCTGAGCTGTTGGAAAGCGTGGAGAGTGCCAGCTCTGGTATTCTCAACAGTGGGATATACAAAGTGATACAGAGCAGAGCCACTGTCAACAAAGAAACACTTTCAAATATGTCCAGGGTCAGTGCACAACAATTGATCAACATTACAGCACTCTTTGTAGTCATTGCCGATTTTCAGATTCTTTACACATGTATGAATCCTGAGTGCAGTGAAAATGTAAGCACAGTACACTTTGTTCCTGATCATTTTAGTCTAACAGCAACCAAATCTTCCCTTCAGCATCCCCTGTTGCATTTAAATCACAGTAATGGAGTTTTGTTAAGAAGACTAATGCAAGGCTCGGAGAGAAAACCTGTAGTGGCGTGTAGAGTGATTCCAGGATATTTTCTTGTGGAAGAAGCTGCTTCCACGAAGGGCAACAGATTTAAGAGTGCAAATACAGCTGTGACATGTGAAGTGGCAGTGGTTCACGTTGTATAATTTATAAATGGAGCTAAATATATCCAGATGTGCAGCGACTTGAAATGTAGATTTGATATAATCTACATTTCAAATGCACAAACACTTGGGTACACTGATAAATATCTGCGTGTATACATATGAAAACATCTTTTCCAGAATGGCCTGCTTTGTTCCTTTATCTGTGCTCTTTAACTTAGATTTGTCCTGTCACAAGTGATACGTTCTTGTACTTTTGAAGCCTAATTTGTGCGTAGGACTTGGTCCGATTTGTTCTTACATATACAGTATATGACAGCTTTTCAACTGGAATAACATTCAAGAATGTTATTCTAACCACACAGAATCATCAGGGTATTTATCACTGATCCACATCTAAAGAGTACATACCAACACATTTTCAAAATGTTCCTGTATTTCACAACATGTTTTGTATCATCCAGCCCAGAGGGCATACAGTATGTGGCTTTGCCCATGTTACATTTTATACATATTGTATACACTTTGCACCATATCTAGATCTTGTAATGAGTGTCACATGTAGTTTATGAATGATTTTATGTTGTATTTTATGAGACAAGCTCAAACAACATTTCCATCCACCTAGTTTTTATATACATTGTCAGTTTGTGCATTAAAAAACCTGAGTGGCTGAAAATTCAAAAAATGAAACAAAAAGTGTAAAAGGTTTTTACACTTGGCTGAGGTGGGAAAGTTGTGTATCAATGAAACCAAGAAATATGTTTTTTTA
The DNA here is from genome assembly GCA_011952105.1 of Coreoperca whiteheadi. Taxonomy (NCBI): domain Eukaryota; kingdom Metazoa; phylum Chordata; class Actinopteri; order Centrarchiformes; family Sinipercidae; genus Coreoperca; species Coreoperca whiteheadi. Next base: position 20,490,499 of record CM022492.1, read on the forward strand.
GTTTTCTACAAAAAAACTTTTTTTTAAGTTCTCAAATGTCAAATGTTGTCTTAACACAAAAACAAGCTGAACAAGAACTATAAGAAAAGATGGGACCACGAGAGGCAAACTTTAAGTACTTGGCAGTTTTCGATACCCACATTTCGTTTGGTACCAAAGAAGTATTGTTCAATACCAAGCCCTACTCAGCCCTAATGGTATGAAGAAATATTTTCTCAACTGAGTGGCTACAAAATATGATAATGTAGTCATTATGACACATGTCACAACGTGAGCATGGTGAATTTGACTTTTTAATACATGGCAGGGTCACATGTGTCGCCATTTGCTCCAGTGTAAAAAGAAACCTCCACACATTCACTCTCATAAAGCTTTTACTGTAATATCTTTCTAGGGATTGATGTGGAACGCCAGAAGGCTCAACTTGAACCTACTTTGCATAATTATGGATGACACATTATGAATAATTCACCCTCTCAAACTAGTAGTTACACATTGCAGAGTTTCGAGCACACAATATTATAACAGTATTTTCTTATTTACTTTCATTGGCCTGTAATTGTGTTGGGGAAAAAAGGGGGAATTTGTTTCTAACCTGTGTGATCAAGTAGTTAACAAACTTGTACTATGAATCACGCTACCAAACACAAGGCACGGGGAGCGGGAATGGTTTGTTTATGGAATAAAAACACAGTTTTTCTCCAGTTCCATAAAAACTACACTCAGCCATCCTCTGCAGTGCTGGAGGCTTTCTTGGAATCTGGTGAGCGTCTGATTGTTATTTGGGCCACAATGTACCGTTATCATGATAAAAAACACTGTGCTGGGGCCCAAGGGCTCTTTAAAGAAACCCAGAGAGGTCTAAATTGAGACTGTGACTGACATCGGTCGCGATGTCGGCGAGAAGGCTGTAATCAGAGCTGGCTTTGTGTAGACAGTGGGACCATCCATCGCTCACAAAAAACAAAAAGATCTGGCACAACCTCAGAGCTTTAGGCTCACACACAATAGGAGGACATAGCTGCCTGCTCTAGTTACTTTAAGACCACTTGGCTCGTGAAATGAGAATCATGTTCAACCTCAGAGTTTGTAAGTAACAGCCCCATCAATACTTGTGAACAGATTCAGACACCGGTGGACTAGCTGCTCATTGTGGTCGAGTTGGACAAGAGTTTCCTGGACACACATAATAAACTCAAACGTAGCATTGTTATCAATTAATGCTTAAAGTTTAAGATACGTGAAGCGGCCCATCAGTCATTGAACCTTTTTCATACGTCGACCATTACTAGCCAAGACTGCCGGACCAAATTCACACGTTAACATCTTGCCGAAAACTCTAGTCTGTCATGATTCTAGTTTATCCTGGTCGCAAAGAAGACTTAGACACAAACAGCGCTCTCCTTGAGTGAAAGTCCTGTGTTTGACCCATCCATCCACCTTGGCCTCCATCCCTACGCAGACTTTCTCGCTCTCTATACTACCTCACCTGACTTCCTCCTTTGCTTCCCGTCATACTTACTATGGCCACTAGAGGTCGCCGCCTAGCAATAAATGTAAATATAGGTCTTAATAAGCTGCTTGCACAGGCGACCTAAATGACCCATACGACCGTATTTTTGGGGAGGACGGTCTGCAAATTACTGTGTTGCTCGTATTGACAAACCCTCAGAGAATTATCTCTTTGCAGTCCCCCTCAGCTCTACAAAGCATTTTAGCTCCTTTTGGCAAATTGTTTTGGTTTTCCAATCCACAAACTTTACTCTCATCAACCTCGTTTCCAGCAGCAGCAGGCAGCTGTTTTCCAAAAAAAGCTCTGATAGACAGATATTTGCCCAACACCAAACGAGGGACAGACAAAGTTAGCTAGTCAACATAGTGGAGCATTTAGCAGCTAAAGAGCCAGATATATCCCTCAGAGACCAAAACAGAGCTAAAAAGATAGTGAAAACTGGACTTACGTTCATTATGTGGCTGAAACATTGATTCCAAATGAATGCTAACATTTCTCTGAGTCTGCTGAATGTCTAAAAGGCCAACTGTTTGCTAACACGTTAGCCATAACAACGTTATAGGGTGCTAACATATCAGTGTTGTTTTTAATTTGTTTTGCTGCCCCACAGTGGCCAAAAACAAACCAATTACTATTATAGATTAACTATTATAGCCAAAATCACGTAAAAGTATGTCCCAGAAAAACATCATTTTTATTTCACTCATGGTGGAACAACTCCAGACGTTATACTGTACCTGACAACATCACAAACTTGGCTAGGTAACTGTAGCTGTAGGATAACAGGACTTCTAAGCAACAAGCCTGTTTTTGGTTGTAACATTCATGCAAGCACATTAACGCAAGAGCATATGTTAATTTGATGTATTGTGAATGCAAATTCTGTGGCAGGACTTCAAAAGGTAACTGAACTTAGCACAAGAGTGTATTTGAGACTTTCACACATGGTGAAAGGCTCTGTTGTCACTGGTCCTTTAGAAGATGTTGACTGACCAATGTTATTTAAGCCTCATCTTACAATATCATTACTTTAATTTAGTGTTATCCCCGTTTACGTCCACCATTTTGAATTGCGATGGACGACCAGTTGGCCACAACTCTACAAACCCTGATTTAAGGCTAGTATAAAAGTATATGGACCATGAGCAGTGCATGTGTGATTATGGAAGCATCTTTGTGCCCAAAATGAGCGGGTACAAGATGTGTCAAACCAGTGATATTGACCAAAGTATAAGGGATGTTCCCCTTCATATCTCTGGCTTTATGTTTTTATCTTTCAAGCTACTCTTGCCTCTGCATGTCTGTGCCCACCAAAAGAGCTGGACGTTCAAAAAGACCAGTGTGATGCAAATGAACCCTAACCCTATCTTTTCCCCCCTCGCAAGATTTGTTTATTCTCCCTCAAGAGGGCAGTGTTTGAATAAAAGAGCCTCCATCTGTCAGCACTCATCAAATAACCGGGATATGAGGGATGCCAAGAACTTGGAGGAGAGTGTACATGCAGTCCTCAGTCCATATTATTTTATTCAAACCAGATATACAAGGATATAGAATATTAAATTCCCATGTAAAACATGAGATAAATTAAAATCATGTACACAACACATGGTGCTGAAGTGTGTCTTTTTGCAGATTGAGCTGACGAAGGTCGGTGGATGTCTCAAAATTGCAAGAAAAGCTTGAGGCCCTGCTGGGATGTTTTGAATTGAACATCTCATCGGTTTGAAGAGCTGTAATAATGGATAATTAATGTGAGAAATGAATGATTAACTTGTGTGCAGCCTTGTATCAAACAGGCAGAGTAAAGCCTCTTAGGAGGAGAGTGAGGCGCATGTTGCAGCAGTGGAACAACTCCATTTGTGCGTGCTGCGCCTTGAGACACAGTCCAAAATAAACCACCTCAAAAATGCCTAAATGCTTTTGAGACATGTAATGCTGCGGAAATCATTAAAGGGGGGGGGGCAGAGGATACATTTGTACACTTAATTCCAACAACAACAGCACAGTGAGATGTGCAGATCCGCTGTCTCCCTCAACACACTCTGACATAAGTGTGCTCCTCTCCTCTCATTTCCTCTCCTCTCCTCTGACCTTTCTCTCGTCTCACTCTTTCCCTCTCCTCTATTTTCCCCACCTCACCTCGCTCTTGCCTCTCCTTTCCTCGCTTCCCACTTTGCCCTCACCTTTATTGTACTCTCCTCTCCTGTAATTTCCTCTCGCTTCACCTCCCCTTTTCCTTCTGCCTTCTCCTCTAGTCTTCTCTCCCGTTTCCTCCCCTCTCCACCTCACTCCTCTAATTTCCCCCATTTTCTCCCCCCTATCCTCTCCCCTATTTCCCCCTCCTCTCTTGTCCTCTCACCTTTCTCCTCTCTCTTGTCCCCTTTCCTCTCGTCACCTTTCCTCCCTTCTTCTCTCACATATATTGTGCTTTCCTTTCCTCCCCTCTCTTTCCCCCCTCTACTATATTTTCTTTTTTATTTTATTTCCCCCCATTTCCTTCCCCTCTCATCCCTCTTACTCTCCACTTCTCTTTTCCCCTCTCCTCTATTTTCTTCCTCTCTCCTCTCTGCTCCTTGCGCAGGCATCCAAACCTCTCCCCTCCTAGTTTCTCAATGAATCTTTCTCCCAGGTTCAACCCCTCCCACTTTGTGTAAGCGCCTAATTGTCAGCGTTGACGGAAACTTGCGTGGGCTTAAATACCGTGTGCGCCTCTTGCATTTAGGGTGGAACTGAGTAACTTCTCCAAGCGGGCATCTCTTGTGTGCAGTTTTTTGTTTTCTCTCCTTGTGCCCTTTGCTTTATTTCTGCCGCCGACCGACAGGCATGCAGGTGTCTCTGGCCCTCCTCGTCTCCAGCTCGGCGCTCCTGCTGCTCCAGGGATGCTGCACGGCCGTGAAGGGATGGAAGGTACTTAAAAATGATGCTACGGAGATTTTACCGGAGTACAGAGAAAATACTCGGATCCCACAGGAGGCTACACTACAGGGGTCCAACGGCAGCAATAACAACAACAACAACAACAACAGCAACACTATGAATAACAGGGCGAAAAACGGTGGAAGGACAGCAAACGCAGTCTCCTACAGTAAGTATTCCTTTAGGCTGATTAAATGTTCAAATGAAAAACATGTACAGGTGCCACGTTTGAGGTGTTGTGAAAGAAATACGATTGAAAGGAGCAGCCTAATAATGAATCCTGTGCAATATTTAAATTATTATCCAGGTCAAGCTGAAATGGGCTGATGCGTAAAAGTGAGGTTACGTTTACGCATATATATTTATGTTATGACTCCCAACTGCAATGTATACATGTAAAATGATGCATGTATTTAACGTGTCAGGTCACGTTGGATGCAAGCGAAACCTCATTGCAAGCGACATGTGAACATGTGAACAAGTGCGCGGGAGCATGAAAATATATAGCCTGAGTTAAATAGCAGTAACTCAAACTGCAATTTATACATGGGGAGATAGAATAACCATATCTTAAAGTTTAGGATCTTTTTTGTTTTTACAGAAGTATATTTTCTTTTTCAGGTCAAATAAATTGATTTCAGTATTTGTGGGAATGGCTGTGCACTCAGACTGTCCTGCTGACCCCACAAATGTTTTAAAGAATCTTCATTTAGTACCTCAGAAATTTAAAATGAATTAGATAAAGTCTACCTGTTAGTAAATGTTGCTTATTTGGTTTTGTTCTAAAGGAGTACATGGTTTGCTTAGTGTGGATTCACCTTTTTGACAATTAAAAAAATTGAATCTAGTGACAGAATCGCTGGAGAGGTGGAATCTAGTGGATCTGACTTATACAAACGCACCAGGACAACCTGCCTTTTCATTAGACTTAATTTTCACACTGATTCGCTGATTAAGAGCAGCTCTACTGTGTGGGACGGGTGTTTTTATGCGTAATCCATTGCCAAAGCTGAGGGTGATGAGAGCAGCCACATTCTTGTGGTTTCTTCCCCGACACAATTTAAAATGGAGCATTCAGAGAGACATCAGGGCTTATTTCACGTTGTCTTCCAGGTTATTTCCTTCTCTCTTTATACTATTAGTCAAGCTCTACTTACACCATAACTATTTGATTGCAACAACATGTCTCCCAAATAGAAAAACCCCCAAATTGTTCTTCAGGGGATGTCGTTTTTTTTTGGGGGGGGGTGGAAATTGCTTTTTAAATGCAACACTGCCTTTGAGAATGATTCCCACCTGTGGCCAGCAAAGGTTGTATGTTCTGATTGAGCAGCGCATGTAGAACAATCTCACGCTTGCTCTCTTGGATTCAAGATGGGTGGTGCAGTATTCTCACAGTTTTAGCCTTCATTTAATCAAGGCCACTCAAGTGAAGAAGATGATTGATTAGATTAGAGGGACAACAGCTGACGGAGAGAATTAGTGAGTCAAGATATGCTAGTGTGACTGATTTTTGTCTGTTGAGGATATTACAACCCCAGGAGCAACAAATCCACACATTAAGCCACATCATGCTTTATATACATTTTATTCTTTATTAATGTCCAAGGGGGGGGGCCCTCATGTTTTCATATGGATAAGCAGCATATGTGTTTTACACAGGGAGAAATCTCCTGCATTATTTTCTTCATCCATCTCTCAGTTTTTGTCCTCGGTTGGCTTCTCAGGGTCCCTGTGGGGTCACAGCACAGGCTGTGACCACTGCCTGGCCTCCCTCCAGTCCTCTCCCAAGGCTTGTCTCTCACTGCCGGGGGAGAAGAACCGCTCACGCAATTGTACAGTAGTCTAGTGTGTGATCCTTTTTTTTTTTTTTCAGGCCACCATCATTAGTAATGCTTTTTTTCAGGCTGACAGCAGAGAGGGGGAACAGGAAATGTAGTGGAAAAAAATAGAGTGAGACTGGATTAAAACAAACAAACAACGCTCACTAAATAAGACAACCTGACTTTTTGGGATACGGTGGTAATTGGGGCAAACCGCTACCCAGTGCGTGCTGTAGGCATTGTATACTACTGTGGTCCCTTCAGCAGCGGCCACAGAATAACAGTAGATCAGGTTCTCATTGGGAGGAAAAAAAAAAGGAAGTCACCTCACATAAATCCTTTGTGCAGCCCTTTTTGCAAAGAAAGCCACAGAGGAAAACAGATCCCTCTCTGAGTGTATCATTTCTTAACCGACAAGTTCCTTTGCCCCTTTTTTACACACTGCTTGTAAAAAACATGGGACAATAACTCATGCATGCGGCTGTTAAAAAGCTGCAGCTGAAACATAGGATTACAGGCAGAGTGCGTTGTCTCAAATCAGTCTGGCAGATGTCCAGTTTCTTCAAAATTGTACAGTTGCAGCACTGCCTTAAAATAACCAGACAGCTATTTACTCCTCCATCACCACGTACGTTTCCTGAGGGCCAATGCTGTATGCCAGCTTTTTCTTCCAGCCCAAACCTCCATTAGGTTTGATTGAGCTGTTTAATGGCCCTCTGGTCTGGATTTGCTATCAGCTGATTGCTGCCAGCTGGATTTTTTTGTCAAGCCCCGTCATCAGCTAACGATCAGACCATGAGTCAAATTCAGAAACTCTGATCTGATCTCAGTGGCTTAAATATTTACTTAAATGTACAAATAGTTGCAGCTATTAAGTTGAATTTATAAAAGTGCATTTTTCGGCTGCACTTTGGTGTTTCAAAATGTCAGAATTAAAATGAAATGCTGCTACCTCAGTTTTTAATCTAGCTTATGATGTTTGTTTTTTCCACAAATATGTCATCCACAAATGACATAAACAGAATCAGAGAAATGAGCACATGCTGGAATTAGACACAGCTGCAGCATTGAAGCAGTTAACCTGCAGAATGTCCATTCCAGTGTGCGGCACTTCAAAGTATTTGTTTTGGACAAAAGCCACAAGTGTAACTGTGATATCCTGCTCTTCAACCCAGGTGCCTCGGAGCTGAGCTGCAGGGAGCTGCGTTCCACCCGTTACATCACCGACGGATCCTGCCGCAGTGCCAAGCCTGTTAAAGAGCTGGTGTGTTCGGGCCAGTGCATGCCCGCACACCTCATGCCGAACTCCATCGCTCGCGGCAAGTGGTGGAGGAGTAACGCTTCGGACTACCGCTGCATCCCGGCCCACTCCCGGACAAGGAGGGTCCAGCTGCAGTGTCCTAACGGCAACACTCGGACTTACAAAATCCGCGTGGTCACCTCCTGCAAGTGCAAGCGCTTCAGGCCCCACCATAACCAATCAGTGGCCAAGGAGGTCCCGAAGAGGCAACGCAACAAGAAGCACAGTCGTTTGTCTCAAGACCGGAGCAAGAACACCACGCCACTGGTGGGCAACTCGTACTGATGCTCCTCTTCAGCATCCAAAGACCGACACCAAAGCTCACACATACACATGCACATGTTACACAACACACCAACCAACATATCTCCTTCAAATAGGGAGGAGGTGCAAAAGAAATTTCAAAGAGAGCAAATTCATAAGCTAATTTCTGGGCTGGTTTTATGTCATCAGTCTTTATTTTTCAGCCTCTTGTCAGCATATTTGTGAACTTTGCTTATTTGCATGACAAAATGAGTCAGTGCCAGGGCTTGCCACAACTGTGACTGGCTATGAGATGTAGCGCCATGTTGGATAACACGAAACAAGTATTTGATAAAAACCAACGGCCCAAAACCTCCCTGGGCTTGGGCCCATACTTCACTCAAACAGATTTCATTTAAGCATAATGAGAAGTCCTCCCCGAGGCTTCAAGCCCATCTGTACAAACATCCAGCGGATGCAGAGCTACACCACACCACGGCCCTGTTTAAAGCTGAAAAGGTGCATCTTTGCTCCAAAGTGGTTGTAATCCATCTCCTTTTGGCTGTGTGTGGAGGAGATGGTGGCAGCTCTGGGGGCTCTGAAGGTGGGGTGTCGACAGGTTTTGAGAGGCCCTTGCCAGTCCCGCGGTCCAGGTAGCTCTCTGACAGCCAACGAAAGGCCTCACTTATCAGGACAGCCCTACAGCGCTCTCCACGCTGCAGCAGCCCCAACCAGGCCTGTCAGTTACAGTAGCACTTTTCCCATGACTAGATACAGAGAGTCAGGAGACACAGAATGAAGAGAAGGGAGGGGGGAGAAAGCAGTTTGGTCAGCACTGACTCCACAGGGGCACTGGTCATTCCTGTGACTCCTCTTACTAAATGAGCCCATTCATGTGTTATTTGAGTCATAAAAAGCCATTTCCTCTAGACATAGCCAGTTCCTGTTTGCTGGAATCACACACAAAAATGAGCACGTGTGTAGGAGGCATCAGAAAACTGTGCGTGGTTGTGTTTTTACCTAGGGGCAGAGTGTTCTCCAGCACGCCCACACCAGAATTCCTTTGTAACGGGCCAAACAGAGCAGCGATCAACCATCCACAGCCAAAATCCATCCGCCGTGTTGGATTGTGCCTGCAGGATTCGAGACACCTCTGCTCCTCTCTGCTCCCATTCTGTAAATAGCTCAAACTGGAAAGATAGGAATAAAAATAACATAACGAAAACAATAATTCAGTTTTTATCATTGTCTTGACTGATAAAAATCCGTCAGAAAGAGGAAGGGGCGATACCCAGTCTGTCACTGCAGACAGCGCGACCTCCGTCCTCAGCAATGCCTCAGATGGGACTGTACTTCATGAAGAATATTCACAATGTTTCCACATATTTCCAGCGCGCCGTTGTTTTTCCGCTCATATTGCTTCCTGATTTTGGTTGTCTAAACTGTACTGACAATGTTTGCTTCTTTTTCCGATTGTATGTTTGAAATAGCAACTGGAAGGGGTTTGTCTTGTAAGCTGAGAGCTGTGATGCATAATGTAATTGTACATATCATACCTGTGTGGTCTTCTGCAGTGGTGCCCTCACTTGACGGGGTGTTAAAGAGAAGCAGGGAGGGAGGGAGGGAGGGCTGTTTCCTACAGACACAAAGAAGGACTGTTATAAAGAATGAACTGCATATTTATTTTTTATTTCCACATTTAAATTATTTATGCAACCCTTTGTAGTGAATGGTAGCCATTATTGTCATATAGTATGATAGAGACTTTGGAAATGAAATACTGTACAGTACATGAATAAAGTAAAGGAAGATATATTTGAAA
>CM022492.1:20500140-20545559 GCA_011952105.1 Coreoperca whiteheadi
CACCCCCCCATTGAGCGTTTAGAAGCAACATATAAACATTTATTACGTTGTCTGCAGATATAAGTGTTTATTAATGTATTTGTTAAAAACTCCTTAGGGCACACATAAGTGGAGGCCTGTGCATAAACATATAATGAATGACAGTTGAAATAATATACAATATATCTTTACAGAAGAACTTCTTTGACACTAATTGTACATTAAAACACACATAAAATGTCCTTAATATCTGATTTATAACTATGTTATAGTGTGTTTTAAAAAATGTGTTAAATGTTTATGTAGTGCATATAAATGCTAAATGTGGAGGGTTAAAGTAAAGTGTTACAGCGTGGCTTTTATTTCTTGGAAAAAATCTCTGAATTTGAATGTCTGTGCAAAGAAATTCAGGCAATTAAGGAAGTTAAAGTTTGGCACTGTTTGGAATGTCTGCACAACTTTGCAAAGGAAGAAGAAGAGGAATCTTCACTCTTGCTCAGTCACAACACCAACAGTTCTTTTTTTAAGAGGGTGGAAATGAGCCATAGCCGTCATTCAACATCATTCCTCTCCGCCTCTCCTCCCTCAAGGCCTGATACAGTGCGAGACTGAGAGTTCAAAACGCATCCCTCTTTGCTTTGAGAGCTCTGTGGATGCTTGTCATATCTGGAGCGCACTCGCCCAACAGTACTACCAGCACTCACTGAAAGTTTGGACTTGCAGTCAAACGGGAGTTATGCAATCCAGGCACAGAATGTGTACCCATCTAAACGAGGTGTTCATGCTAAGTTTTATCTGCAAATGTAAATTTTAATTACCAGGACAAGAGCTCCCTTAGAGGGCCAAATAAACTTAGTGTAAACACAAAACAGAAAATCACTGTGGCAACTGTGGCTGAGAGCTTGTCTTTTGTTGTGCCAATGGAGAACAGTAGATATTACATTTCACTACTTCATCCATAATGTGCCGTCATTATGTCATTTCCAAGCCCTGTTTTCCAAGAGAGAACAGACATGCCATGCTTTTACTCAGGCAACTAGCATGGAACAAGTTTCCCAAGAAAGTCAAAAACACATACTTAAGAGCACTGCGTGAACAGTACCTAAATATATTGATGCTGACAAAGCATCTGACCCGTGTTACTGTGTGCACACACGGCGACCGGCATGTGACCCACACAGACCTGGGGAATACTGAGGTGCTCGAGAAGTCAGGGATGATCTATTCCCAACAAATGTAACAAGTCCACGACACTTCGTTCGGGCCCCAATGAAAGTGTCATCAATGAGGTTTGGAATACCAGGTGCAGAAAGTCCCTGAGGATCCCTACTCTGTTACAAGTAAAAGAAACCGGACTCGATTAGGTACACACCACGCCAAGAGTTCACAAACAGTTCCTGGTTGACTCATGGCCTCTATAAGGAATATTTATAGAAATGACATACTGACCACAATAAATGATAACTGGCTTCTTTTGTCCAAATGCGGGAGAAGAAATGTTAGAATTGCACTGTAGGAATAGAGGTTGAACAGACCTTCACTCAGTTCTCTCTGCACACTCTATGTTAACCTTATCTTTCAACTGACAATTTCATGAAATAATCACCATTTCCCAACAAAGGTCCATGCTGCTCTCAGTGCAGTGAGAATCAACTTGTCTCCATCTCGCCACGTCTTCAATTTAACTCTGCTGACTGAAGAAAAGGGCCTACATGGAATAAATGGTGGGCTGCTTCTCACAAATGCATGTTTCAGTTCCCTCCTTTGAACTCACATAATAGAATGGTAAATATCTAATTTCAGCTTTGTGCAGTGCGAGCTCATTGTTTAGCACGTGGCCAGAAAGTTGTCTAGAAGGCAGCCATTTGAATGGCACTGTCAACACAGACTTAACTGATGTGCTGCCAAATGCAGAAGAGACAGTCAAATAAAATCGATTGTTTATCATCTGCAAATAAAGAGATGCTTGACTGATGCGTGTTTTTGCCAGTGGTATCCGTCTTACTTACAAAAGCAAGAAAGTCTCTTCTGTTGACTGCAAAAAGCACCAGTGGAAACTGACTTGAGGTGACATTCATAGCATGTGAAGCACTTTCCCTCACATGCCAAAAACTAACCCCTATAAAAGTCTTTAAAGTGCTGTGTTTCTGGTCAGCTGCCTGTGCAATTGAATTGCTTAACAATGTCGCAGGCTGTCCAAGACGTTTATTGAGGTGGAATATATTTACCGAACACATAACATTCAGACCTTCGTCAAGGATTATATAAAGTCAAAATGCTTCTTCACCCCAGTAGTTTCACCTCCAGGCCTTCCAGTCAAACCTTTCCAGGAGCGGATATTATTGCTCAAGTCAAACACATATGGACAATGACGGATGTATTCGGAGACGGATGTTTGCGCTCCTCCAACCACTCCCTTATCAGGTCATGAGTGCTAATAGCTTTAAACAAATGGAAACCAGAAGAGATGTCTGGCTGCCTAAAGGAATGAGGAACGCAGAAAGTTCAACTAATTTTGTGTTCCTCCAACGACGCAGGCTTTGGAAGTTGGATAATGTTTCCTGCAAGCTGAGAGTGTAATTCTCAGCAGGGAAGGGAGACGCTGGGGTCAGGACAGAGGCAAGACCAAAGTTGTCCTCCTGTGTTAGCTTCAGCATCCAGACTGCATCTTAGCAAGTGGTGCATGTTGTTGTTTGCTGATCTGGCTGGATTTGTGAGTGCCAATGAGGAAACCTCTGCACCAGTAGGAACATGTAGAAGTATGTGACACTTTTCCAGAGATGGACAGTAGCGCCACACGGGTCAGGGGCTTCCACTGAGCCATGTAAAGCCTCAGTCTCTCAGCCGAGGCCAGGCATGTAGAAAGGCGAGCCAACCATGTGTGCTCAGGACAACAGGAGGTGCGGAGGATAGGAAACAGGGCTGTCAACAAACAATTCTAAACAACCACAGCAAGCCCCAAGGTTCTGGAGGCAGAATGCATTTCCTTGCTTAATCACCCCCTTATGGACTTTGTATCTTGTCGAAACATCAACAAAAATATCAGTTCAGTGCCGTGTTTTAAGAAATAAAATATTTCATTTCTGGAATAAAAAGGTTATGTGCGTTTGGTATTATTTTTGGCACTGCTGCGAAAGTTCAGCATCAATTTACCAACTTTTTCAGACCCTTAAAAGAGATGAAATATGTCTGGTGTTAGTGCTGTGTGTTATTTTGTGTGCGACTGAGGGGGCATGTAGAGGCCAATCTAACACGTGTAGTATCAAGAGTTTACACAACCTGTCATTTGGCGATTAGCTTGAGGTCAATGGAACTGACGACTCAGGGAAAGCTGACATAAGCAAGGTCAGTTCCTCCACACACAAAAGCAATTAAAACGTCTGTATACGTTTAACTTGTTGTAAACTGTTATGTCGATCATGTATGACAGTGAAACTGTAAATCTTCACTTAAAAAGCATAAATAAGGGCTATACAGCAAAGATATTTCCTCCTGCCGATATAGAGAGCTGAAGTGAAACCGGAACTTCTGGGTTCCAGAAGTAAGAAGACCTAATTCAAAATCCCACTGAAATTTATAACAATGCTGAAACCTAAAAATTTTGTTATAGTTGTTTTGAAAAACAATCTGATTTTGTTGTGTATTTTATATTTCTGTATTTTATGTGGCGAACAACATTTTCCATAAGCCCTACACTTTGGCAGGGATAAACATCCCGGCTCGACAAAAATGTCTAAAAAGAGTCCTGGGCCGCGGTTTGCCTATATATGTGTCTGCAATAATAGCAACGCGACTCAACGAGACTTTTACCTGGTGAAATAAAAATAAAAAAAATGAAATTAAATGAACACTCGTGCAAAAAGCTGGTTTAAATAATGCCATGCTTTTGGGGTTGTGTTTTGTGATTTCCTGTCTTATTTTGAACATGTCTGTTCCTATCAGGGTTTTGGGTTTATTTTGTTAGTTCCTGTTTTCCTGTCTGTTCCCTCATGTGTCTGTTAGTTTTGCTTCCTGTCTTTGATTTCCCTGATTGCTTCGACCTGTGTCATTTAGTTCACCTGTGTCTTGTTGGCTAAGGGGAGCCTTGAGGGTATTTAGTCTGTTTGTTTGCCTAGCTCTGTGTCAGTTTGTACTACTTAGTATCCGTGTTGGTTCGGTCTGCCTGGGCGTTTCGGGGATTATGTGTTTTAGCCATTTTCCTCGCTCTTTGTGTTTTCGGATTCTCTCCCTGTTTGTTTGATTATCTGCCTGCATTTGGACTTAGTATTTTCTGCCTGTCTGGTTTTTGATTTGTCCAGTTTTGTGATTTTATTTTTCAAATAAATCACCACTCCGCATCCTACCACCTGTGTCTGCGCTTGGGTCCTTTTCCCAGTTGCCTGTTTGCCAGCATTACCTGATAAAACGTTTTCAAGTTAAGGCTGACCGAAGAAAACCACAGTTAAAGCAGCAAAATGCCATTTTTGGTGTGTGACATCCACACAATCATTCAGTTTGCTTAAATTCGTACGAAATGTGCCTACTCACTTCTCTCCTGACTGTGAACTTGTCATTTTCAAAAGACCGTGACCCAGGTCTCGATTAACCCAGCCTAGCTCCCTCTGAGGGTGGGGCTGCTCACAGAAACACACCCATGCACACACTCCCATTAAAACTGGTGGCCACCAAAAGCACTTGAGCTAAGGCATGTTTTCAATAAGGCGAGTTAATTCAGCAGGCATTTCTGAAAATTAAAATGAGTGGCGGGATCGTTAAAGCTTGCCTCCTTTAAGAGCGCAAAGCAACAATTAAATCTGGTGTGGATGATTTTTAAACAGGAGCAAAGTATTTGTGTGGGTGGTAGACATGGCATGTCTGGGATTATGGAGCAGATTTATGACAGGCAGTAGTCAGACTCTAACGAAAACCGCGCCTCGCATTTTGAGTCCTTACAGAAATATATACAGAGAGTGAATCAAAGCAATTTTCCTGATGTCATCATTGCTAACCACAATGATGCTGATTGTATTAATGTGTTGATGCCAACCAGACCGTGAACCCTCATCCATCCCTCCCTTTACGCTGCCTCCCCTACCACTCATAAATTATTTGGCGCATGACATTTGATTCTGCAAAAGACAAAGCTCTCTGGACAGGAGCTCGCCGATGAAAACAGCATCTTTGTCCTGTTTGAATTAGATTGATTTCTGTGGCATTATATCACCACTTGGCACACTGGTTTAGCAGCTGAGCCTGCTCGCTCCCCTTAGCTAGTGGCTCTACCCTCCCTTGAGGAGGATATCATATCAAGTGTAGCCTATCTTGAAAAACCACAGACACCATGCTCAGTTCACTGGCATTGCAAAACAGACTGTGCAGGATTGAGAAGTAAACAGTGGTGTATTCTCCTTCCCAGAACAACAAACTGGAGTTTTTTTCCCTTAGGGTTTATGGCTACTTCCACAGACAGGCTGGTGCCTTTGCGCTTGTTTGTTTATTTATGTTATAGTTCCTCAGCTGAGGAGGTTATTTTAGGGCACTAGCATGACAACGCAGCATCTTTCACCCTGAACTTGATAATATTTCTCTGATACAAATATGGATAAAAACAGTCCGTAAATTCGGATTTTTCCCCACATGGAAGCTGTTTTATTTTTAAGGCCGGCTGCTGATTAATCAGACGTCAGGTTCTTTTTTTTCCCACTTTATTCTGACCTCCTTGGACCAGCTCAATGCAATCAGCTCCAAGTGCAGAGGAAATTGCTTCCTATCCATGTGGCCATGGGTGCACGACCCAGGAGAGGCTAAGGCACATATCTCCACATTCTCCCCAGTTTAGGAGAGTTTAAGCTCAGGATCAATTCAGCTCTCCAGCCCTTATCAGATGTCAAAGAGCCTCTGGAACTGTATGCCTAATTCAGTGTCCCAGTCTTGACCCAGGTTGCAAAGAAGGTCCCTAAACGTACGTAGTTTGTATGTGGTCAAAATAATGTCCCTAATTTCAGTTGGTTTTTTTTGTGAAACAAATGATTCTGGGAGGATCCGTCAACTCCTATGCTATAAGTAATATTTTCCTTAGAAACCTCTCCAGTTCTCACTCTGCTCGACAAACAACAGCATAATTGATAGCTGGGCATGACCATCAAATGCTGTTTTCACTTTTCTAAGAGAAACCGTCTTCTCAGGGAAATGTGTGGTGTGAGAGCAGAGTAGTCCGATACTGGGGCGTGGGCAGGATTATTACTGTTATGGCAACTAAGGCTAATTGTTCATAAAAAAAGTTCTCTGAGAAAGTGTCTCTTTTTATGACTCACAGTCTAACATCTGTCTATGTGCGGAGAATCTTTCCATTTAAAACGTTAAGTGTCTGCATCTTCTCCAAATTCTCACTGAGATCAGTAGAAGCCTGGGACAGGACACAAAGATAATCCAGCACCCCTTTCTTTTTGCTGTTTATGACGGTATATAACTCAAAGCCTTTGACAACATCAAAAATGGGATGTGCTGTTATCACTTTTGCAAAATACCGAGGGCGACAATCTCTTTCTTCACTTTTCTGTCCTTCCTGGTTTTATTCAGCCGAATTCACATGCCTAAGTTTCACTGTTGCTCGGAGAGGCCTTGGATCATTTCATGTTGTTATCACAGTGCGCTGGGATTGCTCCCTTAGTCAGCATATCTGACCCAGCAGGAAGGAACACGGGGCAAACAGTATGTTTTCGACCTCCACTGAAGACGAATAGACGGGGAGAGAGTTGATTAACCCAGCAGATGCCTCTGGGCCCTTTTGCGGACAAGCGACCTAGAAGAAAATAGATAATTAAATGCATTACAAAACCATCTCAGGCTACTGTGTATGGTGCCTCAATCACTAAACGACAAAAAACAGCACTTTAAAGGAAAACTCATAGGGTATCATTGACTTTGGAGGGAAACTTGCATGTCTCTGCACTATTTTGCTTACAGAAATTGAGCTTTTTTTTCCAACAAATTTGAATAACTCTGCTCAACGCCAAATGAAATATGACTGCAGACAGCAAGGCCAAACACCTTCTTGAAAAATGGCTACATCAATGGGGATGAGGTTTTTATGACATTATCGATCATATTTTGCAGCAACTTGGCACGAACATCACACATTCAGAAATACATCCAATAAATAAAACCTGATTGCTGTTGTGTCAACAGTTAATCACCCAGAGCAGATATTGTGTTTTCCCTCCAATCGCTGCGATATAAATGATGTGTTCTGTGTCTGGTTCAGACCCCGTCTCAGTCTGGATGGTGATGAGACACTTATCGAAGTGTTGAACTGAAACTAAAAGAAAAAAACCCATAAGCAAGTGGCGTAGTACAATTTACAATTCCAATCACACTTTTCTGATTAACGTTAAGTGTTTAGTAATCTTGTACCCTACAATGTTAAAAACAAAACTTGTTTTTGTGTGAAAGGAATTTAAGTAATGAGCCACTTGCGCACACTATTGTGTCACAAAACCAACAGACCCTCTCGTAAAGCCTTGTTGCAGCCAACAGTCCGCACCCCCATCAGGCTCTGTGACCAGACTCCAGGTCTGAAATGGCTCAGGTCACAGTTTGAGGCACCAATGGCCCACCCAGGACCAGCACACCGCCCATACATGCACTGGCCAAAAGTATGTGGATACCTCTTGGCCTGACTGTTTTTTTGGTTTTTGTCCCTTAGTTCCAATTAATAGAATTGTTATTGCTACAGCACACACTGATGTTTTAGACAATAGTGTGCTTCCAAGTTTGCGGCAATGGTTTGTGGAAGGCCCTTTGCTGAGAATGTTGAAACTTCACCAGCATATAAAACGGCAACATTTTGAGGCAAAATCAATTTATTTTAATGGATCAGCGGATTTGCTTGCAGAAGCAACGTAAATCTGAACAAATTTAAGTTCAACTTTGGTGAAGTTTGACACACAAATTTGTGCCCTTGACCAACTGCAAGTCATCTTGACAGTGCTGAACTTCGAGGGAAGAGAGAGCCATAGAGTCCAAATGGAGGAAGCTATTGTACCTTGTCAGCTCTGTTGCACCATCCACTTCTATTTCACCACCTCTGTGAGTCAATTGTACAAATACGGACAAGTTGTACGAACTTATTGTCCCATTAGCGAGCGAGCAAATGAGCTAGCTGTCAGTTAGCAAGATTGTTAGGAGAGCTTTTATTCTCCTGTTCAGTAACTTTTTATTGAGTGAAGCGATGTACAATCACAAGAACAAAGTGCCAGGGGGGGTAAACGTCACAGTAGAGGAAATAGAAAGTATCACAGGGTGACTGACTAGCACAAGCATGTTCCAAAGTGGCTAGTTAGCTCGCCAGCTACAGTAGTTGACCTACTAGCCCTGCAAGTAGTCACTAACTATGTCAATAAACTTCTAGAACCAAATATTTTGTGACACTGTCTGGTGTGACCAGGCCCTACGAGTGGAGGCAGCACATACATGTCCATGGGTTTGGATTAAAATGCTCAACATTCACGTGTGTGGGTGTAATGTTGAGGTGTCCACATACTTTGCTAACATACTTTTTTACATGGACGCGCCCCACCATAGCACAGACCCCTTCCTATCAGAACACTCTGTGGCACTACAGAGAACCCATGATTGGAAGAGCAGACTAGCTCAGGATACTTCTGGTGGTCTGCCTCGCTTCCACCTCTGGAATGTCCATATTACAAAACTGCAATCACTTCCTATCTCCAGAAGAGCTGTTACAAGCGTGTAGTTCATTTCAATGTCAGATGTCTTTTTTTCCTCCTTTCCCCCCACCGCGTAATGGCATTCGCCGTGTGCGGACAGACGGGGAGAGCGCGTTCTGCTCCCATAAATAAGGCCGGGGTAGGCTCCGGCCTGTTTCATCCATCACTGGGCTGGAGCTGTGTTTGTAGAGCAGGAGGGGGCGAGGGGGCCAGATTCATCCATGTTCCCAGCAGCCGTTCCCCTGTGGGAACTTCACACAGCCATTAAACACCTCATGGCAGCCCGTTAGCTATTGGACCAGCTGAGCCAAGGAGAGAGCTGCAGTCCCACAAGCTCTCCTCTCGTCCCCGTGGACATGTCAACAGGTTTTTCATTTAAAGTTTTAATGCACATCTCGGGCACATAAGTCTGCTGATATAGGAGAAATGGAGGCACATACATCCTCAGTCTTACAGAGAGTCACTCAGGTGTTAATGTAGGATGTGAAATACAGTGAAAGGTCATTAAAAATGCAGTTCTGATTTGTTTAAAGTAACAAGTATTACGGCTGAGAATTATAATGGAGCGTTTTGGAAGAATTACAGCTGATATGACTTTGGGGCAGGTGTTCGAAATGATCTGAAATCAACTCTGATGGCTGTTTGAACCCAATTTTACTGCACGCTGAATGCAGATTGACAGCTTTTAACAGTTAAAGATCAATGTGGAATTGCTTTACAACAATTCAGACCATCAAATGTTTATCTCATTAAATCAAAATCTGCTCGATAAAACTGACATAAGCAGCAGTTGTGTTCAACAACTTTGGGCC
Organism: Coreoperca whiteheadi; assembly: GCA_011952105.1. Classification (NCBI taxonomy): domain Eukaryota; kingdom Metazoa; phylum Chordata; class Actinopteri; order Centrarchiformes; family Sinipercidae; genus Coreoperca; species Coreoperca whiteheadi. The sequence continues at coordinate 20,509,640 of CM022492.1, forward strand.
TTTTCACCCTTTATCTTGATGGTAATCGTGAGGTCATCTCGAAGTCCTCAGAATCCATGACGACGTTGATCCTTTGATAAACACAGATGACTTTTGCGATGTCAGCATGCCGGAGAAACCTGCAGTTGGAGTCTAAAGGGATGCGATAGTGTCTAACGTGCCCTTAAGTCACCCTTGGGAGTGAAACAAGGTGGTTTTTATGAGGGAGTGAAACGCAGGTGTTGAAATTGACAGACTGCGCTGTAGATTCCCAAGCTTTTTAAAAGCATGCATCTGGACTAATAAAGCCCTCCATTTAAAAAGAGACGACAGGACCCAGATATGTTTGTTTTTGGTTATCGTTACTTATCATTTTATTAAAAATCTAAATGAAAAACAGAATCATGAGGAAAAGAAGCAAACCTTTTATCTCCAAAATCCTAACAACCAGTTAAATTCCCCAGCTCGAGAATTTTTCCCCACCCTGACATGGGAGTGATGCAGTTGCTCGCCCTGATTAATTAAAGGAGAATGCCATGGACTCTCAATGTCTCCATGGGTTTCACATAGCCATCCCATAGAGTCAAGTTAGATCATTCAGGGAGTCGACGGCATTGTGTTGTTGAGCAAGACTGAAGAGGTGGCTGCTTCCAGCACTCCTTAAAACCATACTCCACATGCCAGGGATTCCTTCTGACCGCACAACTGGGCAGAAGCAGATGCTTGATTGATGAATAGGCTTCGTTAAGTGTGTTTTTTTCATCAAACAACTGCAGTGTCTTTGAACTTCATGGAATTTATGATTATGGTGATTCTTCACTTCAGCATCAGGATATGAAGATGAATAATTTGTAAAAGGCTAAGATTTACACCAAGGAACGTGTCTATAAAACTGTATCTATCTATCTATCTATCTATCTATCTATCTATCTATCTATCTATCTATCAATTTAAAATGCTTCAGAGTGATTAAACAGTAGAAAATAGAAAGTAGTAGAAAATAAAGGCGTTAATGTCTGAAAAAGGCTCAAAAGTTTCTTTCGTTTAAACAAGCCATCAAGTCTGCAGTTATGTTAATAAGTCATTAATAAGGGTAATAAACATCAAGTCTGCAGTTATAAATAGTAAAAGGTAATAAATAAAATTTAATAAACAACAAGTTTGCAGTTATTAATGTTGATAAAGTTATTGATAAAGATAACTAGTTTCTCACTTTTCCAATAAGCCAAACAAAAATATGTAAGTCATTGTAATTAGAGATGTAAAAAAAGTAGTTATTTAATTAATTAATAAGTAGTTCTTACAATAATCCAATTCTGCAATTGTTGATAAGTTCTTAACAAAAGAATTTTTCCAGATGCTCTGCCATTCTATCCCAGAAGGTCAGAGGTCAAACGGCCCACTGGAGGGGTCTTCTTAATGAACGGAAGAGCTAAAAATATAAGTGACAAGTGGGATTCTGGAGGAAGATAAACACCAGCCAAAGGGTTTTTCACAACCTGGAAACCCAAACGTTGTCCCTGTAAATGATTTGACTGATCTATAAAGCATTAATAAATTATTTATTAACCATTAATGAAGTCATTAGTCAATAGTTATGCCTCATAAATCTTATTATATTCTATCATGTTCAATATTTTCAACTTTTCCTCTGTTAGAATCACTCATTTCACTGAGACGGAAAGGAAAAGAAAACACTGCTCTATGAGGGAGTGTGGCTGTCTGTGGGATGGACAGCATGATTATAAAGGATCTCTCTGGGCTCCATCACGTGCCGTGACAGTAAGGACACGGCCCTGGACCGGTGACAGCACCCATAAGTCTCCATTGGGGCCCCAGGCAGGCTGTCTCGTGACTCTGTGCAGGTGCCTCCTGCTCCTGCCAGAGTCGCCAGCCAGTCAGCCCCTAAATGGCTCTCCTTCCCTGTCTTGTCTCGCATCCTCTTTAAGCTGAGCTCCATCACGTCACTCAGTAAGATGTTCCACAGCCATGGAGGGGCTTAGTGTACGACGCCATGTTTAGTCATTAGTGAGCATGAGATCTTGAGAGCCGGGCTGTATGCAGTATCGGATATCCCATCTGACAACAGCTAGAGAGAGGAGCAGCATATGTGTGTGAGTGGAGGGGTAAAGGATCAAAGAGAAAAGCATACTTGTGTTAACTTACACTCTGGTGATAGTACAACATCAAGTCCACTGCTAAAACAGAGATATTTGTAAAACTGGTTGGTGGTCTCCTATAAGATGCATTAGTCACTATTATCATGAAACTAATTCAAGGAATAGTTTGACATTTTTTGGAATTATGCTTAACTGCTTTCTTTCCCAGAGTGAGATGAGAAGCTCGATTCATATTTATCTCACATCTGTAAGATAAATATGTAGTTACCTTGGACTGGAAGCAGGGGGAAACAGCTAGCCACTTAAATTCGTACAAAAACCAAAGTGTAAAAACAACAAGATGTGATTTTATGGACTATTTCTTGGCGGGAGCATTGCTTTCCTGCAGTTTCCACTGGTCGCCTGGCAAAGCTAAGCTAACTGGCTGCTGGCTTCAGCTTCATATTTACCACGCAGACGTACCACGCAGGTATCGATCTTCTCATCTAACTCGCGGGCAAGAAAGCAAATGTCGAACTATTCCTTTAAAGCAAAAACTACGATGGTAATTGTGGTATTTGAAATACTGAGGCAAGGGATGACAACGGAAAAATAAACAGTGACCGTGATTAAATCAAATATAAAAGGCAAAATAAATATATAAATTGATTTGTTTTTCGTTCTCCCTATATGTGTGTGGCCTGTGACCCATTCACCCTCTCCTCCTCCATGATTTGATTGGTATTTGATCACCTGGCATGGACAGGCTTACTGATTGTGGACTTTGTGTACTTTCTCTTTATTGCAGTCAAACAGCTGTCCAACAAATAAATCATTACTCTTTCACTTGATGCCTCCGCAGCTGTGATTTGTCAAAAGCGGGAGGGCTGCGATTAAAAGTAAATAACTCGACAAACAATTAGTGCATTTCACTGCTTTCCAAACACCAGACATACGCTTGCACTCACACACACACACACACACACACACACACACACACACACACAAACAGCTCTTATAAAGACACTGGCATGGCATGAGTCTGTATGGGCCAATTGGGCTCAGGTTGTAAAATTTGGTTTGTTAGGAAACAGACCAAACACTCGGCAGACGAAAAGGCAAATGTCCCACTGAGTCTGTAAAGACCTACTCCGAATGTTAACAGAAAATCACAGCTTTCCCCAAAATGCTAAAAAAACAAAAGGGATCTGGGTACTTACATAGCTGGGGTATGAGAGAACAGCCACGGCTAATTTGCCGTAACCCATGATGTAGCTGTCCTGACAGAGTACTACGGAAGCCCTGAGAGGCAAGTGAGAAAAGAAAAAATTATGGTGATCCATTTTCTAAGTCTGATCTAAATTGTTTTCTCTCCTGGGTTTATGACTTAAAGGTCCAGTGTGAAGGATTGAATGGCATCTAGCAGTGAAATTGCAGATTTAACCATTTGAGTATTGCTCGCCTCACCCTCCCTTTCCAAGCGTGCAGGAGAAACTGTGGTGGCTGCGAAACTCGGGACGAACGTGAACGGCCCTATCTAGAGCCAGCATTGTGAGAAGCATAGGCATGATATTGATATTTGTATTTCGGATATTAATATTTTTCACTCATTGCTCTTCTCCGTTTTTGACACTGATTTATTAATTAAGCATCATGTACAATTCTGTTTTCAGTTTTTATTATTAATTTTAACTTAAAGACCGAAATAAAGATTGATCAGTCAATCAAACATACGTGAAATAACTGATATCTAATTCTACTGTTATTCTTGAGTTTGGTCTGCCTTTGAAATATGTCTTACTCTGCTCTGTTGGGAGGATATTTTGCTTTCAAACCAGCTGCAATCCAAATATTTTCTGAGAGATTTCATTGCCCCAAGGCATATTTCTGCTAAATCACAAAAACCCATAGGACTAAATTAGCATAATATAACAAAGATTTACTGTAATTACACATTTCTGCATTGCGTATTGCCTGAATGGTACAAAACCATAGATCTAGTTGAAATTACACATGTGAGTGTTCAGCCAAAACTATCTGACATAAAGCAAACATTTGACTTCATGTTACAAGTTCAACAAGTGAGGGGGAAGGCTAAATGCTGTCGGATTCCACTGATGTTCGCGCCATTCAAAACATGCGTCCTCTTGTGAATAACAACAGAACGCCGTCCAAATGGGCTGTTGTGTGGAAACCTTAGATCACCAAGGGGAGAAAGAAAAACTTTTTGCTTAAGTTAATGTCTTCCTTTTGGAACCACTATCACACATGTATCTGTGTCTTGAGAAATATAGTGCCATCCGACTCCTCTTGTATCTACAGCAACAGCTAAAGAGCAAAGCAGGATGAACTGAGCATGGGTCAGATAAGTATTTGTGTTTTTACGGCGGTCGTCGAAAGGTGCTGCAATATCCATTAGGAATAACGGTTCTGTGGACAAATAGAGCTGGGTGTCTCTGAGGTGCTGATTGAGTCGGCAGATGGAGTATAAATTATGATGAAAAGGCATCAGCAAGGTTGACCCCCCTCCATCTATGCTTAATCTGCAGCCAAGGAGAGATTTTATTTTCCTTGCAAGATCGGGGGGAAAAATCATTGTGAATCATTCTCCTAAACCCTCGGTTGGCAGGCTTTGTCGTGGAGTGGTTCAGCATCTGTTGCCTTATTTTCCGATGGAACTCTCAGCATTTTCTCTCTTTTTTTTTGCCTAAATTATTTCTTGCACCATGTGAAATTGATTAATCTTTCATAACAGCAGGACTAGTCTTAATTTTGAAAATATCCCACATCTTGACTGAACTTTATAAAATGTTTAGGCAACAGCCAAAAAAAAAACCCCCCAAACCCTGAGGTGCTATCAGAGTAATAGAGGTCACAACATATTAAATGAAACGAGTTCACATAAATATGGATAAGGGCTGGTTCAGGTCTGGTCTGAAATGGTCTGTTCTTGCCATGTTTTGGCAGTAAACTCTAGTATCATAGCAATTAAACACGGGAGTCGTAAAACAGAAAATGATAAAACCCAGTAATTAAATACCAACTGAAGAGACAAATTTACTGAGGGCATTTATATATCCCAGCGGGCCTCTAGATCCATCTGAAACCAGAGCAAATATTGCCACCACGGCTGCACAATCCTCTATTATTTTAAACACAAGATTTCAAAAAAAGCTACCCTGCTAACTAAAAGGCTTTCCAGGTCATGGTAACAACACCGGTCGGTGATCACAACTGGGGATGACATAACTCTTTTCACTTCCACAACCTGACTCAGAAGAAAAAAATAAAAGAGCCGAAACCATTTCGAGTCCCTGTGACTCCATCGTGCACCTGTGCAGCCGAGGACCTCCGGGACGGTCACTGCTCAAACCATGCATGGGGCCTGGGGCCTCCCTGTCGCGTCTGATGTATGTCGGAGTGTCCTGGGGTCTCCCTCCAGAGGCCCGATTAAAACGGCCTGCTCTCTCAGCTGTGTTTGCCGCTTGTCAAACCAGTCTGGTTTACGGGCTTCATTAGTGGAGGACGTGGGTTACATGTGGGGAGTGTGTTTTACTGCCACTGGCTGTCTGTAAAGTCCAGAGATCACGACTTGTCCGACACTCAGTAAATCAGCCAAGCCTCGGCACTTTTCGGCCGTGGAACACAAGTGCAAACCGGATGAGGCAGACAAAGAGAGGCAGAGAGACTGTTATTGTTACGGAACACTTTCAAGAAACGAGAAACGCTTAAAAGTATTGCCAATACAAAACGCAATACTATAAGATTTTATGATATGTAATCAATGCCTGACTGTGTTTATGGGAATTGGGAGTTTTTTTGCCTGCATGCATGAGTCAATGATTAGTTCAATCAGAATTTTGTAAATTTGCAAATGAACAAGAAGTCATCTATGCACACTTGTATGAAGACAGTTACACAGGAGAATAAAAACATAATAAATTACTTAATATTAATAATTTACTCCCAAAATTCCAAATATATATTGTCAAATGTTTAACAGCTGAACACAAGATGTCTCCTACTTCCCTGAAAAGTCCATTCACAGTGTGTGTGCACTGGAGGCTTCAAGTTTCCCCATTTCACTTGCATAAGTTACATATTGGACCATGATTGGCTTCCAAACTTGTGCGGTGAAAAATCTTGCTCATACATGTGAAACTCAGATTTAAGGTGAGCACAGAGAAACTTCCCCCCTTCAGCAGATGAGTGTGCAAACAGCCTGTCAGTGTCAAACTCTGCACATACGTCATTCTGCACAGCGAAGCCCAAACATCCAAGGGAAGACAACAGTAAGCAAAACATATTTTTGAGTGGAGGGGCACAACGGTCACCAAACAACAAAATTAAAGAACTAATAATGAAAGAAAGTGAAGGTGTAACATTTAGAGACAATGGCAACTTCCAACCTGTTGATAGGGCAACACTTGCAGTGTACAGAACAACTTTAATGTGAGAGCAACGCTTTTCAGCTTATGGTAAATGGACTGTACTTGTATAGCGCCTTTCTAGTCCTTCTGACTACTCAAAGTGCTTTTACACCACATCACACTCATCCCATTCACACACTGATGGCAGGAGCTAACTGCCCTTCAGTACAAATTAAACTAACCAGTCACACTCACTCACACACCGAAGGCGCAGCTTCGGGAGCAGTTCAGGCTTCAGTATCTTGCTCAAGGATGCTTCGACACATGGCCGGGGGAAGCCGGGATCGAACCGCCAACCTTCCGATTGGTGGACGACCGCTCTGCCACCAAGCCACAGCCGCCCCACGGCCTTATCAGGGTCATCATACAACACATTACGAATAAGAAACAAAAACGTATAAAAGGCAACCCACAAACTGTGAAAAACATTAGATAACAACAAGATGTGGGGAGACTCTCTTTAACCACCAGTGTCTGTGGTCAGCATGTTGATAATGGTTTTACACGGTGTTTAGAGCACTAATGCAACCGCAGGGGGGCACAAGCCAGTGTCTTCATGTGCCAGTCCCAAGTCTGGATAAATGCAGAGGGTTGTGTCAGGAAGGGCATCCGACGTAAAACACATGCCAAACTAAAAATGCGAATCATGACAATGACTTCCATACCGGATCGGTCGGGGCCCGGGTTAACAACGACCGCCACCGGTGCTGTTGACCTACAGGGTACCGGTGGAAATTGGATTACTGTTGGTCGAAGACGAAGAAGGAGAGGAGGAAGGTGTGTTCGTAGGCAGAGAGAGAAGAGGAACGCTAAGAATGTAGGACTGACAGTAGGGACTTTGAATGTTGGAACTATGACAGGGAAGGCTAGAGAGCTGATTGACATGATGCAGAGAAGGAAGGTGGACATACTGTGTGTCCAGGAGACCAGGTGGAAAGGTAGCAAGGCTAGAAGCTTAGGAGCAGGGTTCAAGTTGTTCTACCATGGGTCGGATAGGAAGAGAAACGGAGTAGGAGTTATCCTGAAAGAGGAGTTTGTGAGGAATGTTCTTGAGGTGAAAAGAGTGTCAGACAGGTTGATGAGCCTGAAGCTGGAAATTGAAGGGGTGATGTTCAATGTTGTGAGTGGTTATGCCCCACAGGTAGGATGTGAGTTAGAAGAGAAGGAGAAATTCTGGAGTGAGTTAGATGAAGTGATGCAGAGCATCCCCAGAGGTGAGAGAGTGGTGATTGGTGCAGATTTCAACGGGCATGTAGGTGAAGGGAACAGAGGTGATGAGAATGTGATGGGCAGGTTTGGTCTTCAGGACAGGAACGCAGAAGGACAGATGGTGGTAGACTTTGCAAAGAGGATGGAAATGGCTGTCGTGAACACTTTCTTCCAGAAGAGGCAGGAACATAGGGTGACCTATAAGAGCGGAGGGAGAAGCACTCAGGTGGACTACATCTTGTGTAGACGTTGTAATCTGAAAGAGACCAGTGACTGTAAAGTAGTGGTAGGTGAGAGTGTAGCCAGACAACACAGGATGCTAGTGTGTAAAATGACTCTGGTGGTGAGGAAGATGAAGAGGACAAAGGCAGAGCAGAGGACGAAGTGGTGGAAGTTGAAAAAGGAAGAATGTTGTTTAGTTTTCAGGGAGGAGCTGAGACAGACTCTGGGTGGTCAGGAAGTGCTCCCAGATGACTGGACCACTACAGCTAATGTGATCAGGGAGACAGGTAGGAGGGTACTCGGTGTGTCATCTGGAAAGAGGAAAGTGGACAAGGAGACTTGGTGGTGGAACCAGGAAGTTCAGGAGTGTATACAGAGAAAGAGGTTAGCAAAGAAGAAGTGGGACACTGAGAGGACTGAAGAGAGTAGACAGGAGTACAGGGAGATGCAGCGTAAGGTGAAGGTAGAGGTGGCAAAGGCCAAACAAAGAGCATATGAGGACTTGTATGCTAGGTTGGACACTAAAGAGGGAGAGGTGGATTTGTACAGGTTGGCCAGACAAAGAGATAGAGATGGGAAGGATGTGCAGCAGGTTAGGGTGATTAAAGATAAGGATGGAAATGTATTGACAGGTGCCAGGAGTGTGATGGGAAGATGGAAGGAGTACTTTGAAGAGTTGATGAATGAGGAAAATGAAAGGGAACGAAGAGTAGAAGAGGTGACTGGTGTGGAGCAGGAAGTGGCAAAGATTAGCAAGAGTGAAGTGAGGAGGACGTTGAAGAGGATGAAGAGTGGAAAGGCAGTTGGTCCTGATGACATACCTGTGGAGGTATGGAAGTGTCTAGGAGAGGTGGCAGTAGAGTTTCTGACTAGTTTGTTTAACAAGATCTTGGAGAGTGAGAGGATGCCCGAGGAATGGAGGAGAAGTGTACTGGTGCCAATTTTCAAGAACAAGGGAGATGTGCAGAGCTGTGGCAACTACAGAGGAATAAAGCTGATGAGTCATACAATGAAGTTGTGGGAAAGAGTAGTGGAAGCTAGGCTAAGGGCAGAGGTGAGCATTTGTGAGCAGCAATATGGTTTCATGCCTAGAAAGAGCACAACAGATGCAGTGTTTGCTTTGAGGATGCTGATGGAGAAGTACAGAGAAGGTCATAAGGAGTTGCATTGTGTCTTTGTAGATTTAGAGAAAGCGTATGACAGGGTGCCGAGAGAGGAGCTGTGGTATTGCATGAGGAAGTCTGGAGTGGCAGAGAAGTATGTTAGAATGGTGCAGGACATGTATGAGAGCTGTAAGACCGTGGTGAGGTGTGCTGTAGGTGCGACAGAGGAGTTCAAGGTGGAGGTGGGTCTGCATCAAGGATCAGCTCTGAGCCCCTTCTTGTTTGCTCTGGTGATGGACAGGCTGACGGATGAGGTTAGACAGGAATCTCCATGGACTATGATGTTTGCGGATGACATTGTGATTTGTAGTGAGAGCAGGGAGCAGGTGGAGGAGAATCTAGAGAGATGGAGGTCTGCTCTGGAAAACAGAGGAATGAAGCTTAGCCGCAGTAAGACAGAATACATGTGTGTCAATGAGAGGGACCCAGGTGGAACGGTGAGGTTACAGGGAGCAGAGGTGAAGAAGGTGCAGGACTTTAAGTACTTAGGGTCAACGGTTCAGAGCAACGGAGACTGTGGAAAAGAGGTGAAGAGGCGAGTGCAAGCAGGTTGGAACGGGTGGAGAAAAGTGTCAGGGGTGTTGTGTGATAAAAGAGTATCAGCAAGAATGAAAGGAAAGGTGTTCAAGACGGTGGTGAGACCAGCGATGTTGTACAGCTTAGAGACAGTGGCACTGAAGAAAAGACAAGAGGCAGAGCTGGAGGTGGCAGAGCTTAAGATGTTGAGGTTCTCTTTGGGAGTGACGAGGACGGACAGGATCAGGAACGAGTCCATCAGAGGGACAGCTCATGTTAGATGTTTCGGAGATAAAGCCAGAGAGGCCAGATTGAGGTGGTTTGGACACGTTCAGAGGAGAGACTGTGAATATATTGGTAGAAGGATGCTGAGGTTGGAGCTGCCAGGCAGGAGGTCTAGAGGAAGACCAAAGAGGAGATTTATGGATGTAGTGAGAGAGGACATGAAGTTAATTGGTGTGAGTGAAGAGGATGCAGAGGACAGGGTTAGATGGAGGCGCATGATTCGCTGTGGCGACCCCTGAAAGGGAACAGCCGAAAGGAAAAGAAGAAGAAGAAGACGGTGTTTAGAGCACTGAGACAACTTCTGCTGCTAAACACGGGCTCACTGACATTCCTCATGACACTTGTTGACATTTAAAGACAAAGGTCAGTTAAGAGAAGGAGGTGCTGACATTTATGACTGCAAAAATGTCAGCAGTATTTTCTCTAGATTCCCACCTACACAATAATGAAACATTTGATTTAATAGTATAAAAGTTAAGTCCAAAGGACTTTTTGCAGTGGGAGAAACAGTAGATTTGTTAGGGTGTTAACAAACTGAGAATTAGTTTAGTTCCAAATAAAGTAAAATGTTAATGGGGACTAAATGACTAAAATGGATAGTCATTTGAATACTTTAAATAAAACAATGTTGAATAATGACAGAAGTGAGTAGTTGGGTTTAGGTTACTGTTTGTGGTCAGTCATGTATGTCTTTGTGGAAAATGACTGATAGATTAAGCAATAATAAATAGCATAGTTGCAGCAAGTCACTTCCAAAATGTAATACGTTATAGATTACTAGGTACTGTCATTTGAGACTAATTAGTTATTTTACAATATTAATGTCTCTGAATTGTAATGCTTTACACTACTTTTGAGTTAGTCTTTAGTTTCTTTCACCAAATTAAGTGCGGAAGTATGACTTGGCATTCCAAAATGCTAAACTTGAGTTTATTGCAGCTCATTATACATCCAGTGGAAGGCGATGTGACGAACCGAAAATAATAGGAGAATGTCCATCTCGCGAATGTAAAATCAGTCTCTGCAGTCATCATCTCAACCATCGAACTCCAGCAACAGGAAATAACGATACTTTTTAACCCATGGGGTTTTTTTCATGTAAGTGTTTCGCGGTGTTTGGTGAATTCTTAAAAAAACAAAAAAAACACCACTTCGTTTCAGGTTAAAATGCTTGTAATGCACGATACTGAGATTGTTACGGGTATAATAATACCAACATTTTATTTGTAAGGCGTTATATTACTGCGTTACAGCAAAAAGCAATACACTACTGTGATTGCATTACTTTTGTAACGTGTTACTCCAGAATACGGTTGCAGGCCTTTTCATTTGTTTATAATATTGTTTATATTATTCAGGTTTATTGATATTTTTAGCTATTCTTATTATAAAGAGGATGACTAATTATTAGGATGACAAAATTATTCACTATATTCTTTGTAAAATCACAATCGAGCTGTCAGCAAAAAGGTTTTATTGGATTAGATTGTTTGGGGTCAGTTAGTTAAAAGTGAATACATTTGGTTGTGTTGTTTGCGGGTTGTGATAATTTCGTTTAATTGGTAGCTACCTTCAGTTTTGAAACCCAGAAGCCCCCTTCATGCCAGTCTAACTTCAGTTTGCAGCGTCTTGTTGGGCTGCTGCACATACATTTTAAAGATTGAAAATAGAAATGCAAACTTTGGTTTATCTATGTAAGGGTTTTGCTTTATTGGTCATCCAGTGCAGTCCTCAATCTTCTCAAAACAAATTAAGTCCCACTGCCACAAATCTAATATTTTGAATTATTTGGACTTTTTGGCCAGAAATCTGTGTTCCTACCAAATGTCTCTTCTAATGCAGTGAGACATAAGAGCCCCTAATGCCAGTGAGTGAATACGTATGGGAGCGAATTTGTTCCATCTCTTAGAGATTTAGTTGGAGGTAACCTTAGATTTTCTGAGCATTTCTTGTGGGTATTTGATTGACTGAGGAGACGGGCCTAAGGAGTCATAACAGAAGCCCTCATCTGTTCTGCTTAATGCCGACTGACTATTGGCTGTGACTGTCGTTATAATTCTCACCCAATCAGGTCACTTTCACTATTGATGTGCTGGAAAATAGTGATGCACGCTTTAAGGCCCGTGCCAGACATGGCAGACGTGCTGCTCTGTGGTAGCAAAAGCAGTTATGTTTCCCAAGACGTATTTCAATTTAATGATGCAAGGAAAACGAGGGCTTTCCCTTGAGCTTACGTTTGGACTATTCCTATTTTTCAAGCAATTTCACCTGTCCACAGCTGGTCTCAGATGGCAAAATGTTGTTTTGAAGCATGACATTGATGTCTTTTAGTGTTTTCAGACTTTGTTGTGGAAAAATGGGAAACAAATGACTTCAGTCTCAACTGAGGCATTGAAATACCTGTATGTGGGTGTGCTGTCACTATGGGATTTTTAGTACTTTGGCACGGAGCTGACAGGCCAGCAAACCTGGCAACTTCTGTGCTTCTTTGGCGGTTTTCATCATCCACTTTCCTGGTGGTCTTCAACCTACCAAGTCAACGCATTCAGCTGTCTAAGTGCTCGGAGAAAGACCTGGCAGGGAGACAAACCTGGCATAGTGGGTTTTCATGCAGAGAAAGAGGAGTGCGCGTGGCACATTGCACGCTGGTACGTGAGCGTCTAGTGTGGGAGCAGGCAGCTCTGCTGTGAATTTAAACAGCTCACTGAGGACGAAGGCACTGGCAGACGAACGTACATCTGAGGTGACGCGCAATATAAAAAAGGCAACGAGCGTTTAATCTCCCTCTCCTTGAAAAAGAGCAGCTCCCTCTTCTCTGAGTTCCCAAAAAGAAACACTGCATTCTGCAACAATGCAGATGGGGGTTGAATAATTCATGGCAACACAGGCAAAGTGTCCTCATGCTGCAGTTCTATAAAAATAATCCCATAACATCATCACACTCACCCCATAGCTCGCGGCGCTCATACAAGGCATCTGGGAGAGGTTGACTGGCCTTTAAGACTCATGACTCAGACTTTATTCACGGGCCTCCTTTATTTCTTTGTGAAGAAAACTTTGCAAGAAAGAGGTAAAGTCAGGGGATCAGCAAAGTTATTAAGATTTATCGTCTGGGAACCATGAATCTTTGTACAAAATGTCATGGCAATCCAGCCAGTACTTCTTGAGATATTTCAGTCTCAACCAAATGTGGACCAACAGACGACATTCCTAGATCCACGCCACTAGTGTGGCCAAAAATCTTGGAATAAAACTGTGTGAATACAACGAGAGAAGAAAGATAAATGCTACGTGTCGGCAGAGAGGAGATGGACTGCGTGTTTCCTGAAGTGAATGTGTCTGAGCTCAGCTTCCAAGGGGGCAGCCTACTTATTTTGGCCGTTTTTGTTCATCTTGGCAGAAGCAGCGTTAACGGTTGTCCACCCCTTCCTTTAATGTGCTTCCAAAGTCAAGTTGAACAATTTCATTACGACAGCACTTTGCCGTCCTGGGAGAGAGATAGGGAGACAGCTGACAGGGATAAAAAAAAAAAAAAAGAAGAAAAAAAGCAGGAGCTGATGATAAAGGATGAAAAAGCAGCCAGGAGGAGGAAAGAATAGAAGGAGGTGAAGTCTGAATTGGTCTGATATTTCACCCAACGTGACAGCACAGTTGTGTTAAACGCAGTGAGTACAGTTAACTTGGCTTTGGGGTTTTTCCTCACACCTCCTTGCTTTCGAAAAGTGAACAGAGAGCTGAAACAATGACAAAATGACGTCCCATGGCTCTTTGCCAAGCCTTCCCCCCTCTGGAGTGATGTGATCTCCCCCACAGAGGATATTAACAGTGACCCCTCATGTTCATAATTTGACCCATGGACAACCTCGCTGCTCTTTCTGCTCAGCTTGTTCCAGCACTGCACACTGTTGTCAATTTATTCAAGGTTTCCCAATGTGGTTAGGATAACACGAACCCCAAAAAGACATTTACATTGTGATAGTGCTACAGGCCAACTGCCTGAGAGCAATACTACATAGACATAATGCGCAGTCAAAAGCATAAGCATGGAATCATAGAATCATCATTTCTATGCACCGTGGAAATGTTGGTGTAATGCTCATGATTCTGTGTTAACATAAAGCTTAATGTAAGAAAAAAACGTTTAGCTTGATGGCCCATTACTTTAGAGTTTGACCTTAATCTGCATTTGTCATCTGTAAAACAGTCTAAACGGATCACATCACCATGAAAAGTAACCATCAGTCGCAAAATAAATGTAAGTACCACTTGTAATTAAACTCTGCATCTATTGATAAAAATGACTTCAAAAGCTTTTCTTTTCCCAGTGTTTTCACAAACAGGCAGTGCGGTGGTGTGAAAAAGTGGCTTTACGAGCACATAAAAGTGGATACTGTGACAGCACACTGGCTTGTGGTCAGAATCTCTTAAATGGTTAAAACAACAGTTGGGTTTTGTGGGTTTTTTTAAATCACCCCTTTCCCTCGCTAGAACTCGGGTCAAAAGAAAACACTATGGTTGAACTTCAGCCTATAAAAGGAGTTCAGCTCAAAGCAATGCAATTTATGCAAAATGGTTGTGGTTGAACATGATATTTTCTATTTCATTAGGGCAGTTTAGTAATGTAAACCTGTGGAGAGGTCCTTATGGACAACTTAACAACAACCGTGACCATGATATTTAGTCATACTTCAAGTGGAATCTGAAGATAGTTAATAAAGACCATATTTATCTTCAGAATTGTAATTATTGCTGGGAAAAATAGGAACGCACTGGGGAGTAATGTTGTATATCTGCACAAGTAGAGTGATTGAACTAATGGTCTTTATTTCGGTAAAGGCCTGGGGCTCATCCAGATTTCACGTGCATATAAACACACACACATACCCGTGGCCACATCCGTGCGTTCTAGCCCCATGGGCCAGGGTGAGTCTCTTTCTCTTTGTTCTCGCCGAGTGCCTGATTAGAAACATCAAGCATAATTTCCTAATTGGGCTGTCTTAACCACTTTCATCTGGGGGATGCAAGGCGAGCAGGTACAGCCATAATCTAATAACCATGAATGTGCGGCCCACTCCAACAGACACATGTAACAGAGGATGTTCACCCTGTGACTCAGGCTTTTCCATGGAAGAATTGAGTTATCATCGCCGGCACCATCCCTCCCCCTCCAGCACTGCATGGCCAAGAGCAGATCCACTGGTCTGCGCGGTATCTGCTACAGGCACCTGTATCATTAGCATGAGAAGCTGTTGTGCTTTTGCAGCTTGCTGGAAGCATATTTGGGATATTGTCTGTGTCCTACAAAATCTGCGCTGATGCACAATATTTTAATATTAAGAACGGATAAAATGACAATGCGTAATGTGAAAGAGGTCACCCGCAGTGACACACCCAAAAACGATCAACCGATCCTCAGCTCTAAGAAGCCAATTTAGCGTCTTTCAGCTGATTGTTTTTACGGCCTGCAACTTCAGTCTCACCACTCTCATCAACGTCGTTTTTAGCCACAGCAGGGAGCTGTGAGAAAAAGCTCTGCTAAACCCGCTGAACGCTACCTAACCTGGGCCGCTGCGGCTCTCTACCAGGTGAGGTGTTCGCCTCACCTTTGGTGGCTGCGTATCTTTAGTTTAAGTTTAACCGACTAGTATTTCCGATGGCGACTAGCGAGGGTAGCAATGTTAAATCGACTAGTCGACTAAGAAATGAGAGAAGCTGGAGGAAAATAAGAAAGAACCAGACTTAGACCACCACAGTACCACATGCAGATTCGGTGTCTACGTTGCTTGCTAGCCTAGAGCTAACATAGCTAACATCATCCTGGTACATTGGCTGTTTGGGGTGAATAACCTCAGACTGTGTAAATAATTGCAAAATTCACTTTATGTTCTATCTGAAAACACCATTGCAATATTTGTGAATGATTTTCCTAGTCACTCTCTGGCTATTTGGGTGCATTATCTATGGATGGGAAAAGCTTTTAGCTTATATAACAAAACTGACCTCAAAGTGCCAGAGATCCGGGAAATTACAGATTTTTACGATGTCAGCAATCTTCACTTTACTGTGAGGATCAGGCTAAATGATCCCAAGACTAAACTAAGTATTGATAAAATGCTTTGTAGCTTTGATTTGTTTGCTCATTGAAACATCAGTGAGGCACAGCAAATATTATATTCTTATTTGTGTGGTTAAGTGAGTTAAGGTGAAGATAGCTTCTTTTGCAGTCAAAAAACACCAACTCATTACTTAGATATAGACTCACTCTTTTAAGTCTGTTTGCAGCATTGTTAGGTAACAGTGGGGCAACAGTGAGGAGAAACAGTGAATTGTCAAATTTTCAGAGAATTTTCATGGCTGTAGTAATCATTATTGCAACGTTCAACAGAGAATATTTTTTTATTGAAATATTTGACCGATTAGGAAAGTCATGACTTAAAAAACATAGAAAAACTACTTAGAAAAGTTTTAAAAGCCTTTTAGATTAATGTCACTGACAAGCCAGCACAGTGTTTTCTACCAGCCTCCGTGGATGTCTCATATAAATGTTGCTTGGCTTAAGTATTTCTTGATGAACTCCAAACTTTCAGTTCAAAACCTCCTTTGGGACAAACAAAAATGCTCATGCAAATAAATCAGGCTACATCAAATGCTTTGATAAATGAATGTAAACAAATGCAAGTCAGATGTGGGGAAATGCATCACGGCCATCCACAGAGGGCCCTAACCTCATCACTGCAGTAAAAAGCTGTTGTCAGATAGCTATTCTAAATGGACAGCGACTTTAGAATTGCCAGTATATACTCAAAAAGTGATTGAGTCATCTCTCTTTGGGGCCATAGCTTCATATGGCACACATGTTATACACTTACAGAGGGCCTCATACATCTATCAAATCCAAGATCAGAGTGCGATTGCGCCTTCGAGTGTGTCTTTGTTTGTGCGTGTGTCAAGGTGTCTCTGTGTACCGAGCTCTGTAGCATACATGTGCGAAACATACGCAACCATGTGAGAAAAAGGAACAAACCTATCCCATAGGCTTTGGAGGAATGCAGATGTTGTAGAATGGAGAGGAGGGAAGGGGGTTGTAGAGTATGTGCCCTTTTTTGTTTTAATCCCCCTCGTGGTGGTTATAGATGAAGATAGCGGGAAAGGGCGGAGTCTCAACGGTATTATCACAGGGCTCCATCTCTGGGTTTTGGAGTGCCGTCATCCCTCGGGACAGTCTTACGACCAGGGAAAGCCCTTGGGTCGAGGCCAAACCAATAAACCTTCACTATCTATACCTCCCTCATACCCCTCTCCCACCATCACTCAGTCTCAGACACTCATCATCCCCAGGCTTGCTAAATAAGGGCATGTTGAGTCTATTAGCACTTGGGAGCATATAGGGGACCATCTACTTACAAATCAGGAGGCGGTTAAATTAAGGGAAAAGAAAATTCTCCCTGCAACTGTGTTTTAATCTGATAATAGCAGAGTGTAGCAGATATTTAGGATCTTGACAGACCATGAGCCAATGAGTTTGCTGCTCATGTGTCAGAGTTTTTCTTTCTAAGTACGTATGCATTTGCATTCAAGCATGTGGTACAGACCCATATAGGTAAAATCCAACTTTTCATAGTCAAACACTGGTGGCCATTATATCAATGTGGCTACCTACCTTTATCCCGATTCAATAATGCAGGGGTGTAAAACTCAAATACACAGTGGGCCAAAATTTAAAACTTTAACAAAGTCGCAGGCCAACATTGAACAAATGAACCTTTTAATATGGACTCAAACAAGTTTTGCTTTAACACTGAATATGGAACAAGCAACGCTTATTACCATACAATATACAACTTAATAGTGCAGGCATGCAAAATCATGTTGTACTCCTTAGTTATAGCCACGTTGGCTCCACATGCAAGACAAACAGGTCGGACGGTGACAGTAGCACGGTGAAAGTTGTAGCATTGGGTCTCTATGACTACTGTCACAAAGGAGAGGGCGTTTCTGGGTCCTGTCCTGATTGACGCGCCAAAACAACAGTAGAGCATTATGGGATTTCTAGTATTAGTGGGGAATGCGCTGTATAATACCGGCGGACCAGCTCTAGTAGTCATTTGGTATTGCCTAGCAGGCCAAATATAATTACATTGCAGGCCAGAGTTTGACACCTATACCATAATGCGTTGCCTGATCTGCTTTTTATTTTTTAAGTTTTTTTGGGGGGGCTTGTATGGATTTGGGGTATAACGTTGATGTGTCCATCTCGAGCACGCCTCCTGACAGGAAGATGGATCAGTCAATCAGCTTATGTGATGCACAGGGCCGTGCAACCATGCGTTGTTGAGATTTTGGAAGTGTGAACATCGGCTCCTCCAAAAGCCTGTTTGACCGTACTTATAACTCCCTTCACTGGGTAGATTCGCAGAGATGTTTACAGGTATCTTTGCTGAAATATTATTACAGTTTGATCAATAAACTGATTATGTCAGCACTTACTAGAACGCCAAGTTATGATAGTGTTCTTTTTTTAGTTTTTATCAATCAGCGGAAGAGGAACAAGAGCACACGTCCATCTCCCAGCGTTCTGGACAGTAGTACAAGAGGTGTGCGCAGGGGAGAGCTTGGGAGTGGCAGTATGAGATTTGCAGTCTTGAAAGTTGAGTGATGGATGGAGAGCAAGATGAGAGAGCAAGGGAGGCAGATAGATGCTGTGGCCAAATTCACCCCAGATTCTTCAGCTGCCACCCTGTGCTGGCATAGCAACATGGGAGGTGCTCACATAGACCTACATACTTGAAACACAGATGCACACACACTCACAGACACAAGCATGTTTTAATATATACAGTATGTGCACATGCATAGATGAACCACGTACACTACCTACAGGAGATTACAGTATATAGACACTTAGCATAAATATTTGGAGGGGCTGTCACACTGGTCACTGACTGTTTGAATGTACCTGCAGGGTTTATGTGTGTTGAGAATTATTTCATTCTGAGAGATGGAGCATTTAGTTCCGTTTTAAGGTGGTCAAGGTTAATAAATTCAAGCTGCGTTACGAGGCTTTACCATCTGGCCCTTGTGCATGCCAGTACACACTCCGTCTTCATCCATGCATCAACTAAATTCAGTGCTTTATGTTTGAATGAGTATGATGCTCAGTCCCATGCTTCAGTAGGGGCTTTAGGTTGATTCTCTGTTGTTCTGAGACTTAATGGCAGAAAATGTAGTAAATGCAGGTCCAAATGAAAACCAGGGCCTATTGTCAGTGTGCATTACATGTCAGCCTTCTGCTTCACCTCTCCCATTGGTCGCAGCGAGCCAGTAAACTGCCCAGAGACCAAGGGCCCTTCCTAGAAATGCTGTTGAACCATCACAATCCTCCCAAAGTGTTTGCATTCAAAGTATTACTGGTCAGCCCCCATCAATTACATTCTTGGCAGTCGCCGGCAGTGGAGCCAAATTTATTTAAGGGTGGTGCCCAGTTGAGATGCTTGCACTGGCTTTGAGGAGGGCTTTTAAAGATTTCAAGGTACGAGGGGGTGTTTTGCTTTGAACTAGCCCCTTTATCATTGCAACTTAACATCCATTAGAATGCCGCAGACATCAGTTGTGATAGATACTCTGCCCAGAAAGGCTGTGCTCTTTTTTGACATCTTAAAATGATTACTAGGGTTAAAGAGGCCCTTTAACATTAGAAAAAGGACTGGGGGGAGTGTAGAAGGCCTCCTAGGAAAATGGCACATGGCTTCACGCTGTGGGAGTCTGGCACATCAGTTGACGCTGCTCATGCTCTGCATTAATTTTTGTAATCAGGGCTGCAGTAAGCCAGCTTTTACAGACGCGGCTGATGTCATGCCACACAACATTGCACATAAACAATGTCACTTCACACTCACTGATGTTGAATAAATACCCTAACAACTCCTCTTGTCTGCGCAAAAAACTCTGAGAGTGACTTTTATGGTTCATTGAAGTAGACAACAGCAGCCATTTCTGAGTGTCTGTTGACTGTGAAGGATGACCTTTTTGCCTCTTGAATGCCATTTGATCCTCTTCTATTCGGTTTCCCTTCATTCCCCAAGACAACGCCCAGCCCATGATGCCTGATTTGAGTCTTTCCCACCCACTCATACAATTAGAAATGTTTCCACAGCCCACTTCATATGCCAGTTGTGTTGCACTTTGTATACCTTCACTTCCCACACACCTGAATCACATTTCCTCTATCGTCCCTGCCCTGGGTTAGGCGTCCTTGCCTGGATGATTTTCACTGCTTCTTTATCCATGTGTGTATGTGTTAAACTTCACCTATGTGTGAACACACGCTCAAATGTGTGCGTGCGTGTGTGCTGTTCCGACCTTGCTGAGTCAGTCGCTCTGGAAATGCGCCTTCCTTTGTCAAATCTGGGAGTTTTCTCAACTCTCTGCACAAAAGAGTGCAGATCCAGTGAAACCATTTGGAAATTGTACTTGCAGGGCGATTGGGAAGAGTTGTTACCAGTGTAGTGTAGTCTCTCAGAACCTGAACTTTTAAGAACCTTGTGAGGGTTGCATAGGAGGTTCTCGCTTGTGTTTCCACTGTATTTTGCAAACCAGGATGTTTTGGGTATATGTCATTAAAAAGCCGCCAGAGGCACAGACGATGTCATTTTTCTGTGCTGAAAAGTAAGCGGTTCTGGCACAAAACAACAGTGGAAGAAGTGGTGTTGATATTTTTGATGTTATCCAGGCTGAATCCAGGGCACTGCTGGGGCAGCACAAACCAGACAGTAGGGCTGGGCAATCTGGCTTATAAATAATGCTGTGATGTTTTAGGCTGCGCCTATACGAAATACATCTCGATATGTTCTCCAAAATAACATACTGTAAATTCTCAAATAGTGGCCGGGGCCTTTATTTCTCTCACCTGCAGTTGCCAGAGGATATCAGGCCTTTATTTTGAACCAGGAGACAGGTCTTTATTTCTAATTCTCTCTGTTTAAAAGATATTCGATTATGTTTTAGTATGAAGCCTCCTTGTCTTCTGATCCGCTCCCGTTTTGCCGTGTTACTGTTACTGCATTATGCTGTTAATACCAACAATGCATTCAAGTTCATTCATTCCAAGGGAGGGAACCTCTTCCTGCTGCATCTTCCTTTTGCAGATGCATTGCTTTACAATGAAGGTTTTCCGTACGCATGATTGATGTTTGAATCTATGCCTTTGAAATTGTAATCCACAAGATCGTTGTTTTTTTACAGTTTGTGTGGTGACATCTTGGTTGACAAGCAGTCATTGCTTTGCAATCACATCCAGGGCCAGTATTGTGACAGCTTTACCGCTGGGACTTCTGTTGAGTAGAGTTAACTTGTGTTTGAGTTTCTGTAGGTTGTGCTTTTTACTGTCTTTTCAGGCATGATGGCTGTCACTGATGAAGTAAACCACCCTTTTCTACCTCTATAAACTTTAAAAAAAAACACTGTTGTTTTTTTTCCAAATACTTTCAGGTAATGGGACCACCACATACTGCGATGACTATTTCATTAAAGGTATTTAGAGTGGTTTTGTATTTTAGCAGGTGTAGGTTCAATGTTACACAAGTAGGAGTGGGCGATATGGATGAAATCATCTGTCAGGTTATATGTAATTTAAGAATCAGAATCAGCTTTACTGGCCAAGTATGCTGACACATACAAGGACTTTGACTCAGTAGCCTTTAATATAAGTATACACATTGCAGGGAACACATTTACAGTACAGTAAAGATACAGACATGCAGCTGAACAAAGAATTGGAAGCAAACAAATATATAGCTACTATATGAAAGGCAAGAGCTGGACAAACTATATCATAATATCAATATATATCTTATAATAATACATTTGCTGGAAAGTTGCTTTCAATGCATGTATTATTTTAATAATTTCCATGTATCTATGTAAATAAGTATTTGCACCCTTGTATTGATTTAATAGCTTGCTGCATTGGCTTTAGGAGGGATTACTGAAAACAGTACTAATATTACTGCAAATGTGCGTTTACATTTTTTTTAAAGAAATTGCCAAGAGGGGACCCCCATGTACTGCAGGGGAACTTCACCTAATGAGTGTTTGTTTACCACAAAGGCCTTCTTTGTTTCTTTCAGAAATGGATCATTTAACTTTAATGTTATCAATATTTGAACATGTCTCTGTTGTACAAATATTCTGAAAAGAAATAATCTTTTACCTGCAAATCAGAAATTGGCTGCATGCACTAATACCAATGACTGCAGTATTAGCTTGATCTGGGCTTCAATTATACAAAATATGTTCTTAAAGTTCCATTTTACATATTGATTACAGCTGTGCAGCAATTTTCTCTGCTTCTTTAAGCATTATGCACTGCTCCAATTTTTAAATCCATTTAAATTTCAACCTTGTCGGTGACCATTGACTGTCCTCCCAAGAAGAACGACAGCATCCGTCGTTTCAGTATGCGGCCCAAAACGTCATCTGTGTACGTCGAAGTGGCAGCGCCCTCTAGTGGTCGTAGTAATTATGACGTAGTAATGATGAGGAAAGGAGGAAGTCATGTGATGCTGTTATGGAGCGACAAAGTCCACAGAGGGTCAAGGTCAAGGTGGACTGGATGCAACAACAGCAGACTTTAACACCGGAGATCACGGTTTTTAATAAAGTTTTTAACCATGACCGCGATCGTTTTAACCCAAACCATGACCATAACCCAAACTTTCCACTAAACCTAACCAAATTGTTTTTGTGCCTCAACTCAACCAAACCTTAACACCAGAGTTTATAGATCATAAAACAGATCTGCCAATGGTGATTTGTAACAGTTTTGAAGACACGGACAAATGAAGTGATCCTGCTGAGATCGGCGTCAGATCAGAAAACACCCCTATGTGTTGTTCTAGAGGGCATGCATAAACAATGTATTTTATCACTTCATTTGGAGGACTTGCTGATCAGCTCCTGTCCGCTGATGTAACCTGAAAGCAACCAGTGATGGAAGATGCCAAACCCCTTTTGATTGCCTTGTTTGTAACATTGTTCTTCTCCTAAGGGGGATAATTTACAGTCTTTGCTCGTCTTGTTTTTGAAATTTCCTGGCACTTTTATGTCGTTGACACTTTGCCTCTGCGCTGTGCTGTGAGCTCCGCCTTGCACAGCTCATACTGCTGATCATGTGTAGAGAGTCTTAAGCTGCATTTATGCTTGACACAAGGGGTTAGCGACAGTCAATAGGCGATTTGAGGGGGGATGTCATCCCCCTTGTTATTAACAAAATTAACAAAATCCACCCCCTTTGTTAACCTGCTCAAAAGATGCTCTGTGCTTTAGTGCTTCACATTTCCGCTTTTATTAATCGCCACGATCTCGGAACATATGAGACATGAACTGCCTGTGGGATGATGACCATGTAAGAGTTTTTGATTTAAACCTCTACTTTTTAGAGCACTCCATGTGAAATAATTTCTCATCTCTAATCTCGTCTCTACTCTCCCTGTGCGTGTACCTCACTAACTGACACGACTCCAGATTAAAACGTGTGGAGGAAGAGAAGAAAGAACTGGAGGAGCTCTGTCTAAAAGTGAAGAAGAGGAGAGGTTTCTAGTCTTGCAAAAAAGAAGGTGAAGAGTGGAAAGACAAAGGGGGAGAAAAAGAAAAAAAGTCAGAAAGACGAGGTGAAGGCGGAGATGAAAGAGAAAGAAAAGGAGAAGAAGACAGAGAAGAAGCGCTTTTAGAGCTGGCTGCACAAGAAGAAGAGCGACAGCGACAGTGAGGTGGAGGAGGCTGTTGGATGTTTAGCTCAGGCTGGACAGCACTAGCTCCCTCCTTCCTTCACCCTTCACCTCTCCACCCTCCCTCCTCTGTCTCCCTCACCCTCATCCTCACCCCTCCCGCTTTCCACCCTCTGCCCCCTCAATCTCCTCTTTCCATCCTCCCTCCATTCCCCCCTCCTCCAATCAAAGAAACAATCAATCATATATTTCTGCATGCGTCTGCCTCTCTGAATAAAGATATAAAGTATAAATACAATTGTACGAAAGTATGTTTGCTATGAAGTACAAGTACTGCTGTCTGTCATCAAATATTGCTTTTTTCAGTTCTGACTTTAACAACATTAAAGCTCTATTTGGATAGGATCAATGTTACGCAATAGAAGATGCCGTTCCAAATGGTATTTTAGGCACTGGAAAAATATAGTTTAGGACCATTCTAATTATAATTTCTTATACATAAAGGCCAAGATAATAAAATCAAATAAACTGTAAGTAAGTAAATTGTCTTGCATGCCAATGTGTGCATGTAGATACCGGAGGTGCTAGTGGTCTGTATAAAGAGTAATGAGAGAAGAGGATTTAGAGATCCCTGTGCTTTAGAGTGGCAACTAGCCATGAGCAACAGCCAAAACAAACTCCTATGCAGGTCACACACTGGAAGTTCTTTTGTCAAGAATCTGTGATCACTTTTTCATCGAGCCAGTGTTTACGTTGGTGCGTTTACGTTCCAGCCTCTAATTGAGTAAGCGGTACAATAGTTTTCAGCTTACCTTTTCAGGCTTTCAGTAGATCCCTCGTGATGTTCCGCCTCATTTGAAATTGCTGGATGTGAGCATTACTAAATCTTTATACCCAATGCATGTTATACAAAAAATATCCCACACCTGCAGTTTCACCTTTGGGCTAGACCTCTCAAGTTATTTCCCATGAAATCTGTATGATGGCAGATGCCAAGAAAAAGCTTTTTAATTTGTATGCAAATGATCACAAATCATGGCTGGTTTTGGCTCTTGCTGTAGATTTAATTGATGCTCATGTCAGAATCTTTACATACACGCACAGACACGCTGCTGAAATCACTGAAACGATGAAATGATTGAATTCCAAAAAAAGAGACTTTTTCATACTGCACCACAGAGGAGTCTTTATTCTCAAACTCACAGATGGCTTCGTCTGAGAAGAGAAAGTATCTCATCCCTTTATTTTCTACTGACAGATCTCTCTGTTGACTCACTTAAGAGGTCATCCAAAACTTCGTGTCCCTAAATCTTAATTGATGGCTGCGTCTCTCCGAAGCTCAGCAATGTCAAGACATTGAGCCCCTGCTAAAGCAAGATTAGGGGAAAAAAAACAACCCCTCTCCCATTGTATTTGTTAACCAAGCAAACCACATGGCTTAAGCCTGCCTTGCTCTGCTCTCAGATAAATGGCCAAATTAAGGAATTCAGATTATTAATGATTCAACAACACTGCAACCCCAGCAGATAATGGTCTTGCCCACGCTTTGAAAGACCTAAGTAAATATTTTGTTTGCCGAGGCAGGGATGGAATCGCCTTCCGGCTTCTTATCGACACTTTCTGTGGGAAACAAACTCAAAAAGATGAATTTAGTTCTCCCAAATGCTCCCCCTATTCCTGCGCTATCCCAGCTAAAGGAATGTGATTCTGTTTAATTAGGGACCACGAGTGGGCTCATGGGAACCCCCCCCTATTTTTAATTACTGGTCCCCATGGCTCCTTGGGCTGTCTGTAGCTGGTTGGGGGTCAATGCTACAAGGCCCAAGTCATAGTGCCATGCTGCCAGAGGTTACCAGGGCCAGCTGGTTCTCAGACAGGGTGTGTGTGTGTGTGTGTGTGTGTGTGTGTGTGTGTGTGTGTGTGTGTGTGTGTGTGTGTGTGTGTGTGTGTGTGTGTGCCTGTTTGCACCAAGTCCAATATTCTCCTTAAACTGTCAAGACTCTCTTCAGTGCAATGGCATGCTACAGACCTGTTCAAAACATATTTTCAAAATATTTGTAAACCTGAAAACCTGTCTTCAAATATTTGAACAACCAGACATGAAAGGCGGACTACCAAATCAGTCGAGGAGCCGGAAAGCTGTGTGAGTCCCTGCAAGATTAGTGAAATGAGCAATTCCACATGGATTTCCAAATATTTCCAAATGTATTTTTCTAATATGGTCCAGCTCTTGTATGTTTATGCCACCGCCCAAGTAAACACCAGAAACTATTTGGCCATGTCACAGATTAGAAGTCATTCCTCGGTTCAAATAATAACTTTGATGTAATTGAAGAGAAAGGCTTTGGTTTAGTGCGGTCTGTAATCCAAGAGTTATATGTACATGAATGGCTTATTTTACAAGAACAGATATAATCACAAGCACATATGGCAAGGAACTACCCACTGTGGAAGAAAATCCACTGGGCTGGCATGTCACTGACACATGGACTCCACTAGTTACTTATAATGATGTTGAAGTGGGAAAATAAAAACAAATTGACCATTTCACAACATTTAGTGCCGTCAGAAGCATGCTCGACCTATTTCTACCACTACTGCAGCGTCTTAAAGGTTAGAAAACAGGGTTGTGACCAGAAAGATTTAGGGTTAGGGTTAGGGTTAGGGTTAGGGTTTTTTAGCTCCTACTTCAGAGTAGGTACTCTCCCAGCACTAGAGGAACCGTGAGTGATGTAAGTGTACGTTGATTAGTCGACCACGAGCCAATGCAG
The DNA here is from genome assembly GCA_011952105.1 of Coreoperca whiteheadi. NCBI lineage: Eukaryota > Metazoa > Chordata > Actinopteri > Centrarchiformes > Sinipercidae > Coreoperca > Coreoperca whiteheadi. Next base: position 20,536,038 of record CM022492.1, read on the forward strand.
CACCGGCAATTTCTCAAAACCTGTGTGAAACATTAGCCGTGTAAACAGGCTAGGGAGTCCCCAGAACAGTTTGGTCCAAAAACACCTATTGATGAATCAGTAGAAAATTGTGGTTGCACTGGAGAGCCTGGGAAAAGATTGTATCAATTAAAAAACATTTCCATCCAAGTAAATGATCAGTTTCTTCAGTAATGTTTTCATTATATCAAACCCTACAGTTGGCATTTTCTCATCAATTGTCATTCAGTAGATTTCCAATGGATTTCAGTTTCTCTTCTTCTATTGCGTCTCTGACACAGTTCCGTTGGTTTTAGAACTTCTTGCCCAATTGAAAAACTTGAAACACTTAAATGTTGATTAATGTGCGTTGTCCTCATAAAATTGAACTAATTGAGTTGCTGCTTAAGGCGTGTTTTCTTCTCCCAGTGGGTCATTACGTGTGTCTTTTCGAAAGTAACTGTGGGAATGCACATGCCGTTAACATCAGTAACCACTGGCGTTACCAAGTCAACCAGAAGTCCCCGTGAAAAGTCAAATTACTTTTCAAATGTATCAACAGTCTAGCCCCAGAGGCTCTTTCCAGATACAGCCAAAGACAAGCCAGTAACAGAGTACCTAGGTGCATGGTGAATGGCAACTGTAAAATACCACATCATAGATCTAAATTTGGACATCGAGCTTTCTTCATAAAGGGCTGGCAACTCGGGAACACATTGCCAACTGAAATCAAATGAACTCTAGATATAAAATCTTTTACAGCTAATTATATTCTAAATTACCAAGGTGTATTGTTGTATGGTGTGTGTGTATTGGTGTATTGTGGTATGTGTATTTTATTGTATTTCCATATATGTAGTGTACTGTGGTTTTATGATATTGAAAGCTGCATATTTTAATTACACTCTACATGTAAAAGCCCAACTAGGGACTAGAGTTAAAAATTAGCAATAGCTATAAACTCTCTGAGCAGCACATCAGTTGCATGCTCTAAATTGGAACTATGTTAAATTGCATTGTCCCTAACAAATAAAATTCAAATAAAAAATATGATCACACCTGAGGCAAGGAGGATGGCACGAGCACTCCTGCCTGAAAAGGAACCGCCCCCCTCAGGTGCAATCACTTCAGCTTATTGAGAGGTTTTATATTCTGCCTTCCTCCCTTTGTTCTTTCTTTCAACTCCGCCGTGTCCTAGCTTGAGTCACACACAAACATGCATTCCCAGAAATCAACAAAGGAGCTAAAATAGAATCAAAGCGCTCTGCATTTTGAGCCTTCGACTCCTGCCTAATCAATGGGTCCGTTAAACATACTCAGCCTACCCACCTACAGTTAGATTTAGAATCTAACAACCAGGAATGAAATCTTAAACCCGCATTAACTGATATTTGGCCACTTGGGGGCAGTGGAACAAGTTGAAAACACAACATCTGAGATATCATCACCTTTTAAAAACTGAATATGTTAGCAAACAAGTGCTTATTTTCACATCCAGCAGATAGGGAGCAAGCTCAGCATTGATTCGGAGTCATGCGTTGCCCCTTTCAGCTCTGCTTTGGTCTCCTACCAACTCCTGAGGGAACGACCTGGCTCTTTAGCTGTTCTTCCTCTGTGTTCACCAGCTAGTCACTAACTTTGTCTGTCTGCCATTTGGTGCTGGATAGGCAGTGTACACTGGACGAAACAGAAATGTTTCTGCTTCTGGAAACAGGGTTGATGAGAGCAGTAAGAAAAACAGTAAAGCTGCAGGCCATAAAACCACAACCTTGTGCTGAAAGACCCTTAAACGGTCCCTAGAGTTGAGGGGAAACTGCAAAGTCGGGTGATAATTCGCTGTAGGTTTGTCACTACAATCGGCCTCTTTCGCGTTCTTTTTCACATGAAGTCATTTGAATCATTGTTAATATAAGCATATTGATTAGAGCTGCTTTAATGTAAAGAGGGGTGTTAATGAATGGTCTTGAGGCCAGTTATGTACAACTTAGCATGAGTGACACCCATAGCAGTAGGTTGGTGGGAACAGATGATCAGAGGTCAAAGGGTCTCACTCTTAGAACATATTGGCGATGCAGCTATTTGACCTGACAATCCACCCATCAATCACTTCCTCACTGGCGACCATGCACCATGTGAAAGACATTTAATGACATGGTGACACTTAAGGAACCTTCTTAAAATAAAGTTCACATACACTCACAATGGAAGCTTGATTGATTGCCACGTAATGAGGTACAAGTAGGAAAAACTAGTGGAAAATATTTCCGTTTCGCATCAAACCACAACGCATTACACAAAACGTAACACAATATATTTGTTATTATTCCTGTAAATGTTTACTTTAATCCTCCAGGAGTGTATGATGCAAACAAGAAAAGCTATCTTCCCACAGGCAGACAGGAAAAACAATGGCGGTGGAAGAGAATTGAGCAAAAGGTTAAAGGTGTAAAGCTGACTACATCCTATGTTTCTGTAGAATTTCCTCCTCAGACACAATCTCGCACACACCCACGCACGCGCGCACGCACACACAGGACAACCTGTTCCAAAAGAACCATTGACCTTCTGCGTCAAAGCCTCCAATAACAAAACGAGACATCAATAAGCTGACAGACGATACTTTGCAAGCGGAAATCACCTCGGCGCATGGAATAGCCCCAGAATGGCTGTTTAGAGCACAATTGCCATAATACTGTAAAGGAGGGGATGTGCTTCTGTATTGTGTTGGCCAACAATAGCTGTAAACTCACAGCCATGCCACCCTATGGATTTAGCAGCTCTTCATAGGGCAAGCTATTGTCCTGGTCCCCAGAAGCAGTGCTTTGTGGCTGAGGGCCAATGTGTGTCAGGTAGCAGGTGGTGAAGATCAGTGGGAGATACGGCGATATGAGAAACCGAACGAGAGCGATAGAGAATGAAAGAGAGAGTGAGGAGGAGACAGAGGTGTTTCTCTTTTTTTTTTTTTTTTTTGTCTTTCTTTTTCTTTTTCTTTTTTCAGTGTATTTTGATTGCTCTTCAACTTGGGCGGAGCAGGGTTTAATATGTTCCACTGGCTCACAAAAGGGCTGTCACAGTGGTATGATACCTCCATACACTGGGCTGCAGTGAAGCATTCAAGAGCTCTGGAAACAATCCCACAATGCCCAGAAACAACACCACACCATAGGCTCAGCGCACTTCAGCTACTCCGAAATAACCTGGGTAACCTTACTACAGACGAAGATTATAGCTTTGAATACCAATTTTAATGTTAAATTCACACTACTATTCTAAATTAAAGCCGCAATAATATATTTTTTTTAATTATTAACAGTGGCTCAAATGACTACGTGTAATGTGAAAGGTGTCAAATCTGAAGTTATGCTCAGATCTACGTTGCTTTACCGGAACTTGTAACTTTATTTTGTCATCAACCTTGTTTCCAGACACAGCTGGCTCTGATAAACACACTGCGCATGAGCAGGCCATCACCACGCGACAAACAGACAAAGTCAGCCACTAGCTGATGACGAGAGTGGGACATTTAGCCACTAAAAAGCTAGATATTGTTCTCAGGAGTTGGTTGAGATGAAAAACAGAGCTAAAATGAGAGTAAACACTGGCCTTACATTCATTTGGTAAAAGAAACGAGACTCGAAATGAACAATAATATTGCTCCGTGTCATCTGGATGTGTAAATATGCTTTTGTTTGGTAACGTTAACTTTATAAGGTGAAGGTATGTTAGACATTGTGTTTTCAGCTCTTTTTGACCCCCCACCGTTTCATCCAGTGTCATGCTTGTATTGCTGTCTCACACTGTGTGAGTATAAATCTACCTAGCTCAATGAAAGTGTCCTCGACCAACCAGGTAATGTTTTTGATAACTAGCTAGAGTAATAAACCTTCACAATATAGTAGTATGGTATACGCATAGATGTTATGATATAAAAAAGAAGTTTCACACTAACTCATATTTATGTCACTTTGAGTACATCCACTTTGGTTTGAAAATACTTTCTTAGCATTGTCAATCAGAAAGGTAGTGAGAAACAAAGATACTGATGAAACATGATATTCAACAAAAATAACTTGCAGAATGGACTGAAACTTCAGAAAGTCTGCACACAAGCAGCGTGGAGCCAATATTACCCTCTAAGGACCTTGCACCAAACCACCTGGCCAAAAAAACAAATCTCTCATCCAGGGACAGAAGAGAGCCTGGTCTGGTTCAGCGTGGTCAGCTCTGGCTCGGACTGCACTGGACTGGACTGGAAAGAAGTAGGTGCAGGTAACATGGATAATGGTGATGTCTTCCAGTCAATGATGTGCAAAACGTTCATGGATCTGCCCATTCAGATCACACTCTATCATTCAGCCCTGAGTGGTTGATCAGCATCCAAGAGGGTACATCCAGCGGGATGCCCTGGAGGAAATGAGGTCATTGGAACAGACCGTGTGGAGTAAATGAAGTAAACCATGCCGATCCAACTCTTTCGCCTCTGCATTTGACCTGTTATTCCTTTCAACTGGAGCTCAATTTTTACTGTTAGAGATGACTTCATTGATTTACCTCCTGGTCTTTGAACGCCTACGCCACCACGGACGCACCCCGCCAGAGGTCTCATGCTCAAACAAAGCTCCTACACATGTCCATTTTAAGACGCTCTAAGGTCTGTGTGAGCACGCTCCCAACATCCTCAGTCCTTTCCAGCTTCCAAACAACAAGCTCAGCAAAGAGCGATGGCTGGGAGAAAAGAAGACCAAGTGAGGTTTATATGCTCTTGGTTTTTTTTTCAAATTAAAAATAAGACCAAACGTTGATCAAGACCAAAAGGTCATGAGGCAAAGTCCAACATTTTACCGTTTGCACCTTAGCCTGGTGATCCTCCAGCACACCCCAGGGTGAGGGAATTTGGAGGAATGGTAAAAAGAGCTTGTGTCTTCATGCCAAGCATTACATCTTGCCTTAGTCACCAACCCCTGAGCCTTCAGTCTTGGCTACATTTGGCCACATGGCCTAAAGGAGGACAGCCACTTAAACAGATGATTTTTGTTTTCAACACAACCGCAGAAACTGGAGGGGGAACAAAAAAAAACAACTTTCAAATGGCATGAGGATGTCAGATTTCAGATCAAAAACTTCTGAAAGAACACACATACACAAGGATTTCCTGTTTCATCATGTATTTGTGTTTGTTTTCCAAGTCAGCATCAACAGTATTCTTTCACTATCATTGGACTTTGATGTTTTTGCCAGTTTTTTCAGTATGCATTATGATCTGGCGATGAGTAAGGCTGAATTACAATGACAATGAAAACATTTTGGAGAAAAATGTTTTTTCTTTAATTAGAACTGGCAGTGGAAGCCAGTGGTGGTTTGTACTGTCTCACTGAAAGGAAAATGTTATACACTGTCCCCCATTTAAGGGAAAGGGTCACTTATCTTTTGGTCTTTATAGCCAAGCTGAAGAAGCCAAGCAAATCAAAAGCCAAAAACACAATGTTTTTGATCGCTGTTGATAGGGTACATGTTTTTACCACTTTTGTTTCTGGAGTTGGTCCCCTGGCACCGCACAGTGGCTGCCCACTGCTCCTAAGAATTAGGATGGCTTACATGCAGAGAATGAATTTCACTCGGAGTTGTACTGCGTATGATTGCGTGTGTGACAAAAAAGAATAATTCTAATTCATTATATTGCACATATTTAAAGCTACATTAGTCGAGATTTGACCTCAAAGGGGCAGAAAAACTGACTGCAATAAAGCATTTTATGTACAATCACCTTATCGAGTTCTTATAAGGAGCGTGTTAGCATTCAGCTATCTACTGCTACATATGTGATCATCAAACACAGAACAACATGGACTTCCCATGGCATTCAATTCCCATTGCAGGGACTAATTTAATTTAAACATATCAGCCTTAAAGAATACACACAATCGATCAAAATGTCTAAAAAATGATTGATGTAGATATAATGCAGATACACTGTATGACGCAGACAGAACTCTTAAATAGAGTGGTTGAGAAAGTATAGCAGGGCTGTTCACCACATATGTTTTGCAGAGTTCCTCATTGGCTTTGTAGAAGTAACAAAGCAAAATTGCTCTTGACATAGATAGGGCCCACTTTGGAGTGTGTTCAAAACATGCTATATCTAACAAATATGTTTGCTTGCAGTGTGTGAGTGAGTGGTATGGGAACAATTGCTCTGAGAAAAGCCCAGCAATATGCTTACTATCATGCGAGGCAGGCCACATTGAGATAACAAAATTCCCTAAATGACTCTAACCCCAGCATGTAAGGTTTTAGTTTCTTGGAGCAAATGACAATCCAAAGTAATATGATAATAGCAGGGCACATGTGCTGTTAAAGTACTGTGGCTTCAAGCAAGGATAACTGTTTAGATATAGTGTGACTGCCTCAAGTAAAGCATATATAGAGCTTCTTTAAACGGTTATGTGCCCGTAGGAAGAGCATGAAAGGGTATACTTTAGCTCCTTTATATGCACAGCCACAAAGAAAAGCCATCACCTCGACAAAATAGGTCCTGAAACGGAAGGTCCCACCCATGCTTTACCTGAGCACCATTGAAAGAAAGTGTGCAGAACAGGATATCATTACTATTAAAGAGGAAACAAGGCTTAACCAGTGCCAACAACCTGCTATTAAACGTGAATACCTTATTGTGTTGGTGGTCTAAGGCTGAATCTTAAAATAACAGGGTTTTACATGGTTCTTACTCCCCTAGGCAGTGAGTTGTAGCCACGCTTGTCTTTCAAATATTTTCACCTTCCTTGTAATCGTCGCCCTCATTCACATGGTTCCTCAGAGCAATCCCTAAAAAAAGATGTAAAAAAAAAAGAGGGTTGGCACTCTCTTACTCCTCGATTAGTATTCTGAGAGGCAGACAAAGAGGGCCGCAGCAGAATTAATAGCCTTTGACACTTTCAACTTCCTTTCCAGAATCCAGTTTGATTGGTGGGAAGGTTTTGTGTGGGTGATGATAAGAATGCCGGAAGGCAGGCTGACATTGCAAGTCCCCAGACAAATGATTTCATTAGTAATGTCTGGCAAGATAGGTCTTAACCTGAGTCCTCCTCCTGTTCCCTTTTTTTTTTTTTCTCTGGGGCAGAAGAGTACAAATTCCAACACATTTATCACCTAAATGTAAAAGCCAAGAAAAAAAAATTGGGGGGAAAGGGGGTTTTGGTAGAGAGGGCCAAGCTTGATGAAACTCAAGCGCTTTTTTTTTTTTTTGCTATGCATCAGGTTGGTTATTTCTCCAGGCAGTCTGAACTATGAATGTGATCTTGTCCCTGCGGATGTTGTATGTGACTTACACCATTTCATCACAGTCTGGTCTGCGAAATGAGTGAGGCTGATCAGTATTGATGCATGAGAAAGATACGCAGGCAAGATGACTTGTTTTACTCCCATCGACTGATAAATAACAGCTGGAGAGAAAAACAAATACTGTACATCTGTTAAGGAATAGTTTCAAGCACTTCTGCTTTCACATGAAAGTTTGTGGGAAATATTTTGACTGTGGACACATAACAACTTACATGTAGTGAGTATTTTGTTGGCTTATTCCACATTTTACACACAATTTATTTAAATTGGACTACTTTTAGGTCAACAAAAGTAACTGTGCAGCTGTTATCAATGCCACTTTGAATGTCATGACTATTTTTGAACATCATTTGTTAAATGCCTCTGATGTTATCTATGTTATCTCACTAAATGTGTACTAAATTGGGTTTTTTTTTTTCCTATGAAGAAATTTGATTATTTAGGCTACTTTGTGACTTTTCACTGACCCTGGGAGGGGTCTTTATGTAGAATTAAGTTGGTAATTTATATATGGTAAAAATGCGTCTTATTTAATCTCATGTAGACCACAAAGAGAGACCAATGCAATCCTTTAAAAAAAAAAAAAGAAAACAATTTTAAATTTAAAAGTTTTAATTTCAGTCAGCCCTGAAATTGTTCATCTCTTGTAAGTAAAATATGAAAAACATTTTCCGGGGTGGAGGGTGTATTGAGGAGCTTGGACACACCACCTTAGTATTTCCACAATTCTGACTAGGGCCCTGCACATAAAGGTTGTTGATGGAAACATGCACTGATTTACATTTTATTTAGCTGAAATTTCAAACACCTGCTTAAAACTAAAAGAAACATTTTAATGGAAACATAACTTTTGTTTGCTACCTGCGGGCACCACCTCCCGTCCTGCTTCACTGTTTCAGTGGTTGTCACACAGACACCCTACACCCTCGCAGGCAAACCTTGCTAATTCAAATGAACCCTCCTCTCCTCCTGACTTCTCACACCCTTCCCACTCCTGGCCAGTCAGCCATTTATAAACACTCCTCCTGCTCAGCCGACGAACGCAGCCCAAGACAAATCACGCCACATATAAACAGGAAAGTCAGTGAATAGACCTGACCTCCCTCCGTTTTACATGCCAACCAGCATGCTGTCTGTCAGTCAAGAGCTGCTGGCCCATAAAGAGCCCTTCGTATGCGTGTGATGTTTATAGTGTTATATTCCTGTGTTTGATCTTCACGTGTCCTGGCTTTTACTATTTTTTTTTTTTCTTTCTGCAGAGAATTTTCTCCCACTGCATTTGCAAGGCGAGGAGCGTGTGAGAATGACTGTGAGAGAGTGTAATAGGTCTTGACAGAGGAATATCTGTCACAAGGGAATAACAACTATGTGGCCAGAAGAGGAAAGTGAGAGGAAAGTTCTCTGTATGGGATGGAAGGATTTGCATGGGAGTTTGGAGTTTCCACCAAAGATGCTGACTTTGAGGGCACACATGCCGCACAGTTTGATTCATCCTTTGATTCCAAGCAATATTTACGTTGCCAAACACTGCGGCCAGACAAAGATTCAGAATTTTGATCAGAATTTCCATACTTCCACTGAAGACGCAACAAACATGGACTTTAATCCATTATTTTAGATGCAAAACAGCATTGCTGAATTTCCAATCATTCTCACAACGTAATGATTTTCCAAAGAAGTGTGTGCCTGCACTACTGTAAAGGGTGGATCCCCTTAATGGTGCACATAAATCTGAGGTAATGTTCACCATGAAGGGTGTGTGCAGACAAATCTTCATCATATCCACAAAATACAATCGTTTGACGGCCTGTTTGCTTATTTTTATTTTTCATGTGATTAGTCATATTTCTTTGGTGGCAAGGAAATGGAATATTATTATTCGGGCCAAATATTTAATGTTCCCATTATTTAAGCAAGCGCATAAACAAATGCGTCATCAGCAATTCATTGCGCGCACAATAACACAGAGGCTGTTTCCCACAGTGGGCTCAGGCCTGGCAGCGGGGCTCGCTTCTACCTCAGAGCTGCTGGGAGGGAGCCAGCTCTGGGTTCAAACCACCACAGCACTGACACACACACACACACACACACACACACACACACACACACACACACACACACACACACACACACACACACACACACACACAGAGCACAGACACACCCATCTCTCTTATACACACATAT
>CM022492.1:20545584-20560730 GCA_011952105.1 Coreoperca whiteheadi
GTGACCATGGTAAACATTATAGCTGCTGAACGTAGGCATGTTAGCACGCTAACATCAGACCTGCCAACACTCCCGTTTTTTCCGGGATTTCTCCCAGGAAACGCACATCATTTGCATGGCCCTCAAACTTTATTATGAATAACGGTCATACACACCTCCTGCCAAAACCTCATGTTGGCCGGTACAGCATTTAGCTCAAAGCACCACTGTGCCTAAATACTATCAGGGATGTAGACTCTGAGTCTTATTTATTGTGTTATAGCTTGAGAACAATGTTTCTTTGTTGGCTTTGTGTAATTCAGATAAGATTGGGAACCTCTTGAAAATAAAATGGATGAGGAGTTTTTGTTTTGAAACAGTGTGCAATGTGGACCCGGAGATCTGAAAGCCAGACATCTAGTTAAGTGAATAAGTCACTGGTATTGATCAATAAACCAATCTAAATGCCTTGAGATTGGTCCTTTTTCCCTGTGGGAAACATGTTTCCACTGGTTCAAACTAAAACTTTTAGTTCTTCATTGACAGACCAAAAGGTCATGACCAGAATGGTCGGTCTTGGTCATCATCACAGCTCGAGGGAGTCGTACAGAGCATGGTGATGTCACCACATGGGGCCTCCTACACATTCCTGGATCAGACCAAAACCTCCAGCAAAGTAAAATGACATACGACTGCACTCTCAATGCACGCAAATGTCACTGGCTACATTTACACACTCAGCATAAACTTGACATGTTACCCTTAGGACTTGGGCTGCACTGACACGGTAAAACACATCTGTTTTTATGCATTTTGTGGCACAAATGAAGTCTCTTAACAACATCTTAAACTAGGGAAAAATCATTTTCATGTGGTTTCCCATTTATTTTTTCAATAAGGAGAAGCCCACATTCATGCCATATCTTTAAATTTATGTCAATAATAATAATAAATCTTTCAGCATGGGTGTATGTCTGGTCTGAGCAAGTAAAAAAAAAACCGCATGAAACTGGATGTTTAGCCATTTAGCCGACATCATTTCTAGAGTAAAACCACTTGGAATGTGACATTTCCTTCTCTGTACCACAAAAAGTTAAAATCTACAAGTTTGGACCAGCATAAATAAACCCCAGTTAAGACAACAAGATGCATGTCACCTAAATGGGGGTGGGGGGGGGTTGAATCAGCAGTGCAGCCATAGCGGAGCCATTGTATCCTGTGTCATCAAGATTAACAGCTACACTGTAGTCTGGATGTAGCCTCTGGGACTGGGGAAGTGTGTTGTGAAGTTAATGTAGTATCTCAATTCATTTCATGGGAGCCTTTTCAGCATGCAGAGACTGCGGTGAGACCCTACTCATCACTTCTTCTTAGGTTCTGACATGCTGTGCTCACACAGAGGAAAATCCTGTAATCTGAGCGAAACACATCGACCGTGGGGAATACTGAGCGGCAGTGCCACAGCACTGGTCATCTGGCATAGAATCTAACTCAAAAGTGTGAACTGGACACATCAAGCGAGACCACTGTGATTTGCCTTCAACTGGCAATAAAGCAGTGTGGCAACAATTAGATAAGATGTGCTTAGTCACTTGTTAACATGATCCTAAAGGTGTGGTTGGATCATCGTCTCTTTAAACCTCAGAAGACAGGGCAGAGTGGATCAAAAAATCTCATGTCTCTAATGTGTGAGTGCATGTGCAGTATTCCTGTAGTTGTTTCTGTGTGTGTGTGTGTGTTTACTTACTACATAGTGAGGACTGAAATACGGTTTTTATCTACAGAGTGAGGACATGTTTGGAAAGTGAGGACATTTTGGCTGGTCCTCACATCTTCAAAGGGCTATTTGAAGGGTTAGGGTTAGGGTTAGGCATTTAGTTGTGAGGGTTAAGGTTAGGGTTAGGGAATGCATTACGTCAATGTCAGCCCTCACAAAGATAGAAGTACAAGGATTTGTGTGCGTGTGTGCACGCGCTCTGCTTTGGGAAGCTGTTTGGGAAAAATACTCGTGTTCTTATTTGATCTGAGATATTTCCTGTAGCAGGGTTGCTATTTACAGAACTACAGTAATGACTCAAATGCCAGCAAGCATGCCGATACCCATCGCCAGAGCTTGGCTCACTGCGAAGACTGAGTGTTTGACAGGGTGCACAGACATGCAGCGTCAACTCCAAATAGCAGTATTTTTGTCTGGATTACAAGGCAATAAGGAGAAACACAATATGCGTTTGTTTGTTTGAGTTCAGTACTTTTTGTACAATGCTTAGGTGAGTTATGCATATGTGCTAGGCCACGAGGACATGAAGCAGCCCTACAGGTAGGGACAGGTAGTACAATTAAAGGGGAAATATGTAAGAATTGAGACTACGCTCCACATGTCGAAATTCATACTCCGAATCAATAGGGGGCAGCATATCCCATATAACTGCTATAGCTAGTTAGCTGAGTTAGCCGTGCAGCTAACTTAGTGGCCCCAAAAGCTGACGGAGCACCGGAAGCGGAGCGGGCAGTGGAACCGGGCTCGGCAGCCTCCCTGTGAACATGGCTCCAACCGAGACCAACTGAGGCCAATTTGACGACTGGGAATACAGTTCCGAAGCGGCTCCGACCGGGACTCTGACTCCGGGGGCCACCGGCTTCAGGTAAGGACAGGAGAGGCGTCAAGCCGAAGAGCAACGAGAGGAAGGCCGGACATCAGAGAGGCAGCGACAGTGTGTAGAGCCAGAATATTTTCCCTATGAAGGATGAATGAAGTGTGTTTTACGATGAGTTGAAAAAGCACTTAATAAGCTGGACTTAGTTCGGTGAAAGAGAGAAACCTGAATTCAGAAGGTGTACAGTTGTATTTAGTAGAAAAATAGGTGTAAGAATATTTCCTTTCTTTACATTTTGTGAGTTTATTTTGTTTATTTATTGGACTAAAAAAAGCTAAGAGTGCTTGCGTAGCATAGCGAACTCGCCGCTCGCACACATCTCCCAGCTGAAATGTCAGACTATTCCTCTACTGCTCTGTCAGCCCACAAATTATTTTTTGTTTGGCGCTTCTTGAAACAACACTGTGCAACCTCAGCACTTTACAGTCCACAGAAGGAGTTTTTAGATCAAGTCTTCCTAACCAGCTCCTTTAAAAATAGCATCCAACTATCCAACTGCGCTCCTGTAGTGATACACACAACGCACACACACACACACACACACACCTTACTTTACGCTCATCAATCATCTTTTTTCCGCCGGAGTGTCCTCCAGGATTGAGTCTTAATGTCTGTTATGAAATCTGGACCATGTGTTGTAAACCAATATTAGTTTACTGTCCCTGGGCCTTACAGCCTAGTTTGGTCCTGTGCCTAAGTACTTCTCAAAATCAAATCCATTTATAATGCAGTGGTGCATGAACATTTGCTTTCCCTTAAAGGCCCAAGCTGGAATCGAAACGGCATCATTAAAATCGCCCTGCCGGCTTTGTTATAGCATGCGTCTTTGTGCCTAAGACATTCTTTGACTGACTGACTGACCCAGACTTTGGGTTTAACATGCATTTCGGGGCTGTTTACAAACACAGGAATAAAATACATCTTTGTTTTCAGTTACCACTGGAAGCTGCGAGTTGCAGAGAGCTCATTTTCCACCATAACATCATCCGTCCCAAAATGTTTGTGCATTTGGCTCTAAATAACACCCATACTGGGGCTTGAATGCAAGAAATATTTATATGAAGATGCAATGTCTTTTTCTCCCCCCCTCCCTTCATCTTTTTTTCGATTTTTCTCAACCGCAGTGGAAACACCAAAGGTTCCTTCCCTCAAACCGAAATCCAGAAATTGTGACAGTGATGAGGGAGAAGGTGTGGGAGACATGAGGGCCTCCGCTGGGTGTGATGTTGTGGTCGACTGGGCTGACAGGAGGGAGACTTTTCCCTCAAATTTGCATTATTTATCTGGATGCCTGCATTGTTAACACATGCTCCAGCAGCTGTCTTGGTGTATAACAAGTATTTTTTTTAGGTAGGTTAGATGAGTAAGAGACCATTACATCCCCTATGGTACCACGTTTTCCCTGCATATGAGAAGAGGCACAAAGAGAGAATTTGATGGAACTCAGTAAGACCTATGAGTGTAATCATTCATTTGAAAGCCTGCCAGGGATTTCTTTATCACATATGGACACATGACACAGGAAAGGGTCTCGTCATGTTTTTTGCATTCAGGTATACATATGCAAGAACAAGCGTATGTTCGTACTGTGTTTGGGACTGTTTCTACCCCACTTCGAGGCCATATTTCGTATCCACCCTGTGGGGTTTTCCTGCACGGACCCCTCCCTGACGCCGCACCGGGAGAGAAGACAAGAGAGCAAAGCAGGGTCCCTGCCTGACAGCACCAGGGAATGACTCCCTCCAAATGCTATGCAGGGTGACATCTGCAAACCATAACAACCCCTTAAAACCCCCCGAAAATGTGATACAAAGAACAGGGCCACGGCCTTTTTCTGCTCACATAATGAGGCCATGGGATAAGCATCTTCACAGAGAGAAGAGGAGAAAGAAGAGAGGCTCCTTGAAGTTCAGCTTTGTTTTACGCAGATTAATTAATACGATGTCAATTTTTGGCTAAACATTTATATTACAACTCAGTGCAGGTAATTACAATGCATGACGTACACCATATGTATCAACGTGTTGAGCGATTCAGTATGTTGGTCCTGAATTATATCAATTGTGACCTTTAACCGGGAAGTTATTTATCACTTATTTCAAACTGTCGCTCTTTTTGCACTCTTGCTGAGCTCCACTCCACTGAGCCTGGAGGAAATTCACCCTGCTGCCTGATGGCATGGCCTCTAAAAGTCTGCTGCACCTCCGCTCCTTCAATTGTTCCCATTGTGTGGGTGCGTCGAGTCATGGGAGATTTGGGGCCGGGGCAGTCCTTAAATAGAGGCTGGCTCCTTCAAGGATCAACTCCATCAGACGCCAAAGCAGCCTGAGGACTTCTTGGTTCACTGCCACAACATGCGAACATGGAGGCCAGTTTAACCCAGTTGTCTGTGTACTGTAAAATAACTGATAAAATCCAGTGGACCTGGTTTTGACTGACATAAAATGTTATCTGAATACTTGAATATCTAGAATTATTTGTATTGAGAAATTTTAGAGGTGTGACTAATATTCCAGGCTGCCGGCACACTTGGGATCAACTTGCACAAACGTCATAAAAGATCTAGAATATCTGATATTAAAGGGGTAAAAAGAGCCAGCAAGATCCCAAATCTGTGCAAACTGCATATCAAGGCTTACAAAAGCATATAAGCCGTCATTCCCTGTCAAAGACAAAGTGATATTCAATCAGACTGAACTTGGCTAAGGTTTGCTCGTCTGACCCAGAGAGGGAGTCGACCAGATGTCTTATCTCTGTTAAGTCAGTTGAGGATCAGTGTCAGAAATGCCAGCACACTCCACCAAAGCCCCTTGGCAATTCCCGATGCAACCCTGCCTCGATGGCCGACTTACAGACAGCTGAGGAGAAACTCCGCTGCTCAGACTTCACCTTGGCTTCCTCTCTCATTTCCTCCTCTGTTGCCATTTTTGTTGAACACATGTAATTGCGGTGTACTTTTCCCCTTTTCCTTCTCTGGCGAACAGGGAAAGCTCTGTGGATTCATAGACATTGAACCCTAATTGGGCTAATGGCGGTGGTATATCTAAATTACCTCCCTCCATCCATGCTGGGTTGGTGTGTTTATGTCTGCTGCCTTGCGGACACCCCCACCCTGTCCTGTCATTTAACGGGGCACTTGTTTGTTGTAGAATGCAGCTCCACAGCAGATTTTTATCAGCTTGGCCAACTGACCTGTCTGGCCCTTGCAGACAGTAATACAGAGTACTGACTTTCTTTTAAGCTTGTACTTTGTAACGGGTGTTTAACCCGAAAGATATTTCTCTGAAAATGTATGTTTTGAAAGGGTTGAAATTGCCAATATAATGAAAGATGTGCAGCTGTTTAACGTTGTTTGGACTGTGGATGTTACATATTACTGATATACCCAACCTGGAACATAACCTGCAAACATAAAAAATGAATAAATTACTGCTCTGGGAGCGCCCCAGTAGCTCACCTGGTAGAGCGCGTACCATTAAGTCTGTACCGCAGCGGCCCTGGTTCGATTCCAACTCTCTCTCTCTCTTAGATGAGTGAGATTAGACGATCAATACCAATTTCATGTTTGTGCATTTTGTATGGAGCTGGAGCCAATCGGCAACTAGCTTAGCTTGGCATAAAGACAGGAGGCAGGGATCCTGGCTCACTCCAAAATACAAGTAAAAATCCACATTCAAGCACCCCTAAAGATCACAAATGAACACAGTGTATGTTGTTGGTTTAATGCGTACATTAACAGAATTATTAAAACCGACAATTTGTAGTTTTTCGGGCAATTTACAGGCGGTAACTATTTCTCTGTGAACAACAGCTGGACGTACAGACTTCTCCCGCAGTGAGACGTTGGTAACCAGCAGAAGCGCTACACAGATTTGCTGGGCAGATGGATACACTGTTCTTTGTTCAAGAAATAGTTACAGAACGTAACTCCCACAAAAACAACACATTGTTTATATCGCCCCCTTGAATACTGACATGTGTTACCTCCACCGATGCGTAAGAGCGCACGTCGAGTGTGTTCCAAGAATGGTGTGGACCACATTATTAGTGTTGTTGTTGCATTCGCAGATCACAGCGGTTAACTTGAGCACAGTGTTACTATTACCAACTGAAACAACAAAATAAATTAACACCTGGCAAAAATGACAGCAGTTTATGTGATGTGTTATTTCTTTTATGCACAGCTGCTTTTCCCAAGTGTGATTAGATCATATTTGTTAAACTGAAAGCCAACAGACAGACGAACTGGATGCCAAGATCTGTTTGAAAAACAGGCAGTACAGGCAGTCATGGTACAGCATTTATCTACTCTGACAGCAACTGTACATTTCATGACATGTTATTGTTCTCTTCCACAGTGAGTTAAGCAGTCAAAAACAGTGAAAGGGCAAAAATGTGTCGACCAGACTCCTAGTTCCCATCGAACAGAAGTCATGTTTATAAACCGGCACTCTGGCTACTAACCCAAATAACACTCCTGACCCCAACGAGAATGAAAACAAAACTAGAAGGAATCACACCCCGGTGCTTCGTTGGCCATCGCGCCATTTTCTTCCCT
Organism: Coreoperca whiteheadi; assembly: GCA_011952105.1. Classification (NCBI taxonomy): domain Eukaryota; kingdom Metazoa; phylum Chordata; class Actinopteri; order Centrarchiformes; family Sinipercidae; genus Coreoperca; species Coreoperca whiteheadi. Next base: position 20,552,776 of record CM022492.1, read on the forward strand.
CAGGAAACAGCCACCACTGCTTCTCCCTCATAACGTCCCTGTGGCATGTAGTTTACTCCTGCCAGTGAGGAGGAGTGGTTGCACTGACAGATGGGATGTGTAGGCCCGCATCAGCAGACCCTTGTTAGGCTGCAGAGTCACATCCTCCTGCAGTGCCTGCCGGTGACCTGAGGTGACCCCTGGCCGCCCCTCCTCTCCGCAGGATCCATGTGAACGCACTCTGCCTCCATGAATCCTGCTGTTGACACCAAGAGTGGTGTTGAGGGAAATCCTTCGAAATAGAGCATTTCTCCAGCAAACTGAGAAGAGAAGAAAAGGCTGTTTAGTTTAGTTTTGCCTCCGTTGCATTCAGTGCTTTTTTTCCCCCCCAGCACAAGCTTACTTCCTCTGTTGCTGCTACTTTGGGAAGACAAAGAAAACATACAAGGACTGGCGTCCCTTTTCCTACCCTTGTCGCGTCTACCTAGTGAGTTTAGAACTGTCTGCCCTAAACAATACAGATTCAATGTGACAGTGAACACCGCTTGGATAATGCATGACATTTTGCTCTGCAATCCACTACAACAATGAAAGAGTGAAAGTGGATATTTCAACAGATGATTCAGCATGTCATTCTTACCTGATAAAGGATACAAGGTGAGACAAAAGGGGATAAGACAACAGGAGACAAGACGAGAGGATAGGATAGGAGAGACTGGGGAGAGAAGAGGAGTGGAGATGAAACAAGATGAGACGGGACAAAGGGAAAGGAGATGAGAGCAAGGGAGATGTGAGGAGACGAGGTGAGAGAAGAAGAAAGGGCAGGAGACGAGACGAGAGGACACGAGATGAGAGCAGAGGAGGCAAAACAAGATGAGACGAGATGACAGGAGACAAGAGGACGGGAAAGGAGACCAGAGAAAATGAGATGAGACAAAAGGAGAGATGAGGAGTGGAAGGGAGACTAGATGACGAAGAGAGGAGGAAACACATTTTCATCCTCTTGTTCCCTCCTTTTTGCCCTCTTTCCTTGATTACCCGTCATTTGCTTGCTCCCTAGTGCCCGGCCTGGGCCAGGTTGAGGAGTGCTGGAGCGAAGGTCCGCCTCGGAACCTGCAAGGTCTGCAGGAAAAGGTGATTGAAACCATGTGAGATGAGGCAAGCTCTGGAATCGGCCTTCCACATGAGCTAACCCCCGAAACCTTAGCTGACAAAAATCTGGAGAGGATGAAAAGGTGCCAGTGCCCTGCCTGAGCATAAATAGAGACACAAACAAAAAAAGAAAAACAATAACCCTATACGTGCACTGTCGGAGTCAATTTGCTCGCATACTGAACACAGGTGTCAATACACAAACAATGTCACGCACACATGAAACTTATCATTTGTGTCAAGTGTATGTGTTGATAACTTTGTCAACAAACTCTGGTATCCATTTTACACCGTTGCGTTCTGTCACGACAACGCACCCTTCCCTTGGCGGCTTTGTACCTGGGCCTCCAAAGCATGGCAGGCACACATCCGATGCTATGCTTGCATCGCAGCCAGTGGAAGCGGTGACACATCATGTTGGGTGTTAGGAATGTGATGAATGGGTTTCCATGAGATTCCCAACGAACTGAAACACTGCGAGATTTCTCTAAGCCCTGTGTCATTGTTACCTTAGGTGGGGAATCCATCCCTGGGAAGTGTGTGTCATTACACATCCGCGTGTGTTTGTGTGTGTGCGTGCGCACACGTGTGCCACAGTGAGATTAGGAGGTTTCGGCTCGCTTACTCTCTCTTTCTCGCGCACACACAAGCTGCCCAAACTGCCCTTTTTGTTTATTTGTTTTGGGTGTAACTCTGAAACCATGGTGCCGGGCCACACATCGCTTCAGTTTCAAATGGCAGTCAGACATACCAGTCCGGTAAAGTTGTCTTGCAGTATCTCCCTCCTCTTTTTCTCTCTTCTTATTGTCTCCGAGTCGGTTACTCTTTTCCTCTCTTTCACTCTCTCCCACCCACATATACAAACACACACACACACACACACACACACACACACACACACTGACAGATGAGAACTGGCTTCACTGGAGCTGGCGAAGCAACACCGCGGCTCAGCTAATCACGCTCAGGCACCGTTCTCTGTGAACTCAACTGTTCCAGTGGTGTGGCCAAACTCCCATCTCCATCGCCACCTTCTTTCCGAAAAAAAAAAAACGCCCTGCCATCGATACCAAGAGTTGAGGCAAAGCAAGACAAAAAAATGCCAGCAGGGAGTAGTGGTTTTATCTCTAACAACTTAGCCTTTAACATTTTTCTCTGGGTGGTCCGTGCTTATTCTCTGTCACAATGCCCTGTGTCTGTGACAGTTTTGGTAAGTGGCTTGTAATCAATTCCTGAAAAAGTGAATACATTACTCAGCAGCAGAAGTAATTAATCACATTACTCAATAACTTTCTGTTACTCAGCTCAGCTCTCTCATTGGTGCCTTCTAACAACTCCAAAGTTGCCCCAGACGACTGTTCTATATTTAAAGGTCCAGAGTGCAGGCTTTAACGGCATCTAGCGGTGAAACGCGAAAGGCCTTATCTAGAGCCAGTGTTGGGTTTGTCCGTTCTGGGCTACTGTAGAAACAAGATGGCGCAACATGGCGACCTCCCTATGTAGATAAAAACGGTTTATTCTAAGGTAAAGAAAACACTGCGATTGTTATTTTCAGGTGATTATTCACTAATGGAAACATACTTAGAAATATTATATCACATTTCTGCCAAAAGCTCCTCCTATATGTTACGCACTGGACCTTTAAAGCTGCATTGATGGATTTTGTTTTGACCACATGGGGGCACACAAACAAGCTGTAAACACAACATTATCACCATATAAAGTTGATATGAACATGTTAGCAAACTTTATTTCCCCCTCCGGCAGCCCAGAATGCCAAAATTAAAACTCCTTATAACTCGGTTTTTGTCTCTACCAACTCCTGAGGGAAATATCTGGCTTTTAAGCCGCTAAATGCTTCACTGGGTTCACCAGCTTGTCGCCAACTATACGGTAGCAGGCAGGTAGTGTACTGTGGGGGTTTTCAATGCTTTTTTTTTGCTCAAAATAGCTGCCAGGAAATCAAAACAATGAGCTTAACAAATGGCAAAACTTCAGCTTCGAGCCGCAGCAACAGGCGATAATTCTCTGTGGGTTCCCCACTATGAGCAACTCCTTTCAAATTACACACACAGTCCTTCCCATTGTTATATAAAAGTTCTGATTAGTGTAGCATTAACAAAATATAGAAAAAGAAAATTAGATCTTGTGGTTTACCAAGCAGCCAGCCTACGGTTTGGAGGTATAAACTGACCATCACTGCACACTGGAGTCTTCAGGAGTCCCAACCTCACAGTGAAGCTGTGATTCCTGAATGCGTCCCAGGGGCTGGCTAGCCATCTGAAAAGGCATCACATGTGAAGACATCTTTGGAGTTACTGGGAGGGATACTGCTCCCACCGCCACCCTCTGTGCCACGATAACGTGTACATCCTGGACCAGTCTCTCCACTCTCACACTACTCCTTACTGTAACGCACTAATGCACCACTGTTCAACACCTGTGTGGGATTACTCAAGTACATTTGTTTGGCCTTCACTGTCAAGTCGGCCTATTCTAACAGACTAAGAATTGTCAGAAAGCAATCCAACATATACCAACAGACACTCGAGTGGCGTCTGGTCATTGTGGTCTTCCGCCATGTGACCAGACCAGGTAAACACAGATCATATCTGTGGTGAAGTAATCAATCCACCAGGTTATCCCCCCTCTCTCATCCTTAACCAGAGGATTAGTTCAAGATGGGCTGCATCAATTTAGGCTCTTTTAAAGTGGTTGGGCCTTGGTTAGCCGCGACACAACATGTGGTGCAGTCCCCCTTCAACACAGGGTAGCCAAGGACCGCAGGGCTGTGGCTGTGTGATCTGGGAGAAAGAGGAGAAAAGGAAATTTTGACATGCTGGCTGATGCTTCACAGAGGGTGTGTGTGTGTGTGGTGTTTTCTGTATCAAGGTCATGGTAAGCAAACAATGTCAAGTGCTGGGGATGAGGAATTCCTTTAAAGACGCTGACAAAGAGCCACATATAAATATACACTTGTATTGCGGTTCCAAACGTGTTCGCAGCTCTGACTTACAGTATCAAACACGTGTGTCTCAAGAACACATCACTGCTTTGTGTTTGCATCACCATTAGGCTTTAACCAAAGATGAAGCTGGACTACTCCGCTGTTCCAGATTACATCACCTTAATGGTGCTTTTTATGTAAGAATTTTAATGGAGCAAGCGTCCTACTGATACTGTGTTCTGTATGTGAGACATACTGTATCATTCAGAGTATAATGAGCACTCTGCAGTCCCCGTGGGACATATTGTGTCCTGTAATGGGTTCAGTAGAAGTCAGTGATTCCCCCCTTGCTCTTGGCATGAACGGGAATGTGTCTGCCTTTTTCTGTCTATGCCTATGTTCATGTATTCCTTTGGGTTTTTCTTGTGTGTCAGTGTGGAGGTGGGGCCGTTCTAAGTTCGGAAGGGAAGTCAGAGCAAACTCACTGCTTAAGAATGAAAAGTCTCCCCTATCAGAGGAAAACAAGCGCGATTGGAAGTCAGCAATTACCTCGTTGGAGATAACGAGACGGCAGAGATAAGAGTGCCACGATTTAGCTCAAAAGGCAAATCCCCCGTAGGCTTCTGTGAATGCAGCTCCACACGCACAGCACACGCAGAATACATAAATAGACACGAGTCCTTTCTGTAACGTTCTTTCACTCAGAGAGATATCATGTTGGATTAACATATTACCTGATTAGCATGGCTTATTGAGCGGGAACCCATGTTAAAATGACCTCAGACTAAGAAAGAAAATCTTTGATCAAAAACGGCAGCTTCCAATTTGGTCATATGGTCCAACAAACAGAAGTAGTCAGTGGCTGGGAACCCGGCGAGGGATTTTGTCCTCTTCGCTGCACCGCTGACTCCTATTGGTTGATCAGGGCGCATGGGGGCGCAGTATTGTACAGTAGCCACACTGGTAGAAATGTTATGTATATACTGTAAATAGGCATGTATTCAATTAATATAGATGATCTAAACGGCTGTAGACATCGCTACGGCCGATATCTCCAAAACTCAGCAACTCACAGCAAAACAATCTAGATGGATAAACAGCGCTACAGGTAAGAGGAGAAATCTGTATTTTTGATTTCGGGGTGAACTGTCCCTTTGCAAGCTCAGTGTCTCAGTTTCCCTCTCAAAATAGTGTGAGACAAAGAGGTAGAAGACGTAACTTTTTATTGGCTACCTTGAAGGGCATCAAGCTTTGATTGGCAGTAATTAACAGCCTTATTGCAAACACCCCTAGTGTCATAGAGACAGAAGTAAATGTGATACAATTACAACTTTTCCGGTTGATGGACATCCAAACAGAAATAATTAAATCATGTTTGATCACGTAACTATTTCTGATTAACCTTTTTACGAAATCCAGTTATTAGACTGTCATCAGTGTATCTAATTAATTTGTTTGCCAGCTATTAGAGTAGCCGGTTCTCATCACTGATTTTTACAAACAAATATTGTATAATGTGGGCTACAGCGAAGTCATGTAAACCCTACCATAATGATGCTGTTGTGGGTCCAAAAGTCTGTTTTCTGTGAAGTGCCATTTTTCTCCATAATTCTGTTCACGGTACAAATACAGACATACTCAGGGAGGGCTGAGGGGTGTTTCAATAGCAAACATAACTCCACTGCGAAATCAGATTTTAATCTTGAAGCTTGTTTTAAATGTCTCCTCAATTGTTCAAACATAATTTTTTATTTTAATCACTTCATAACATATTATTGTTAAGCCTGGTGAAACTACCTCGACTATTGTGCAACACTGTTGGTTTTGAAAAGGTGCCATATTGATTTTTCCAAATATTTAGGCTTGTGTATTACATTGTGTATTATTCAATAAAAAAATTCTATGTACAAACACAAGCCCAGTTATCCGATTACAGAGCGTGTGTGTGTGTGTGTGTGTGTGTGTGTGTGTGTGTCTGGTGTGTAGGTGCCAGTGTCTTTACATTCATCCGTGCATGCCGTTTTGCTTTTGCATGTGTTGTGCGTGCACGTGAGCCTGAACACAATTGCGCAGAACCTTGTGTCTCTGTGTCACAAAAACAGAGTATCTGTTGGCGTCCTGCCCCTGCTCTCTGCCAGAACAAGCACACACTTAATCCTCGCTCGTCTTCGCTCCCTCTGTGCTTTCTTCTTTTTGCCTCTATGCCATGAATGCCAGCCCCTTCATCAAAAACAAGAATGTCTCCAAGCCCTGTGTAAAAGAAGACTCTTACTCCTCAGCAGCACATAAACAAACAGGAGTTGGAGTCATTATGTTCACTGTCCTGGCCCCGAAGTCACAAAGTTGCTTCTTTACTAATCCATGATTTTATTGTCCTCTTTCTCTCTCTCTCTCTCGCTGGGGTCAAGCTTCAGGTGAAGGTTCTGACCGGCTTTTTATGATGAGCTCTGTCCTTGCATTTTGGCCAGCAAGTGTGCTAGTGAGGAACGCAGACGAGCTTTGAAACAGTTTGCCATTTTCCTCCAAGCAACGACATAGCCGACAAGCAAAGCATAATTCAAAACACAATAAATCAACGTGGATTTCAATGGAATTACGATAAGAGGGGAAAAAAGTGACTAAAAGCTTGATTCTCAGGCCTGGTGAGTTATGGACTGTCTGGTTACACTAAGAGCAGTGGTCTCAAACCTGAATCTGTATAAATAATCATCGGGAAAATTAGGACTACTTGAGCATATAAGGTATCGGTCAAGGCTGTGAGCACCATATGTTTTCAAGAGATGCTGAATAGCAGCGGTGTTACGACCCGAGTCACAATGTAAAGACGTGTTCTTTTGACATGACGCAGCTGCAACAGATTCACAAAACAGACAAACACCTGTTAATATCTTCCGCGAGCCAGCGGCTCTTCAATGCACACAAACAGCAATAAAGGGATTCACTGCCTCGCAAAATCGTGACGCATGTCAAGCTGACATTTGAGAGTCTGAAACATGATTGGGCCATAATTTCTCTCCAGCCAGCAGAGGCTGTTACTGTGTTCGGACACCTTTTGCTGCTTTTCTGCAGATCCATGCGCTTCCATCACTGTGATGCATTTTGGTCTTCACTCTGTAGTGGTAATCCACGCTGATCTGTGGATCAAAGAGTGAATGGTGCTGTGAGGTACACCTGTCTCACAAAATGATGATTATTTTTTTTTTTTTTATAATAAATCTGGAGAAATCTGTGGAACTCATAACGGGACGAGAAACACTGAGATCAGATATGTTTAAAATGTGATGTGTTCCCAGCTGATATTTCTTTTTCCATCTTTGTCTTTACATCATATGAGCAACGGGCTACATGAGGATTAACAAGGAGGGATCATAAGCGCCCATCTTTCCTAACACTGCGAAAACCAAACAAACACATCAAAGCCCTAAAATAGTTTTTGATATGAGTCTATCTACACACATCAGTATATAGCAACTATGACCAATATGTTTCCATCTCAAAACAACTGTCTTGAATCCAGAAATCATCCATACATAAAAACAGCTAGTTGTAGAGTGACCTTTATCTGTTGTGTACAGTTCATAGTACGTTCAATACAACTACAGATCACATAATAAAAGCATAACTCTACGTCTGGAGCATGCAAGAAATCCCTAACTCACATTTTCTCCGACTTGCTGTGGATCCTGTATGATAACCCCATACTTGACTCCTCTCTTTCTTTGTATGATTGCATAAACAGACAATAATATAAACACCCCAACACACACAGGAAATAGAGGGCATCCGCCTGACAACTAATCACCCTTGATTGTGTGCTAATAGTGAAAGCAATGCATGTGGAGGGGAAAGGGGGAGCACAGCGGGAGGGGGAGGGGGG
>CM022492.1:20560755-20574259 GCA_011952105.1 Coreoperca whiteheadi
TAAACAACAGCAATAGGAAGGGGAAAAGGGCAGTTTCAAGAGAAAAAATATTAATGTAATCAGGGCAAATTAGTAGGTTTGGGATAACATTCCTGTGGCACAGTGTGTTTATTTTGCAAGCAAGTAATGGAAAGTAGGTAGGGTAGAGAGAAGGCGAGGGCATAGTTAAACTCACCTTCCAAACTGTATGCATGCTCGCACTGTAATTTTCCACCATTTTCTTAACCCTGCCCGTTTCTGTTTATTGGAGTAAACTGGAGCTGAAGCTGTAGATTATGTAGAAACCGGCAATACAATTATAACATATGCATATGCAGGCTTGAGGCTCAGAAAAAGCAAACGCATGTCAAGCTCCCCGTGGTTCTCTCAATTGTGATTCTAACATAAATGCAATTTTTCCTTTTCAGTCAGTCATATCAGGACAGGGTCAGATGCGGGACAAGCAGTGGATACGCTTCATTGAGAATTGTTTAGTCGCTCTTGACTGTCATGCGCATTCAAATTCAGCGGTGTCGAGGATGGTGATTTAGCTGGGGGAGTCATTTACGAGCGACTGTGAGCACATCCTGTTTTGTTTGTCTATGGGCCTTGTGTGTGCGCGCATGCATGGCCTCCCGTGCCGTTGTGTACAAAACTGTAAGTACAGTATAGCCGACGGTGTGAAGGGTCTATGTGGGTGTGGGGGTCTCAGTCAGTTTTATTTCTCCCCTGTTAGCAGCTGCTGAGTGATGAGCAGGGGGGAGGCAGGGTCAAGACAGCAGCACAGAAACACTGTGATGCTTAACTAAACAAGACGTGCTTTAGGGCTTGAACTGTGCTCCGTCCCTCATCTGAAACACAAGTGCACAAAGCTGTCAGACACACACATAACGCACACTTCCCACTCCTCAGTTGCATATGCACTTCTGCGTACACGTGCAAACACACCAGTGACTCCTGTTTATTGAGTCGGATGTTAAATTGTCCTCCAGCGAGGAGCGCAGAGGTTCCCAAATGTTGAAACAGACTGTGCCTTGTGTGAAAGATATCCAAAAACAAGTTCGCTCTGGAGACGGTCCTGTAAGAGCTTGACCAGGCCACATCACAGTCTTTTTTCTAGATCAGTTCAAGCTTCTAGTCGTCCAAGACCTACAACAACCCATCTGTGTACTGTGTGAGGTGAAAAAAGACACTGGCCCGCCGAAGTCCTCTATGAAATTCGATGGATTTATATTTGAACAGAAGTCCAAGATAAACTAAAATATATTCATTCTGTGTCTTTAACATGGCTGGATTCTGTAAATACACTTAGTTATCTTTGGCATCTGTGGAAATGCATGATTGATGAGCTGGATTTCAGCAGAAAATATCATTTATATTTTCTCCGTAGGTAGGAGTGAAGGCGGTACAGGTTTAAAAGGGTGAACACGAAGTGGATTACGCAGTCTCACAGCTCCCACTTGTGGTTGGACAAAATGCAACCTTCCCTGTCTAGATAGGCCTTCACTCAAGCGATGCAGTAAAACCTCTGTTGCCCCTCAGCACAACAAACTCCAAAACAAATGACAGTGATCTAACAAAATCACACTTGCTATTACTCTTTTTAAATCGGGACAACCTAACTCTGGAGGGAGCCCGTTTTGGGAAATAAACCTCGATAAATGTTTCACAATGTGGCCTTTTCAGTCGGCAGGGGCTCGTTGTCAAACAGCATAAACAAATATGACGTAACTGGACTGCTGTAAAGCACGAAAGTAACTTGTCTATGAATAATGAGTGGTCACGGTCTCAGTTGGTTTGCCGCCGATTGGAGGCAGATGTGGGAGAGAAAGCAAAACATGGGTGGCGTAATCTGGGTCAACCTCACATGGGGAGAAACAAGCAAATCCAAACAGTGGGGTCCTCTCCGAGCATCGCGTGCCCTTGTCCTGGTGGCCGTTGAGTCATGGTTCGTCACTGTGTCTGCTCCCAATGGCATCAACAGAGAATATTGGGTGCCCTAAAGAACACATTGGGGTCAAGACTGAGACTATATTTAGACAGTTTCTTTTGAATTAAGCTCTCTTATAGCTTCAGAAAAGTATACATCTATATATTGTACTTCCTGGTTAATACTAGTTTTTATGGTGTGCATTTATCATTAAGTTATGATGTCTTCTTATAAAGATAATAATAAATACATCAGTATATACCACATAGAAAGTGACTAATGAATACTATACCGTTGCTGGATAGGAACATAAAACATGAACATCAAATTAAAAAGGAAAGAAAAGGAAAAAAAATGAAGACGAAAGAAAGAAAATATGTGTAACTATGCACTTGGGAACACTACAAATTTTAATCTTTGCTGACTCCATACTATAGAGACAGTTGCCATACCCTAAAACAGCTCCACATATATCCTCTGGACGTCTTTTGTGGAGAAAATAATAATAATAGGCTTAATGAAATAAAATAAGCGATTATAAGTTCACACTTTTGCTGAAGCCACACTATCATAAATAATAAGGACTTTGTTTTTCACCCAATATTCAGACAGTTTCCAAGATTTCATGTTTAATGTAGGCTTACGGGTCAAAGGTCATTGAAAGAGCAATAAAGCTTCACCATGACTTCAGCCAGTTCAAACTCACTTGCTCGTACTCTGATGTTTTATGACACCCAGCAGTTGTTGTACTAATAATTTATTTTAATATGCCAACACCTGCCTAGCAGATGTGGGTGTGGTTAATAAAACGGTAGGGTGAGTAACAGATGGACTGACAATGATAGGTAGTAAATTATATCTGTACACTATAAACCCCTCTTTAGCATCTCGCCTGTGTTGGTTAGACTCTCTGAATGTTACAGCATGACCTCACAGTGTGGTGGGCTTCATTACAAGGGAGCTTGTCTCGTATGCTTTGTACCGTGTTTGGAACAATTTGTGTTTGTCGTTCCCTGAAGTTGGACACTATTCACAGGAACAAAATTACTTGAAAGTCAGTTTGTAGTAGTTTTCTCTGATGAACAACTTGGTATACATCATGTTGTTATTGCATGTTCGCTACATAATGTTATTATGCATTATGGACATATGTCGGCCATTTCAGACTCTTAAAAATTGTTACAAATAGTTCAAACAATTTCATCCAAATCTGAATGGAAATATTGCCCAATTTGGGCTCCATCACAAAATATTCAATGCAAGATGTTGCTGCAGTTTTAAATGTGTAGAAACACTTGTATTGTATTTGAATTGTCTCACGACCGAGGATGCACTATGTTAGCCTCCTGAGAGACGAGGGAGACCATTAACAGTTTTTTCACTCTTTAAAACGCAGAAACAAGATTCAGCCTGTATGATGATATGATTCACTGTACCTAAAGCTGCATAAATCAACATTTTTATGTTAACAATGTGTCAAATGACTACATGTAATGAGAAAAGTGTTGCTTGTAGTGGAAAACCCCAAAACTATCCAGCTTCCCTCAGCTCTGCTGAGGGTTTTAGGATCTTTCAGTTCTTTGTTTTGGTGTTACAGCCCACAACTTTACAGTTTTGATTCATCAACTTTGTTTTCTGATGCAGCAGGCAGCTGTTTTTAGTGAAAAAACACATATAAACCTACTCAACAATTTTATAAGGCAATAATATGTATACCACTTTTATGTTTTACAGCTTGTTCCGAGGCCCCCAAGTCAATTTTATCCAAATCTGGTTTGAGGTATTACAACATTTGGCCTGTGAAGGTGTTGCTGCAGTGTCTAATGTTTCTAACATAATGTTTTAATGCTCTTATAGGACAAAATTTAAGGGTGGTTATCACTGTGAAAGACCATGATAAACAGTTTTTCCCATTTTTTTATGAGAGTATGATTCCCTGTACTGTAAACTGTAATTCATTCAGTCTTATTAATTTACCATTTCTATTGGATACGGCAAGAAGGTATTATTTTCTTTGCAAAAAGCTTCGAAGCGCCATTCATACTGAAGAGTTTCTCAAATAGTGATGCATGATTACCTCTGCCAGTTTCAATTACAATCAGAATGAAGTCTCGGCATCCAGCTGCGGAATGAGGGTTGGAGATCCACAATAGAGCTCATTTCATTTGGCCGGAAAGAATTGTCAATTGCCTTTCTTGTTTCCTTTTGCTCGCTGCTCTGCTTGAAATGCTTTTTGGGAAAAATGTTCATGGGTCACTGTTCATGGGGTCAGTAAAAGGAGCCTCAAATGTTTCCATTGGCATGGACAAGCATGTCAACAGGAGTTTGGCAGAACAAGAAGACTCTGCACAATTCAGGCTCAATCTATGGATCTACATACCCCAGGCTCCACAGTGCACCTGACCTGCAGGAGTTGGAGACGGTGGAGGCGAAGGAGTTTTAGGTTTAACTACTCATTTTTTTTCTCTTTTTGACATCCAGCCATCACTCTCGCTCCCTGTGGGGAGCAGAAAGGTCAGAGCAAAGCCTTTCTTCTGGCTCAGGTTTAGCTGCACGCGGTTCTGGCCTCCAGAAGAACTCCTATTCTCTCTGGCACATGTTAAGGCACTCTATCATCTCTCTCCTTCTTATACTCTCTTGTGCTCTCTCTTCCCCATTCTCTCCTGTCAGATCTGTCTTCACAGAGGCTTGTAAAATTACCTGGCAAGAACAACTCAAAGCACTGGACAGGACCGATGTCCCCAGTGTCCCACAAACGTTTACAAACTTTTTTGTTTCATTTAAATGAAGAGGTCACTGAAAAGAGGTCCACTTTTTTGTGCCAAAGGGTCAAATAATACTGAATTATCTGCAAATTTGCAAGGTGATTCAATATAAATTTATCCCATTCCAAAGTTTTCTGAACTATGGGTATTAAATTTAATTTACTAAACATGTTGAAGCCATTGTGGCCCAATGGGTGTGCATTTTTATTTCCTGTTCTTGGATAGGACTGCTGCTTCACCATGGATTCTGACAAAAAACATACAATTTTGCACTGTTTGGGTAATTGTTTTCACCATTTTCCCTGGCAGGACAACTTGTGAAGAAACAAAAGGATGATCTGGGGCTCGTGCTTTAAGAAAACAGTTCCAGCAATTAGCTTAGGATGAATAATTGAATCTGTAATATATGCAATCTCCGTGTACTGAACACTCTGTTCATGCTCTGTTTTTGGTCTTTAACAACCCCTAAGAGAAATATCTGGATCTTTAGCTGCTGAATGCGCCACTGTAACTTTGTCTGTCTGTCATTTGGTGCTGAACAGGTAGTGTACTGTGGGTTTTTAGGGCCTTTTCACTGAAAACAGCTGCCTGTTGTGGCTGAAAACGATGCGCCCGAGAGTGAACCGTTAAAAGTTGCAGTACTCAGCTGAAACTCGCAGTAAAGCCGAGGGCAGCGGCAGATTCGGGTGATAACTATCTGTAGGTTCATCACTGTGAGTGACTCCTGTCACATTGTTTTCACATTATTATTTAATACATTGATATTTTTAAAATATATCTTACAGCCACTTTAAGCCGCTGATTTTACCTAAAGCAAGAAACATTTTTATTTCTGGTTTAAAATGTGTATGTGTATCATTTAATCTGGTGGATTTAAAATGTGGGTCAAAATTAATAGCAGACAGATGGCGATGTCAATCAAGCAGTCTAAACACGCCCACACAGTTCTGAGAAGAATATAATTGGCCAAAATAGGTGGCAATAACTGGGTGGGCCATTCAAACCCAACAACGTGGCCAACCAAGCTACAGTTTGACACTGTTGTAGGCTGTTAGTAGGCTTTCCTGTTTTTGTCAGCAGGTGACACAGCGTTGTCAGAAGGTATGAATGAAAGTAAGCCCGGGGTTGAGGTGGCAATAAAGTTGTCCATTTTCATTTTTATTCAAATGTCCAACATCAGCATTTTAGCGTGAAAACAAACCGTCAAACAGCAAAATGACTCCCCACAGACCCATTTATTGAAGAGCATAGTATACTTCTAATAGGGTATAAATGCTTTGTGCCTAAATTATCTCCCAACAGTCACACAAATGCGTGTTGAGTCTTCCACCTGAAAATGATCCTACAAGATGTCCAAATACACTGTGGTTACATTAGGTTACATCTAATCCATGCCACAAACAGAACTAAGTTGGGAAAGTATGTACTATATATATATATATATATATATACTATACTATACTATATTTCATCACTGGTCCTCCTTTTTCAAGTCAGTCATTGTCAAAGTTAAATAAATACCATATTGTGCTGAGTGAGCGCAAAGTCAAAGATGCTCTCCCAAATATCATAGCAGCTCCTTCAACAGAGGGCAGTGTTGTTTAAAATCTTGACATGATGAGGCACTCATCTGTGTAAATGTAGGCCTATTGTTAGTCTTGTCCACTGGTCATTGAGCTGTCATCAGGTTCAAACAGGCCTTAAGCAGGTTTAGATTATATGCAGCAGGTTGACTGGGTCTTTTCGGGACTATAGAATTAGCCATTAGATAGTTCCATTAGACTAATAATGTCCACATATGCTGAATAAGACCACACACAGGTTGAAGGCAGGTTGGCTATGACTAGTTTCATGACAACAGTTGTGTTGTAAATCTGCAACAAATTATCTGAAATGTACATTTAACCGGGGTGTGAAAGTGAAAGAGATGACAAAACAAAGTTAGTTAGTTAGTTAAGCCTTTATTTGTCCCGCAGTGGGGAAATTACTTTTTCTTTGTCAGGGTAAACTTGAATAGAAGTTAAATGTGTCGTGCAGTTATGAAATACCACAGATTTAATCTGACTTGAAGTCTAAACAGTGTCTGCTGCATTTCACTCTCTTTAATTTACAACATGTTCTCCCCCTAAATAACTCTAACACAGAGGGGAGTGACCATCTATGGTTTTAGCAGAAGCTATAAAATGCTTCACATACAAAAGGACAACAGAATATATCACTGCGTTTAATGTCTCTCTTGTTCTATAGGCCCACCCTTTAAAATGCATTTCTCAAAAGGTGAACACCGTTTAATTTCATGCCCATCATTTAAATGTTGTAACATTTTAATGTCACAATCATTCATCAGTTTTAAATGTGGCAACATCAGCTTATTTTTTATTATACTCGTATACTAAAATGATAGCACTTTAAAAAAAGTTTTTTTTTATAAAAAAGTAAATTCAAAATAAAAGCACAAAACCGGCGTCCTTCTGCGTCGCACAGGGTCAAAACCAAAGGTTTCTCCAGTTTGTGAGTGTCATCAATTATCTTTTTATTGCAGTATTTGGTGTTTTTATTAATAAAAAATCTGAATTTCATGTCTTTTTCATTTAAAAATTCTCACATTTCCACTGTAAACATATTTGTATTTGTATGCCCTGATGGCATGTCATTAAGTAAAATTTTGAATGCCATGCTCAAGGATGAGTTTAAAGAAACAAAAACAGACCGCTAATGTCTTTGGCAGTCAGTGCTGTTACAAGCCATGTACGCAGCGTCATATTTCCTCGGACTTGTTTGGCAGTTGTCTCTCATTTCGTGGTTTGCAAAACATCTCAGAGAGCCCCCGAGGGAGCCCACGGTAGGATTAGATACATGAGAGAGCCACCCAGGCTTCATCATCACGTTATGCAACACTCAGCGAGCAATGTCTGGTTCATCTCAATTCAAAGTGAAAGTGATGGAGACCATTTTCCCCCGTCCAGAAGGGATGTTGCATGGAGCAGTAGGGGTGGTGGGTGGGTTTGATTGTGGTTACAGCACGGCCATGGGAAGAAGAACATGGAAAAATCTTCCACAGAGGTGACAAGCAAACTAAACAGTGCTTTGGAGGACAGGATGATGATTTTGGAAAACCCAATCCTGACCCTGACCCCCCTCTTTTATGTATGACACACGCAAACAGAAAAATGACATGCCGCACATCATTGTAGCAATACCAGCAATGTAAAAGTAAAAAAATTTAAAAATACTACATTAATACTATAAGTCCATTTAAAATGAAAAAGTAACTATACAAAGTTTATCTAATTTTACTGAAGTATTATCAGCTAAAAATATCCAAGTGTAAGTGTCAAAAGTAAATGTACTCTATTATTATCTATCATTATAAAAGTAAATTACTATTATGCAGAATGACCTCTTTCAGTGTAACATCCTTATAAATTATATTACTGGGTATTATTAATACTGAGAGTGTTATTACTGATGAGTAGAGCTTGGCCATAGTGGTTTATCAATGTTCAGTCAATGAAACTGTGATGATGTGAACGTATTGTGTTATCGTTCAACAAAACCTGTTTCCCAAATCAAGGATTCTGTGAAGTTTTTAATTATTATACACCAAAACTTGCAATGTTCATTGCATAAACATGAATTAGATTTGATTTTATTTGTGATTTTGCATACATTTGGCAAACTGGGATGTATAGCCTATCGATATCAAGAAAAAAACACTTACGGATGTCATGATGCTGTTTGCATCTGTCACTCCCAGCCCTAATGTGTTATGCAGCACTTTAATGTTGGACCTGGTGAAGGTGGAGCTATACTGCTGGGTAGTTTAACCTATAGCAATGCATCAATATGCTATATGGCCATGCTTTGTACTCCGCTGCTAAATTCCAGTTGAGAGAAATCTTAATATTACACCATAAAACTGAGATTTCAGACAACAGTGTATGTCCAACTTTGTAGGAGCAGTTTGGAGAAGCCCCTTCCCTGTTTCAACATGACAATGCCACGATGCAATAAGTCAGGTCCATAAAGAAATGGTTTTCCCAGATTGGTGTGGAGGAACATGACTGGCCTGCACAGAGCCTTGACCACAACACCATCAACCGCCTTTAGGGTGAACTGGAGCCAGACCATATCGCCACACATCACCTCACTGATGCTCTCGTGGCTGAATGGGAGCAAATCCCTGCAGCCAGGTTCCAAAGTCTGGTGCAAAGCCTGAAACCAGAAGAGTGGAGGCTGTTACAGAAGCAGATTAATGCCCATGCTTTTTAAGTTAGATGTTCAGCTATCACATATGTGTAATGTTTGGTTGTCTACATATTTCGGTCCATATGATGTATTATATAAGTTCATCATATGTTTTCAGGGTAAAGTCTTAATCTGCAAGTAACTGAGTAAACCAGAACTGTCAAATGACTGTAGTTAAGTAAGAAGTATGATGTCTCTGAAAGGTAGAGGAGTAGAGGAGAAGTTGCATAAAATGGAAATACTCAAGTAAAGTACCTCAAGTTTGTACTATAGTACAAGTAAATGTAGCCTACCACTTTATGCACTCACCTACACGCACATGCAAGAAACACACACACTCTACTTATCCATTACACAATGCAACAGGATCAGGGCACACACCTTCATCTTCTTCCTCATTTCCACCCTGTCAAATTAGCAGTGCGTTCTTCGGAGAGGGAGCAGCAGCAGTGTTGGAGAGCTTGATTGAAGGGCTTCCGAGAATTCTCTGGCTTTGTTGTGCAGCTTCCCCAGCGCAGCAGCCTGAGGTAATGGCTTTAGCAGGGGCAGGTACAAAAAGCTCCAGTGGCCACAAACCGGAGCTGGACAAACTTTACTGTTGACATCTGGAATTTCTTTCCTCCCCTTCCTTTTTATTTTCTTCCTCCTCTTCTTCCTTTTTTCCCTTTCTGATTGAGGGCTGACTCACTCTGTACAGTATCCATCATCGTAAAAGCGTCAGCCAGCTAAATATAGACATTTGTTTTCTTGTGCCTGTTCTGGCACTGCATATTTTACCACACATGACATCATGCCCTCCTCTGCTGCCGACTTGCCCGCACACTGAACCCCTATACGGTTTCACTATATGTACACAAATAATCATAATGGAGGCTGTCACTGGCAATTTATGTCACATCACAGATACTTTGTGTCTTATCATACCCTCGTCTGCTGTGGCTTTGACAGGACATGCATTAACGATAGCATGACTCTCACGGAAACCCAAAAATCTTAATGCTCACACATTGTCATGATACAGCGGATAGTGTCACTTTCCATAACAGCATTTGCTTGTCTCTGCTAAATGTGCTGCTCTTATTATTTCCACCGCAGCGATCACGCCTATAATCCAGAACTTAAGTACATCCCATGTCTCAGAATCTGAAGTTACTTTTCAGCTGAAATCATGTAAAGTTACACATCCTGCTGTTGTGGGTTGCAGTTTGACGTTTTGGTCCCAGTGTTTACTGTCTCTTCCTCGTGTTTCTTAGCACCCTAGTAATGCATAAGACACAGGTACCAGCAATGTCAAAAATGCTCAAAGGCCTCCAATCAGAATATATGAGAAATGTTTGTAGTAACTCCTCATTGTTCTGCTTTCTAGAATAGGCTAGTGCAAACTCCATCATCTGACAAAGTGCTTTGTCAAATCTGTTAAAATAATCCCAATTAGAAGCAATTTAATGAAAAAAGATATAACTTTACATTCATTTACACATGTTTTGGAACAGATTTTCTTTGGTATTGACCGTAGATTATTAGAATTTCACAACTAAGGTGAATGTGTTGAAATGGGATTCTTTTCTAATTGCCTACAAATAACCAACAGATAAATCACATTTCACCATTGAATTTGGCATTTAAACAGATTATGTTGACAGTAAAATTGCTTTCAAAATGGTAATCGATAATCTGAAAAGTTATTTCATGTGTTATCAGTTTGTTGTTTATTTGTTCTACTGTGTTTGAAGTAATACAAAAAAAAAATCCTATATATATAGTGTATAAAATATATTTGATAATAACACTCTTACATTTCTTAATGTTTCCTAATGAGCTTTGTCACAAACACACAACAAAGCCATCACATCCATCTTTAAAAAATAAATTCATCCATCTGAACTTGCAAATGTGCAACAGTTATACAGTATATTGTCACTTTTCTTTCAGTAAATGTGAATAATAAAAAGTCCTGCAACTCATTATAACTAATATATAACTATACATATTACAACTAATTATACAAATAATACATGTGTTCATACAGGGGCAAACATACGCAAACACACAAAACCCAGAGACACAGCCATATACAAATATAACACACACAAGCTTGACAATATTCCACATGTACAGTAGTTTACCTGGAGTGTCAATCATTTGCACGCGCACGCAAAATCAGTTACGAACAGTACTGTACACACACAAAAGCAAAGCACTCCACAGAAAGTCAAACAGGATGCTGCTGTTCAGACAGAACTTCCCCTTTTTCATCCTCCTGTCTCCCTCCCTGCATCCCTCCTCCTTACAGGAATCGCATTAGGAAAGCACAAATCGCATGTTGACCTACACCACTGCTGGTAAAATACATCACTTCTGCTAAAACTGCAGGGAAATGATGTGTGTGAGGCCATCTGGCTGCATTATGGTGATGCTCCTTTCCTTTTTTGTGTTCGTCCGAGGACTTTTTTTTTTTACCTGCATGTGTGACGCGTGTGTGTGTGTGTGTGTGTGTGTATTTGGAGGGTGGTTCCTCTGTGTGTGTGTGTTCTTGCATTCATGTATGACAATGTTCTGTTACATGCTTAATGTCCATGCTGCAGGGTGTAGTGTGCATGTGCTCACATGTGTTCTTGCCATTGTTTTCCTCGCGTGTGAACAGCTCCATTCCTCTGCCTAGCTAAAACTCTCCACACTGAGCAACAGGGAGTTGGTGCCCCTGTGCCTTGGGAGTGTAAGCTCCAAAGAGTCTGCTGTGCAGTGATTGAGGAAATGTTTGACCCAGTCAGTTTGCTCCCTTTTGAGGTGTTTGTTGGCCAAGGCTGATCCTGACAACCCTACAGGGAGCGCGCTCAGTAGGCCTCTTCAAAGAGTCCCAGCTCCCAAAGCAGGAAGTCCAGCCCTGCGCTGCTTGGAAACAAGATGAGGCCGACAGGAAGGAAGGTAATCCATGAACACGCAATAGTACTACCGTCAACACAGCAACACACACGCACACACGCACACACACACACACATACAGGCATATCCGATCAGTCCCTCCTGACACCCACAAAAACAGAGGTATTCCTTGGACCCCACAGACATTTAGCCTGATTTATCTTGTGTTTCGTACTGTTAGATAGCCAGGGTGGTCACAAGCAGCTCGGTGTAGATGATTCTGGTTTCCTGTAGGGCAGCTTTTTGCCTGTGTGTGTGTGTATGTGTGTGTGTGTGTGTGTGTGTGTGCAAATACTCAAAATACGGTAAAAAAAAAAGGTCAAAATACGAAGCAGTTCGATCGCAATAGCAGCCCTGTGGCCAGATTCTTACCTTCTAAAATAACATGAAATTTTATTTAAATTCGATATACACTATCAGATGGGATGGTTGGGAGGTTAATATTTGGAGCAAGATTGATTTATTTGTCTCTGGCAAAAGTCCTAAAGCACATCAGTTGCACAACATTGGATGTGCAAGTGAATGTATCTGATTGTTCTTTGTGGCAATAATGCTGCACCCTGCTGCTAAGTTGTTCCGCAACAAAACCGGCCTTTCGTAAAAAGATTGATGTCTAGCATTTTATGGACTTCTTGAACAACCAGTACAATGTAAAAAAAGATTGCTTCTATATTTAATACATGTATATGGAAATTATGAAACCCACTTATTCAATCACTGTCTGAAATAAAAACAAAAAATACCACTGACAGTTTGTCCATAAGGAAATGAACTGACTCTTCAGTGAGTGAAGGTTTGGGCTTATTTCAGCTGTTCCAACTGAAAACCACTAGAGAGCAGTCTTCAATTGATTTTCCATGAATGAAGTCATACTGTGGCCCACAGCTGAGCGAGAATGTGGCTGGAACAAAGGTCTGGTATTGTTGCCAATGAAATCAGTAGCCTGGTTTCCTCAGAGCCAGCCTGGTCCTGCTCATATTATACAGCATGTGGTAATATTGTGGCAGCAGGGAAATTAGTTTTTGTGGTGTCGGGTCGGTGAGGTAAAGATTAGCTGTTTTCATTGTTGTAACATGACCCAACATGGAAGCTTTAGACGTATAATATAAGACAACATGTTTGGGGTCAGTTCACTGAGGAATTGAGACATTTCACTCATTCAGTGCTGTGCAAGAAGAACAATTTATTCTTAAAACCAATTCATTTCGTCAGCGTTCACTCTCAATTCAAGTATTTCACATATTCAGTTTCATTTTAAAACATTTGCCATTCAAAAATAAGGCTAATACCTTGACATCATTTGTATAAAAAACAGGAGAAAGATTTAAATCTAATATGAATTCATACTTTACACTAACTAAGGTGACATTTTTGCTAGAAGACACGATCTTCCTTTCTTTCCCTCTTTGAAAATCTGATGATATGGAATCCATATTTTACCATTGGTGTCTCAGTGAAAGACAAAGTACTTTTAACTAATGCATTTAATTATTTTAATTGTACTGAAATAAAACGGACATCAGTGTGTTTCATACCTTTTCCCAGAGGCTGAAAGTGGGGGGAGAAACTGTCCATCAAAGACAGGGTGGGACTACGAACAAGAAAAAATCTACATAAGACACCAATTTATAATCCCCACACCCCCCACCCTCCATCTTAT
>CM022492.1:20574284-20636759 GCA_011952105.1 Coreoperca whiteheadi
CCCCATAGATTTGCTAAGCAGCTGCTATATGTGGCTAAAATCAATATTTTTATATTAACAATGGATCACATGACTACTTTTATGCGATAGGTGTTGCTCGTAATGATGAACGCACAGAGAATTATCACCCAACTCCGCATTTTCTCCCAGCGCTACGGAGCATTTTAGTGTCGTTTTAGTAGTGTTTTTTTCTTTATATGGCCTCCATCTTTACTGTTTTGGTTCACTCTCATCGCTCTCATTGGGTCATTTTCGGCCGCAGGAGGCAGCTGTTTTCAGCAAAACCTGACTTGACCGGCACTCAGACAAAGTTAGCTGCCAGCTGATGAACATGGTGGAGCATTTAGCAGCTAGAGAGCCAGATATTTCCCTCAGGAGTAGGCGGAGAGCAGAAAGAAGAGTGAATATTGGACTTATATCCAAATAAACTCTAATGCTGTGCCTTACCCGCTAGATGTGTAAATAAGCACCTTCACAAAATTAACTATAAATAACTTAAATAAGATAATATTTCATTTTGTGTTTCGAGCTTGTTCCTACTTCATCCAAGTGGCCAAAAAGTCAGTTATTGCAGGTTGAAAATAAATCTGTATTGTTTACATGTACCACTTCACTTTCATAAGAAGAGACCTCTAAACCGACACAGCCTTTCTTAGCCCTCCATGCTCTCGCTAGTATTTACTTTTAAGAATGATCCAAAGCCTAGAATTTCCAGACAGATATACTGTGGTATAAACTGGCTTTAACCTGTACGATAATCTCTAAAAATCTGACTGGAAAAATGGTAAACAATTTCACAATGGGAGATGATGAGAGGCCAAAGCCTTACAGACCTATAATATTCCCTCACAAATTCAAGAAACTGTTGCCAACACCTGATTCCAATCATATGTGATCATATGTGATTATTAGCACCTGTGGGTGTCCCCCCTCCCTTTCACCCTCCCACACACACATATGTATCAATACTCTAATACTTGCAGACAATAGGTTTTCAAGAACAATCATCAGATAATTTGCAAATCATTCCTAGTATTGCTATAATATTGGAACAAAAATAGTTCCTATGACGAATCGGTTAGTCAGTCAGACATCCAGACATTTTTTAATAATATCTGAGCCAAGTCTTTGCAACAGAACCATTAGTAAAAATGCTGAGAGCTGTGCTGTTGTGGCCAGGTATTATATTGCTTTAAAGAACACTCATTATTTGATGCTGTTTTTTTTTATTTCCACCATTTGTTGATTAATTGACATCATTTTAATTAGCTGGTTTGCCCAAAATGATGGCTGTGTGGTGATGTAATGGATCTTGGGAACTCCTAGGGTTGTTTATTTCAGTTAGTCCAACTGAAGAAGAAGCACATGCAGTGACCCAAAATATATAAACAAAATATAAACAGTCAATTGTCAGTTTATTAGGTACACCTAGCTAAAACTAATGCAGTCTAATGCAACAGTACTGCATTAAATCCTACCTTTTATGAAGGTTACAATGTTGAGTTTTTGTTGAAACTGTTTCAGAGAGGTGTTGATTCACCTGTATGGGTTATTTGTGTTTCTGTTTCTTCAGTTGTTTCCGCTTTTCAGCCACAAATCTCTGATAAACTCACTGTACCTAACTGACAGACAAAGTTAGTGACTATAGCTAGTCAACATAGAGGACCATTTTAGCAGCTAAAGGGCCAGAACTTTCCCTCAGGAGTGGGTGGAGACTAAAACAAACCAAACAAAAAGAAAGTGACTAATGGACTTACATTTGCCCGGTGGCCAGAAACACTATTTCAAATAAATGCTAATGCTGCTTTGTGTCTGCTAACATGTTTGCTGCATCAGCTCTATAAGGCGATGAAATGTCAGCGTTGTGTCTACAGCTTGTTGCACTGCCCCCAAGTGGCCATAAAATTCAGTTAATGCAGGTTTAATTGTGACATAAAATAACACTCTTTCATACAGAGGACCTAAACACATTCTGCTTTTATTTTGAAACTTTTTCAGTCAGATGTGCTGGCAGCATCCTTCTCTTTTGGCTAAGCATCCGCAAAATCCAGT
The DNA here is from genome assembly GCA_011952105.1 of Coreoperca whiteheadi. Lineage (NCBI taxonomy): Eukaryota > Metazoa > Chordata > Actinopteri > Centrarchiformes > Sinipercidae > Coreoperca > Coreoperca whiteheadi. The sequence continues at coordinate 20,576,337 of CM022492.1, forward strand.
CCATTTGACTTTAGGTAATACTGTTGGCAAGCTAAAGAATAAAAAACACACCATCCATCTCACCCACATCTCTCAATGCCTGAAGCTGTTTATACAGTGCGTTATACATTTTTGTTTTTTAAATTGTTGTTGGTTAATTTAAGTTTAAAAACATTATACATTTCATTGTACAATATAATCACAAGTTGTACATGATAGTTTAGCATTTATAATAATACATTCTGTGGTTCAAATGCACAAATACTATTTACTTTACTGAATAAGGTTTTACATGCCAAACCTACAATGAGCTCATAACATATGATGCAATGAGTATAAACTGGCCAGCAGGAGTGAAAAAGAACAGTAGTCTTGTTATTTGCTCCTATCTAAAATACTATCTCAGGGGCATTGATGGTTCCACAATTGTGGAGTGAATGGACATGAGGCTACAGAGACCCTATAAGGATTTCGCTGAATCTTGGATGTTAACATTTGCTTATTATGTTCTATTTAAAGGTCCAGTATGTAACATTTAGGAGGCGCTATTGGCAGAAATTGAATATAATACATATATGTTTTCATTAGTGTATAATCACCTGAAAAATAAAAATCGTTGGGGTTTTGTTACCTTAGAAAAAGCCATTTTTATCTACAGAGGGAGCGGGTCCGCTTCCAAGGAGGCCGCCGTGTTGCACCACCATGTTTCTACAGTAGCCCAGAACGGACAAACCATTCACTGGCTCTAGATAGGGCCTTCCGGGTTTTTCGCGGGTCTCGCGGCCACCGTTCTTTCTGCTACACACTTGGAACGTGAGGGTAAGACAAGTGGTATTCAAATAGTTGCAAACTGCAATTTCACCCCTAGATGCCACTAAATCCTACATACTGGACCTTTAATCAAATAAGCCTCTTTGCCTCTCTATTCTCTTTCTTCTTCCTTTTTACCCATTCTCTTTTCCCCATCCCTCCTTCTCATATCCATCCCCCGCTCCTCCCCAGGACAGTAGCAGAGATAAGGGGCTCCCACAGTCCGGTTAGACCCAGGTGAACGTGGGGTCACAAGGGTGTCATGCTGTCAGACACAAGAGACTGATGGAGGGCCCTAATCCTGCCAGTGTCACGAAGATGGATCAGATGAAAACACACACACATTTACACTCACACATGGTCACACACATTCATTCATGCACAAATATATTTGGAAGCACGGGAACATGCACGTATGACAACAGAGCGACATTTTAGAAAACTTGTGCATATTTGTGCATAAAAAAACTCTCTTACTCTTTTTTTCTTTGTTTCGTAATTTCACTTTCTCTCTCTCTCTCTCACTCACACACTCACACACACACACACACACACAGATAGACTGACAGAAACAGGTTGTCAGCTGGGTGAGGGGAGATGTGAGTCATGTCCAGCTCATTTATCTGCAATCCCTGGTGTGTATGACTGAGTTAGAGTCTACATACTCCCGAGTTTCTCAAACAAACACTCTTACTCACACGGTCAGCAGAAATGCTCAAACACACACGCACAAACACACAACTACTACTGTGTGAAACAATTTACAATATACTGAAAGAGATCTGGTTCATCACAATAAATACAGTTAAGCATCACTGCTTCTTAAAGGATATGACTGCTGTTAGTCTATACTTTTCTTATTGTCAACAAATCCCACGAGTAGACAAAAACATTGCGAACAAAATTCTGTAAAAACAGTTTTCATACAAGGCTCAGTAATTTCCTAAAACAGCTGGGCATTGTAGTTTTTAGCAAACGTTACCCAGCTTGGAGTAAACAGTGTATTTTTTGGAGACTATTTTCAGCAGCGGATGAATACACATTTGCTGTATTAGCAAGTATTTACAGCACCAGGACGGTGTATGTGGGATTGACTTAATATAAACTACAGTGCGTGTGTGTGTGTGTCTGTTTATGGCAATGAAGGAGCATGTCACCCAGTGCAGCAATGTGGCTCATTGAAGTTTTACGCTTGCGGGGTAAAGTAAATAAGTAATGGTACATTTTTCACGTCAAGTTGAACTTTGACATTTCTATCATCAATGTACCTCTCATTGTGTTACATCATCACCTTTTATTTAACCTCCTCTGGTGGAGTGTAAACTGCTCCACAAGAGAGAAATGTTTTGCAGAAAGTTATGAGACAGGAGTTGATGGTACAAATACAGTACATCTTTTGAATAAACTAAGTGAACTTATCGTCCCATTATGAACCAGCTTACGTTGCTAACCGTCTGTTAGCAGGCTTGTTGGCTTAACCTTATCCCTTCCTCAATGAAACTCTTTATTGAATGAGATAATGTACAATCGTGAGAACAAAGTGCCAAGGCAGAGTACAAGACACAAAACAGAGAAAATCGAAAGGTCAGAGAGCTATTGTAATGAGCGCTAGCATCTTCCCTGCTAGCTAGCATGTTAGCGGCTAACCTGCCAGCTGCAGTAGTTTACCTACCTAGTTTATCTATGCACCATGCCTCTAAAGCCAAATAGTTTGTGAAGACCTGCAAATTTTCAGTGCCACTTTCTTGGGTGACCAGGCCTTTATCCTCAAAAACCTGTTAGGGACTTTCTTTCACATACACAGAAATACACATAAACCCCCTTCATCTCTGTCTTTGACACGTACACGCACTCTCTCACTGATATATTTTCACAGCACACACACACACACACACACAGACACACACTCTAATTTATACTGACACACAGATGGCCCCTGCTCTGACCACAAATGCAGTGTAACCCCTGCTCCCTGCGGTGCGGCCAGGGCTCAGCCTGCCAGTAAAAGCAAGGGATGCTTCATGGCTCAACAATTCGCTGGGTAAATGGAAAGGGTTTGGTGTGTGACCTCAAACACTCTCCTTTCTGTCTCCCTTTCTCTATCTGACTTTTCGTCCACTCCTAGTTTTGTTGGCTTTCAGTTAATCCGATTTTTCTCTTGGCCTCTCTTTATGTCGTGCTTCTTCCTTTTATTCACCTCAGCGGCAGTGGATGTTCCGATCTTTATTTTTTGTGTCTCTCTGTCTCTTGAGTTTTTCCCTCCTCTCCTTTTCTCGAATCATTTTGTGGCAACTGAATGCAGAGTGTACATAAGAGGGTCGGAGTACATTGTAAAATCTAGAGAGAGATACAAGGTCATTTTAGCTAGATTTAGCTCATTTTTTTCTTTTTTTCTTTCTTGCTGGCTATGAAATAGTCACCAGCAGAGGTACAGAACAAGTTCTCCCTTTTGTCTAAGGTGCATTTTTTATCGCAGTTTTGTCTTATACCCCTTTACTGCTTCTTTCCTCTCTAATAGCCTCTATCTCTAAATCTTACCTTTTCTCTTTCTCTCTCCTCTCGATGGAGGTGCGATCCACCTCCCCTCCAATCTGAGAGGTTAGGAACAAAGTGAGGACACAGGAGGAGGGCAAACCTCAGCTCACAACTATGAGCAGTATGAAGAAAAACTGTGCATTTCTGTAAAGTGTGGTTCAGTGGGTTTATTGGGTAACGGATATGCTGAAATTGAGTCAAATTTTTGGTTTAGCCGAAAAGGTTTTAATGGTATTAGAGACATTACTTCATGGGGAAGTGGCTTCTATCGTGAGTAGCCTGCAGAGATTAAAAATCAGTGATCAGAAAATTGAATAATTACATCTCTGTTCATCCAAATGCGGTAATCTACATGTGACTGCTGTCACACACAATTGCTACTGCTGCTTAATATCTCTGACGTAATAAGCAAGAAAGGGCTCCACACAGAAACACAACACACATACAAAACAATAGTACAATCCCTCAGTCACAGTGTTCGCTAAGAGAAAATATTAACTTGTGTTTTTAAAATATGGCTCTGAAATTTCATATTGTGTTTCACTAAAGTGAGAAAACCTCAAGAGGAGTGAGAGCCTGCATAGCCAATATCAAATCCAGTCCTCCTATCGCCTCAAAGTTAAATAAAGTCCAGCCAGGTGGATTTGGGTGTGTAGCATTAATGTGCACAGGCACACACACACAGTCATAAAAACTGAGAAAGAAAAAAGTATTTTTCAGATTGGAGAAGACAGGCAGGGATCAGGGGTGCACAGGGAAAGGGTTAGGGTTAACTTTCCTCTAAAGGGTGTCAAAAAAGGAACTAAATTGGGTGTCAGAAAGCACTAAGGAGCTGAAATAACTCGGGGTCCCCAGCTCTCATGTGGGTGGGTGCTCGCTTTATATTTAACAGACAATGTCCCTTTAAAAGCCCCACGTCTGGAAAGCCCATTAGATGTGCATATAAAATTTCCCCTGTGATTAATAGTTGATGAGGCAGGGTTGGTTGGAGGGTACTACCAACATGTGGCCGGCAGGGCTCCTCCTCTGCAGTCTCACGTTACACTCCATAAACTTGCCACTCTTTCCTACCTATATGTTTAAAAAAGGAGGAGGGCTCACTTGTCAAGAATGCCTTAGAACAGTTGTGAAAACAGCCAGCCCGAGAAGGGGAGTCATGCAGTTGCGGATGCAGCTCTCCACAAGCCACAAGCCAGTCAGATCAGTCAGGGAGAGAGGGTGTGTGAGAGCAAGACAGAGGGAAAGTGTGTGAGAGTGTGTCAGGACCAGAGACTCCAAAGGACGTCACACAAACGATCCCAGAGAGAGAGGGAAACACGCTGTCACAGGAAGGCGTCTATCCTCACGCGTTCTGGGCTGTGGAAGAGTCAACAGCCTCTGACAACAGTGAGTATTCCTGAGGTGGATGCAGTAAGACGATGATGTGCATTTAGTACGCTGAAGTGGATTTTTCTCAAGACTGACAAAGATACAGATTTCCAGTCCTAACTTACTTTCTAGCGAGGAGGGGGGGGGGAGTTCAACTCCTCTACAAGGAAAATACTTGTAATAAGACGCTAATCAAGATTGTGTGAAGTGTTATTGCATCACCATGGATCAGCCAGCCAGCAGCTGCATGCGGAGCGCTCACCCCAGCAGCCCTATCTGGGGTTGCATGAGGAACCCTCACTCAGGGGTCCCAGGAGCCAATCTGCAGTCGCCCTACCAGCAGGCCCCTTTCTCCCTCCACCAAAAGCCTGAGTTCCTGGCCTACACAGACTTCACCAGCTCCTGCCTGGTGCCAACTGCGCCGCACGCTGCCTACCCCCGCGACGACAGACTATACCAAGACAGCCAGGGGGGTTACCAGAGAGCGGACTGGCAGTTTAATCCCTGTGAGACACGGGTGAGAGCGCCCGAGGCCTGCCCGCCCGTCGTCGCCTCTGTAGTAGTAGGTGGCGGTGGAGGCGGAGGGCCTGAGCTGGACAGTGTAGGGGGAGACAGGCTGCCAGGGGCCGTGCCCGGGTGCCTGGAGGGAGAATACTCACCGCAGAGCGTGGCGTCGGCCGATTCAGACAAGAAGAGCTCCAATAAGAGGAAGAGAGATGTCACAGGTGAGTCAGGGTGCACTGGGAAAGTCAGCTGGGGTGTGTCGGTTATTGTGGGGAAAGAAGAGCATCCAAAAACAATTCACTGTAGCTTAGAAAAGGAAAACATACAGTGATACAATTCATATTTGGGAGTATTAAAAATGATAGTGGACATTCCTCGTTTTCTACTATACACTGGTGCATATGATGGTGGAAATTTAAAGAAAAGATGAGGAGGAAACATGGAATTGTGCCATGGAAGCAGCACAATTCTTGATCCGGCAAAGAATAAAAATGAAAGATTGATAGTAAAGAGTTTGGTTGTTTTTTTTGCCAAACCTCGTCACACAGGTGTAAAAAATTCTGTGCCATTGTTGCTCCATTTAAAGTTTTTGCAAATGTTGAGTATGTCAAGGTTAAGAATTTCTTCCGTGCCCTGTATCACAGCTGGCAAAGACACACATTCTCTCTCTATTTCCTCACCAAACTGATCTTAAAGCAGCACTCACACCAGATTGCTATGTGAAAGGTGAGTAGGTGACAAGACTTCTGTGTTCAAGACACACACTTTAAGTAGCAGTGGCATCCTGTTATTGTTTCGAAAGGCTAAAATGATTAGTGGGACATGTGAGCGTTTCATTGCGCTCCTGTATCCGTTGGAAATAGACTATTGTTTTAGAACAGTATGGACACGTTCAAGATGATGGTAAAAAAAATGACATCAGGCTTTCAGGGGGGGAAAAGTGGTTTAAGGCATCACAGGTGCTTCAGACTGTACTTATTATTATTTGTTATAGATTTAAAAGTCTCAAAAGTGAATTAGCGAAATTAATTAATACACAATCCTGCTGTATAAAATAGTGAATCAGAAAATTATTGTTCATTTCAGAACGTTTTCACCTGAACGTATTGAAGAAGAAAAAGGGACCATGTAAAAATACTTTTCAGCGTTTATTTTCGAGTTTTTCAGCCGCCTCACCAAACACCAGTGAGCTACAGGAACACATTTTTGCCACAAAATAATGGGCTCATGTGTCCTTACATATCCTTATATATGCTTCGAGGTGTGAAGTAAGCATTGGAACAGTATCATTGTATGCTTTTGGATTATAGTGCAGTTTATTCCCCCGATCATATTTCACACTTGCTAATAGGAAGCAAAAGTAACTGATATCCATGACGAACTAATTTCTAAAAGTCTCACATGTAATGTTAACATCATGAGCAACAGACTAAAGGAAAAAAATTATATTTAAACAGAATCTAAAGGTGTAAAAGATTTAATGTGCAGAATCTCACCCTTGCAGAATGAAAATAGAACCACGTCCAACACATCTGGAGCGTTCACATTTCATCTGTTAAACCCGTTTTCTAAACTGAGGAAAACTTTCAGCCTGTTGACTTTGTTTCCCACACAAAGATGATGATTTATGCAATGAGATTGGCATTTACACTTCTACACCTAAAAAAGAAAGAACACGCTTGCAATAAACATTGCACATTTGTACTCTGGAGAAATGCATGTAGCCTCTGGTAAAACTGTATAAATCTTGACGAAAGTTTCGTTGTACATATTTTAAATGAGATTTGGTTATGGGGAGAAAACGTTGTGGCTCCGAATTTACAAATTTCATCAACTTTAATCCACTTAGAGTGCAAGATGGGTGGAGTTTGCTCCATCAAAGATTAACACTTCAAATATTGTCATCTAAGTTATACAGTAGTATTTAGAATTCTTCAAGTGCTTCATTGTGAAGCAAGCGTAACAAACCATATCTAATTATAAAGGGCACAAATAATTATTGGGAAAACCACACGACCAAGGTCTGCAACAGCCTAATTGAAGAGGATGGTGGGGGACTACAGACGCCCCCTCCCTCCATTTCTTACCTTATTGTAACCTCCACTCACTATACTGAAAACATGCCAGACCACGTCTGGTAAAATCACTTTGCCTGTGAGCCCACTTTTTACATTCTTATCCATTGACATGTTCCTGTCGTTAAGCCGTAACACAATCTCCCACTGAGTGCATGCAACATGTCTGACCACTACATCAGTTCTTGGTTTCAGAAAAGAGCTATTCAGTCTTGTATTGACTAGCTGGTAGTAGAGCATATATTAGGAAAATGTCCTGAAGGCATTCACATTACGGACAGAGCTGCTACACAGTCTGCTTGTGCCTGCGTGTGTATTTATACAGATATGGAAATGTGGTGCACTGGAAGTGATGTTTCCAAAACCCTAAACTCCAATTGGTATCTGATATTGACTTTAATCCAAAGTTTGACCAACACTTCTGTCAATAATACAGAACAATATGTAACAGGGCCATTGATATAAAACAGAATCAGAATCAGAATCAGGTCTATTGGCCAGGTGTGTGTACACGTACAATGATTTTGACTCTCATTGCTCTCTATGTACATACAAAGAAGTAGACATAAGTGTGCCTCACTTACATGTTCTACTATTAGCAAATAAATAAGCAACTATAGGCAAATCTGACTCTATTATTATTATAGTGAATTGTCTGTAATTTATGATAAATTGACTAAAACAACTAGGAAAAAAAGTTCTGTTTAATTATAAAATCAAACAGTAACACTTTATTTTTTACCATTTATAGCACTGAATATAACACTTAATAAATAGTTTATAAAATCCTATAGTAAATAAAGCAAATTTAAGGACATTTTAAAATTATGATTATTTTCCTACATTATTAATGTATTTTTTAATTTGAATTATAACTCCTCTCATGAAGCTGTATGAACATTGAATGAGTGCATAATTAACAGTTTGTGCACATGTACACATCATTCACAGGTGGGTTTAAAAGTGTTAATAAAGTGTTCTAAACTCGTGAAGACAGTTCATTATATATAATTTATGTTATCAAGCATCCAACAAAACATCTAACTCATTGTGAAAACCTTGCTCCGACCTTTACACACACAAATTACGTGATCAATCACACATATAATTTTCGGCCTGGGGTTTCTGCTTTAAAACAATCATTAATTTACCACAGCTTTAATTCAGTCCTGATGAAGATAAACTACTTTTGCAGAATCCACCCAAAAAGGCACCAAATGCTGTTTGTCTTTGGGACCCTGCTGGGTACAGAAGCCTTCTCCCAGCAAGTTTACGGTCTCTGGCTGTGCTGGATATTTATTGGGGGCCTGTTTAGTGAGAACCAGTATGTGCCCTGCCAGGTGTTCAGTCTAACTAAACCTGCCTGACACAGCTCCAGAACAGACCTGAAAAGGCCAGGCAGTGCTGGCACACCCAGGGCAGCGTGTCACTAATGACACTTAAACGACAGTAAGAAGGCAGTTTGGCATGACACATGGTTAATCCAGCACATACATCAGGCGTTTGCACACATTAGCAGGTATGCGCAAGCTACACGTTTGCAGAAACACACAAATGTCCTGGTCTGCCCAGTCACATCTGGCCCAGGTACTGCAGTCCATTTCACATTCTGGCCCGCTGCTCTGGCATGCACCGAGCAAAACTTCTCACTTTGACAAATTAGAACCATTTTCTAGAGATTACATCAGCTGCTAGTGTCGCTACCAATGCACAATTATTACCCAAACTCTTTCCCTTTAATATGCAAGAGAGGTTTTACTGAAAGTGAAATCAACTAGCTTGCATTTATATTTACCCTGGTAAATGAGGTTTAAAATTCTACCATTTCCGAGGAAATATGGAGCCAGAGAACTCTATAAATCTCATCAATAAACTGCACAACTTCTGTTTTATGAGAGCTTGGATAATGATGCTCTGTTTGTTCAAAGTTTTAATACTGAAACTGATGTCAGTGTAGTTCAAACCACGCTTCCTGATCGACCCTAACAGCTGATGTATTTGCTGTCATGTAGAGATGAGTTAATGTGAATGAGTGCCCAGGAGGGAAATCTTCTGACACACACACACACACACACACACACACACACACACACACACACATACACGTAGCACTCAGACCTGGACACATCTGCACCTTTGTTCTTTTGCTAGAGGCTTTAACGATGTTCCGCTGCATTCCTCACCTAACTCAGTCCCTCTGTGGCTGGTTTGGTGGCCCCTGCCCTGTGCCGATATTCTCTCACACACACACACCATGAATGACTGTTGAAAAGCATGAATTTGTACTTAAATATGCATATGCATAAAGAGACAAATGAAGGCAGAAGCCAGGCAAAAACACGTGCTTGACTGCACACACGCTGCAGGTGAACAGGACTCATAAGCTCAGGTCAGGGTGGTCTCTTTTTAAAGTGCTGGTTTTGGTGTTTACTATATGAGGGGCCTCTCACTAAAGAGTCTTTGTAGTTGTGGTTTGTTGGTTGGAAAGGTCCTTAAGGTCAGTTTAATAGTCAACTAAAGGCTGGTCACAAAATGCCTAGAGAGCTGATTCAAATCAGATTAGCTGTGAATAAAATGAAAATAGGGTCTGTTGGACAAGTGATAGAATCCCCATGTGAGATAAACGGAGTCCCTAACCAATTATATAGAAAGAATAGAAGAGAACCTATTCGCTAGGATGAAAATGTATCATATATACCTTTTTAAAAAACATTTTTAATTTGTCAGAAACCAACCTTGAGGAAGGTAATTGAGAATGTCCACTAAGGACATGTCCTATCTGTTTCTCTCCAGATATCCACGAGTCCGGTTTCAAGGTGGACTCTAACTGCAAGGCCCGGAAAGAGCGCACAGCGTTCACCAAGGAGCAGCTGCGAGAGCTGGAAGCTGAGTTCACCCACCATAACTACCTGACCAGGCTCCGCCGCTACGAGATCGCCGTCAACCTGGACCTCACAGAGAGACAGGTACACCACCTTTCACTCACATATGATTCCCAGTAGGGCAGGAAAAATGTAATAACTTATTTTATTATCACTCCATATTAACCACTCATCTATTCATTTTTCAAATATCTTAAATATTAGAGAAGTAAGTTTTGTTTTTAGCCCAAAGTGTAACTCACTTGTGTAAAAAAAAGTCTCTGAATTTGCAACACACTTTCAATTTAATACAATACAAAAAGACACAAAATCTGGTAGGAAGGCTTATGTTACAAATACTTAAAGATATGTTTCCAAAAGTAAATATTTAGTTTTTTTCTTGAGTGCAGAATGATCAGCTACCAGTGATTTTTTTTCCCGTCATTTTTCAAAATTCCAAATTTTACCAAACAATATAAAAATAAAATCCCCACAAACACCTTAATAACCCAAATGGTTTGATTTCCAGGGGCATAAAATAAAAAGATTTAACAAAATAAATACAACAAATATATCTTCCAACAAGGTAATCATCACGTACTTTAGATAATAATAATAATGCATACAGATAGTTGCATTTAATTACAATGAGCCATTTTTTCCACACTATTTTTCATCCTGTGGTTCCAGCAGAATGACATGCAGCTTTAATGAGTGGGCGGCAGATCCAGACTTGATGAAATCGGGCGAACATGTGTCGATGCTGCTGGATACAACCCCAGTCTGCCTGTCAGGCCCAGTGTCCTAATGAGGCCATGGTGCCACAGTGACCACACATACTGCCGTCTGCTCCCAAATCTATTTCCCAGACCTCTGGAACACGAACACACACACACACACACACACACACACACACACACACACACTAGTACAGACAGACACACTCACACAGCCAGGTTCCATCTTCACTCAGAGCTCCCACTGCAACTCGTCGGCTTTTTCCAACTCATCCTACATGCTTTGGCATTGTGCCGTCCTTTCAATCAGTCACGATGAGCAGAAAAACTCAGAGACCAAGAGGCTACAGTATGTGGGAACAGAGTTTTTGCACTTGGTACAAAAATACCTTTTAGCCATACTCATGACTACCGCTGTGTATGTACATAGAGCACAAATTCAGTCAAATACAGTGAAATTCCTTGTATGTGTCCACATACCTGGTGAATAAAAGCCGATTCTGATTCTGATTCTGATTCATTTGAAGGAGGATTGCGTAGGGGAATGTGCTGAGGTCACTCAAACCCATCCTTGACCCCAGATCCTCAACTGAAATAAGAACTAGAGCCTTGAGCTGCAACAGTCATCTTAGAACTTCGAATATAGTTTAAGGCTTAACAACACTAACCAACACCATCACACTAACAACCGATTAATAACCTGTGTATCCAAAGTCTGATATTATTTTTGTGTGCCATAGAGCTCCATTGTTGTCTAAAAACTATTAAAAACACATAAACCAGCCAATCTGTTGCACAGGCTGACATGTTCATTCACTATGATGAACATGGGTACTATAATTTATTTTGAGTCGATCCCACATACACCGTCCTGCTGCAGTAAATACTCACCAATGCCCCAAATGTGTATTAATCCGCAGCTGAAAATAGTCCACAACAAATACATTATTTACTCCTGTTATAGTAACGTTTGCTGAAACCTACAGTGTTTTTTTTATGTTACTGAGCCTTTTTTTCATTAATCATATATATAGGAGTTAAAAACTACAGTTCATGCACCTCTCACCATATTTTATGAGCTCATAACATTTTTTGTGAATGTGCTTAATTAACAGACTTAACAAATGTTCACCCCTCAGTTGTTTTTCTGCCGCATTTTCCCAGTAATTTTCTTGAGTCTCAGGAAGTTTTTGTTCTTGCTTCTTTTCTTGGCCGGACAGTTAAAGCATGATATCATTCTCATTTCAGAACAGTGCAATGACACAGATGACTACTATTCACACTGCGAGTAAACTCACATCCTGCGTAGGCTTACATCCTGATAGTTGACCCTTTTGACCTACTGTCTATACGATACTCTCTGCCTGCATTTGCAAAGATTTTTGAGCCAGAACCGAGCGCTTTGTACTGACAATTCATACTCCTTGCAAGGCCAACGCAAACCGAGCCAATTTATATACTGCCCTGGGAGATTTGTGGGGGATTATTTGTCTATTTTTCTGCTGACCATGTTGTAAGTTTTGCTAAAAATTGCAAAACAGAGAGAAAAGCCACAGTGATCCTGTTACAAGTTCAAATCTGGTGGAAAAAAAACCATTCTGCACTGTCTAAGTGTTATAGATACTTATTGTTTTATCTCTTTATGCTGAGTATTTACTTTGTAGTATTAATTGGTTTACACCAGTGCTAGTAGTAGTTTAATTTACTGATTAATCTGAGGATTATTTGCTCAGTGAATTGCTTAATGGTTTGGTCTATAGAATGAATAGAAAAACTGTGAAAATCCAAAGTGATGTCTTCAAATCGCTTGTTTTGTCTGACCAACAGTTCCAAGCCCAGATATATTCAATTTACTATCATAGAAAACCAGCAAATATTTGTATTTGTTAGGCTAGAACCAGTGGATTTTTGGTATTTTTGCTTAAAAATTTTTACAATTAAAGATTATTTAAATGGTTGCAGATTAATTTTATGTTGATCCACTAATCAATTAATCGCCAACATTAATCTTAAATTAATGCAAAGGGAGACGAGGTAATCTGTCTGAGGCAAATTTAGCTCAAATCTAGCTCAATATTTTTGTCCGTGTATGCCGATGACATTATAGCCGACGGTGATTCTTTATCAAAATCAAGAACACACTTTTTGGCTTTATCGGCATTAATGCATGTTCTAAAGTAGCATCTCCTTTATTTCTCTACAACAGGTGAAAGTGTGGTTTCAGAACAGGAGGATGAAGTGGAAGAGAGTGAAGGGAGGACAGTCGTCTTCGCCCACCGACCTGGAAAATGACGACATAGACTCCGCTGCCTCACCCAGCTCTGAATGAACAAAGGGGTCGGCGTTATGAAAAGGAGAGGCGACACAGACCTTGTGACGCAAAGAGACTGGGGTCAACTGGACGCCAATGCAGCACAATGCAGCCTTCACCCATTTCTGTGGAAAGCTGCATCAACAACTCTAGACACTCGTTTTAATTCCCAGGAAGAAATCACTGTGCATCGCCTTTGTTTTCTGTTGTAAATAATTGATTTATGAACTGCATTTTGATACACTATCGATAAATACTCTGTTCAAGAGGCCAGCTCTTGTTGCCCTGACTGTGTTTCAATATTAGAGATGATACTTGTGGTCATTGTAGATCAGTGACAAAGTCCAGACAACAGCTTTAAGGCCAGTGATGACATATCAGACCGTGATGTGATTGTGTTTGAGTCCATCCCCTTTGGTTCCAGTTTTGTAATCATGGCCTTTGACGCTTGACTACAACCACCTGGGAAAACTCAGACTGCACAAGTGTTGCCAAGCCATAAGTGCCTCCGAATCAGATCTTTTTTTTCATTTTGACAGTTTCTTTTTCCTAGAATATAGTTTTTATATAGCATTTTTTTTTTACTATTCTTTTTTATACATGTTGAATGTTATTGATAAAGCCCAGATGTTGCCTGTTTCTGCAAATAGAATAAATAATCTGCTGCAAAATGGGGAAACTATCTTGATACTTTCTTCCACCCACAACAATCTAGTTATGATCGGACAGTAGGTCGATCCGATTCTTGGCTGATGGTTTTATGGTTTTATCACGTGTGGATCTTTTGGTCAGACAAGACAATTGCTAAGACTTGAGAACAAAACGATAACTGAGGAGAAGTTTGCCTCCATTTGCTTTTGATGCTGACATCAAAGGTAATAAATCATATGTGTGCGTGGGTGGTGTGTGTGTATGGGTGTGTGTGTGTACTTGCATCTCCCTTTAAGCATACAAAGGTATTTTCGCCTGGGTTCAGAGATATGTCACCCGTATCTCTTTTTAAAATTATTTTTTTTGAGTGACTTAAACAGGTCTGGTGCTCATTGATGACACTGAACCAACCAATCAGAGCTTTGTAGGCGTGATTAATAATGGTGACGTCATCTTTCTGTGCCAGACCCAGTGAGATAAAGGCAACAAGCGAGGATGAGATTGACGCAGCTCTACAGGTTGTTGTAAATTAACATACAGAATTATCAACTCCTAAATTGCCAAATTTCTTTGATGAGCTTGACAAACAGATGCCTATGTGTATTGTAAAAAAGCTCGCTCGTAGTGACAAACCCACAAAGAATTATCACTTAACTCTGCAGTTCCCCTCAGCTGTCCAGAGCGTTTTAGCGTCTTTCAGCTCATTGTTTTGGTTCACTCGCATTGATCTCATCCAATGTGTTTTGAGCGGAAGCAGGCCGCTGTTTTCATTGAAAAAGCTCTGGTAAACCCACTGTACGCTACCTGCCCAGCACCGAACAGCACGTACATAAAGTTAGCGACTAGCTGGTAAACATAGTTAGCAGCTAGCAGCTAAAGAACTAGATATTTCCCTCAGGGTTTAGTGAAAACCAAAACAGAGCTAAAAGGGGAGTGAATATTGGACTTAAATCCATCAGGTAAGCAGAGATACATATCTAAATGAATGCTAATGTTGATCTGTTGTTGACATAATAAAATGTCAATGTTGTGTTTACAGCTTGCAATCCAAACGAGCCAAAAATCAATGAATACTTCTTTAGGTTAATTGCCCCTAACAGACGCTAACAGCTTCCGTGTTGACTGAAAATGACACGATCAGGCTGCATACATCACTTGCTACAAAATATCAACCCCCTCTAAACAAATACCAGACATAAACATGAGCATGATGTCAGACTAAATAATAACGTTAAAACAAAATGGCAATTCTGTCTGGTTAGGCTAAAAACCTTTATGCTTTTTTGCATATCTGTGTGCATGCACCTCATGGGCATCAGTTACACTGTCCCAGGTCACACACTTCGGTGAAATCTTCCTGTATGGGAGTCACTGCGACAAAATGAGGAGGGATTACGCAGCCCTAATGCGTAACATAGGTGTTCAGTGAGAGCCCCTGCGACAGAGCAAGCTTTACACAAAATACCTTCCGATGATGGCATCATTATCTTCATTAATATCTCACATGGAGGTCGGATATCCCTGAGGTCAGATCGGAATCAGCTCTCATCAACGCCCACCTAGATCCTGTCTATAGCACCATAATCCTTAAGAATGTTTTCATAGTGGCAAGTGGTCTCCGTCAGACGCAACGCAGATCACTCTGATTGGTCTGAAGTGACCTGACAAGCACTGACAGAGCTATAAGTAGACTTGAGTGTGAGTGTACGTGTGTGTTTGAATAGGAACATTCATTGTTGCACACCATCACTGTCACTCCAGCCCGCTCACAAAGGGCCATTAACCTGACAAGGTGGAGTCGAGCTCCAAAAGCTAAAGTATTTGGCCCCCGCACACTATTTTCAACGGAAGCATCTGGATGGGGCCAATTTGATCTCAACCTGAGTGGAACCTAGACAAACCCACGCACGGGGCCCCCAGGACCAGAGGGGGGGGGGCTTGCTGGCTGACCACTTGCGTATGATGGAAAAGGGAAATAATAGGTGGGTATGGGTGAAAAGACGGCTTCTCAAGTACAGGATGTTGTTGTAGCAGGTAGCCAGTCATCCAATTTCCTGCTTCCCAAAGAAAACAAGAGCTCGAGCATAGGAGTCCCCTGGCTTACAATGGTGGGCCTATGCTCAGACTCCGGCCAACCAAACAAAGCCTTCAGAGGTTACTGCCCTTTCTGGTGGTCTGCAGGGACTAGAGTTGGCGGGAGGGTGGGATGGTTGTTCCACACACACCCACACAGAGTCGGGGTCAAGTGTTACTGTAAATCTGACCCCTCTGGGCCCCCTGCTGCAGCTGCTGGGGGTGGAATAACTCTAAGTCGATCCTGTGCCCGTTTCCCCCCTCACTCAACCTCTATTAGGGTCTATTATTGTATTAGTGGTAATAGTAGTCAAAATAAACCATGTCCAATTGTAATGATAGTATTAATATCAGCAGTGTAAACTAATGAAACTGGAATGTTATTCTTTCACCATAGAGGTTCCTTTTAAAGGCACAGGGGTGGCCAAATTTATGGATTAGATTTAATTGTATTTTGATTGTGGGATGTTCAATCATGCCAAAACACCCATGAAGGAAGAAAATGTAGGTTTCCCTTTCAGTTTTCTTACCCAACCAATGGCTTTGAACACCTTATTCTGTTTTTATTGATTTAGGACCAATTGAATTGCTGTAGAGGTTGAGGCATCACGTTTCTAAGACTTTCACTCTCGATCGCTGAATCTAAAATGACAGTCGCACAGAATTTAAGGCTGTGGCAGCCACCAAAAATAAGGATTCAGCTGCAGGAAACATTCTTGAAATAACTCCTTTTCTTTGAATAACCGTCTCTCTGTGGGCAAAGAGCAATAAGAAAACATTCGTCAGAGTTTTAAGCAGCCAGTGACTTCTCCCTCAGCACTCAACAGGAATATTCTTATAACAGGCTTTCAACATACGGGAGGTATTGCCACTAAAAGCACAGATTACCAGAGAATTCAGCCAAAAGCTCGATTTTAAGTGAGCAGGCTCTCAAGTAGGCCACGTCACCAGCACAATGCTAAAAATGTTGCGGTTACATGAGCAGCTGCGCTACACTGTTTCCATTTAAAAACATTTCCAGTTGTGAATCATTCATCTGGATGGAACAGTATTAAAGGGACCGTTCACCCCAAAATCAAAAATACACATTTCCCCTCTTACCTGTAGTGCTATTTATCTATCCAGATTGTTTTGGTGTGAGTTGGCAAGATTTGGAGATATCGGCCGTAGAGATGTTTGCAATTTTTTCATATAACGGGACTATATGGAACTCGGCTTGTGGTGCTCAAAGTGCCCGGAAAATATGTATTTTTGATTTTTGGGTGAACTGTCCCTTTGAGGAAACATGTGGTAGGCCTAAAGTGAACCTCAAAGAATTCAAAAATATTAACACAATGTTGTTGACACCACGGTCATCTACGGGTAGTTACTGGAGTAAACTATGATTCATTTCAATATATATAATCCCCCATCATCCAAATGCATTATTAGCAAAATGGTTAAGAGAGTTTTTAAACATTTCATGTAAAATTGTATTTCTAACATGTCACAGGAACTTTATTAAACACTCAGAAATGCTATAATTTTGCACGTGTGTGGTACTATACATAGAACACTTGTCTATGCAATTTTAAATAGCGTCTTTTGCCTGTACAGCTACAAGTTTTCAAAACATAGAAATTAACGGAATATCCGTGTTTATGGATTATTAGAATTATTATTTTGTATTTCCATTTGGGATAAACCTGTTTTGAGTTTTGAGAATGTTGCAGTGTCTGTGAGTTAGCTGCGGGAACACCGGAACCATCGATTTCAGCCTATATTTCTCTATAGTTTGATGAAATAGCACCATGAAAAGTTAATGTAGCAGTTCCTATTTGCACCACTGATCTAATGAATTTGAGTTATGAAATTCGACATTTAATTAATCTGAACGAAAAAAGTTAAGTGGACATCCCAGCTATTGCAAGTTATTGCTTCTTTATTTATTTTTTAAGTGTATCAATTATAAGCCATTGTCACATTCAGAACCATTTCAGAGCTTGTGATCATTAGTTCAAAGGGTAATTGGAAAGAGTCTTAGAAATATAGAAACCTGAAAGACAAAAGATTATTAGTTTACAGAACTTTTTGTAGTTACAGACTCAAAACTCAACTAAAGTTGCCTTTAAATGTTGAGTTTTCTCAACTTGTGTGTAAATTGTGTGGTGACTGAAAGGAAAATTGGAAAGAAAATGGCGAGGGATAACATGCTGCAAGTATCATCAGCTTTACTTGATCCTTTTATGTCAGAACTTTGTTGTGGACCATCACCAGCCCTCCCACCGACACAGTCCACCTCAGTCTACATTTATTTTGAAAACCCAACGCTCTGCTTTCGGCTCCAGCAGCTCTTGGCGGGAAAGATCTTGATGGATCGCCAGAGGTGAGAAGGTCAGCTGTACAAGAGGCGACCGTAGAAATTAAAGCATGTCCTTCTCCTACTGGGCCCTGCGCTCTGCTCCGTGAGCGCCATCTGCACATTGTTATTGTGTACTTGGACGGCAACTCGTTGGTGGCATCAAAGCCTCTTTCTACAAAATTTGACAGGCTGATATGGAAGGTCACTGCTGTGGAAATATGAGACAGTGAGAGTTAAGATAACATCGTAATGGCATAATATTGAAGGGGTGTGTGTCTGAAGGAGGAAGGGCAGGGCTGGTGCATGCGAGTCGGTGTGTGTTTGTGTAAATGTACTGTATCTAACGTTGAGTTAAGGTGGCTTACGAAAATGGATCATGAATAATTCAAATTTAACATGAAAATCAAATAATTAACATTTATATTTTCGGCACAGCATTATTGTCTTTGACAATCTCATCCGACATTACTTTGGGAATGCTCAACAGAAAAGCCTTTAGACTCTGCCTCTTGTTAATTCTCATCTTTTTAAATCTGACAGTAAGAGTCTGTCATGAACATGTCTGTCTCACCTTGCCGATGGCTGCAAAAGACCAAAGTACGCTGGGTTTTGTCAAGTGAAATGGACCCAGGAGAAACCTAATGTAACAAGACTGTTCTCCTGTCTTCCTGGCCCTCTGCTCTGCCCTCCTCTCTGTGATCCTTCATGCAGTTACTCGCAAAGTGGCTGGGAGCCGTGGACACACATCCTCTCTTTCTTTTCATCCTAGTTGTTATTTTAGGCCACCTGCAAATCTATTTCTCTGTTTTGGCCTCCCTGTTTTGTGTGTCTGTTTTCAGCCTCTCGCACATGCAAGACAGAAACCGCTGGAAATATGCAATCTCTTCCGCACATCCTCCCAAGACGGCCGTTGTGTTGAAGGAGCCATGTGTGTGTTAGCATGTGTGTCATGTCAGAGTGAGCATGTTTGCATGTGTGTGAGCTCGCATATCAGTCTGTGTACCTGGGGGGAAGTGAACAAGCCTGGCGGGTAAGCCTGTGTGTAGTCAGTTAGAGGTAGTCAGGGCTGGACACTCATGCGGCCCGCCTCTGCTCATCCTTCCACCTCCAAGCCTCTCGTCTCCGGTGATTAGCGACTCCTGCAGGAGTTATAAATCTTCAATTTCCATTGCACAATCGGTCAAGACGGGCCAAAGTTGAGGAGCTGCACAACATTAAATTATCTGAGACTTCCTACAACGGCTGCTTTGGACGTTGCATTTCAAGCGAAGTGGATACCAGAACCCCAGGCCATGGGACTCTGGTCTATGGCTCCCTCTGGTTGGTACCTGTTGACCTGCTGTGTCCTGCCTGGTGTGGAGCCAGGAAATCCAGCAGCAGTTTGACTCTGCAAATCATCACACAGAGGACCACTCAATCACAGTGTTTGCTGAGCAAAGTGAACACAGAGGGCCTTGTTCACCAGAAAGCACGCAGCAAGTACACACAGCATGAAAGTTGGAGAGTGCGGCTTCACAGTCTGCCTCAAAGACATCAACAAAACCAGTGAAAAACAATCATACATCACAACTCCACATTAGTGATTCTGACACTGCGTGATACCTTTTGTCTTGTAGTAAGAAGTCCTCATACCTGAACAAAAATAGCTTTCCGAATAGACGCATAAGACCTTTACAAAAGTTAATTATATGAGCGTTTTCTGCTAGTTCTTAAGTTTAGGCAACTAAAACTATTTGGTTAAGTTTAAAGGACGATCCCCTTCATAGTTAGAAAAAAACAACATTGACTGCTGATAGGACACAGGATCCACTCTGAGGTCTTCAGTGTTGAAGTCACACTCTTTGTTTGATCTGCGGTCCTCACCTAACTGTTGTTTCCATCTGAAATGTTCCCAAAAGTCGATAGCGGTGGATGTTATATATAAGTCAAGTCAAGTCAAATTTATTTACATAAATATATATAGCACATTTCATACCAACACAATCAAATAAGGCATGAATACATGTTTAAATACATAGTAAAAGAAAAGCAAATTCATAAATTCCACCCCCGCCCACCCACCAACATAAACATACCAACCGACATATACCCCAAAAGAGTGAGAGAGGGAGAGAGAGAGAGAGAGAGCGAGAGACAGACAGACAAATGGAAGCACTAGCTAGTCATAGGCCTAAGAAAACAGGTAGATCTTAAGTTTGCTTTTAAAAGAATGACAGAGTTGTGGTACATCTTATAACATCGGGCAGTTTGTTCCAGGGAGTGGGCCCATGATAACTGAATGCACCTTCACCAGATTTACTACTGATCATGGATCCAGTTAGGAGACCAGTGTCTGATGATCTGAGAGTTATGGAGGCCTTGTAAGCAGTGAGCAGATCAGAGATATATTTAGGATTGTAAACTGTGAGCAATATTTTGAAATCAACTCTGTATTATCGGAAGCCAGTGACGTGATCTAAGTAAAGGAGTAACATGTTCAGTTTTTCGTGTTCCACTGAGTACTCTGGCCGCAGCATTTTGAATGAGCTGGAGCCGTCTCAGAGTCTTTTTGGGGAGTCCAGCAAGGAGGGCATTGCAGTAGTCTAGCCTGGAGGAGACAGAGGTGTCAAAAGTATTCCCATTCATTACTCAGGTAGAAGTATAGATACCAGGGTTTGAAAAGACTTCTGTAGAAGTTGAAGTATCAACTCGAGCTTTTTACTCAAGTAAATGTGAAAAATTTTCAAAATTACTTGATGTATAAAAGTAAAAGTAATGTAAGGAAAAAAATGCCATTAAGGACAAAAGTTTAGGCCGTGCCACAGAGGCCTATACTGCACCCCCCCCCCACCTCCTCAAAAAAACATTTTTCTAAAGGCCATAATGACTATAAAGTTATATTAAAGTGTTAATGTTGAAAAATGTGGGATGCACTAGGCTGCCTGTTTCAGCCGCAAATATGCCCATTGAACATGAACGCATTTTAGTACAATGCAAATACATTAAAGAACAATATGTGTGACGGACATCTTCGTACTTGGCTACATACATCTGCTGTAACTTATTACTTTCTTTGAGTAATGACCCCAACACTGGCTGCGTACGTGCTGGAGTGAGACGTGATTTGTGTTATCTGCAGGTCCGATGGATCGCGTACAAATCAATAGGGTGTCAGAATGGTATATATTTATACTTCTCATCCAACCACCATTAAATTCACTCTATCCGGATGGCAGCATTTATCTGGATAAGGGGGTGGGGGTTTGTGGGTTTTTTTTAACGTTGACAAGCCGGAATGAAAATAAACCGAAATGAAATAGGAGTAACAAGGCTATTTTTAAAAATGTAAGGAGTAGAAGTAAAAGGTCGGCTGAAAAATAATTACTCCAGTAAAGTATAGATACCCAAAATTTCTACAAAGTATTTGTACTTCGTTATTTGACACCTGTGGGAGAAGATAAATGCATGAACTAGTTTTTCAACATCTAACTAAGACAACTTAGACTAAGATGGATTTGTCTTATTTTTTAGGTGGTAAAAGGACTCCCAGGATTTCCCAAGGCAAACTAGTTTCCCAGAACCTGGACTGGGACATTTTGTGAAGGTTAAGTTTCAGAAGGTTTCAGAACTGCTGCTTGTACCAACATGACATAGAAGGATCATTAACCTCCAGTTTAGTCTTATTTATGTCACAGAATTACAACAAAGTCCTAACCTGAATCTGCATCTCAGGACAACATGTCTATAGAAAAACATATCAATCAAATACATCAGCAGCTTCTCACTCTCTCTGTTGAGCAGCAGACTTTGTCCTCATGGTAAGCCAATCCCACATCTAGAACCTTTAACCTTCTGGTGCAACCAGCAAGCCCCTCCATCATTCACAAAAGCTCATTCAGCCATTGTGACCAGCTCTCCATTCGCAGGTCCCCTGTCCAAACAGCCCCGGTTTGAGGAGCGCTGGGAAAATGGTCCTGGAGGCAATGGCATCGGGCAGCAGAGGAATTATCCATCAACACGAGGGCTACCAGAGTGCACTGGGATCAGGCTGCTGTCATAAAGGTGTCATGGCTGCCAGACAGCCGAACCCAGGGCAACAAAGGCACCCATGTCTCTTGACTATAAGGATCCAGTGTGAGTTTGGCTTCTGGTTTCACAGAAGCATCTGAAGATTAAGGCCTCTGGAAAATTTAGATGCAAGACCCAGGCAAGGTTTTCTAATTGACTGTAGATCAAACAAAATCTAATTTCCAGTTTGATCCAGTTGTACTGATAAGATTGCACTCATGTAGAACTTATAGCAATCAAAAGTATTGTTACTCCCAACTGTCTTTGTGACATAGAGAAAACTTGCATAAATCACAGAGTGCAGAATTTTTTTCTCTCTTCATAAATTGCAGAGGGAAATAAGAGAACTTTAAATGGATCAGATGACTATGCTTAATGTGAAAGGTGTTGCTCATAGTGAGCGTTTTAGCGTCTTTCAGCTCATTGTTTTGGTTTTCTTGCCTGCAACTTTATTGTTTTGGTTTAGTCTTACCGCTCTCGTCGACCTCATTTTCATATGAAAAGCTCTAAAAAGAAAATAACTACTACACACCACCAGCACCAAACAGCAGAGAGATATTTCCCTCAGGGATTAGTTGAGACCAAAAGCAGAGCTAAAGGGAGAGTGAATATTGGACTTACAAATGTTGGTCGGACAGAAACACGACTCCAAATGAATTCCAATGTTGCTCAGTGTCTGTTAGATGTATAAACAGTTTGATAACATATTCACCATAGCAAATTTATAAGGTGACAATATGCAGCGTTGTGTTTTCCGCTTGTTCCATTGCCCCCGAGTGGCAGCTTTAATGTCCGAATATTTGGGGAACTATGCCAATGGCTGTCTGTTGTTTTGAAACACAGGGTTAAGTTTATGGTCGGTCTTAACTATTGTGCAAAAATGCTATTATATTGTTGCCATGATCTTTAAAACTCTATAAAATTAGATCAACTGAACATAAAAACAGATAGGTCTAAAATAGAGTTTGTTCATTATTTTCTTTCTGAAAAGTCTGTAGAGTTTTTGTAAGAAACTTGTAATCAATTTTCCTTTGCTTCTGTTTCTTCCCAGACCTAGTTAAGTTATGTTTTCCTTGTTTTTAGTTCTAGTATCATTTCCAGTTTCTGTTTTGCTCACCCTTGTCTCTCATTTCAGATGTTCCCTGCCCTCCTGTGTCTCCCGCCTGTGTGATTACCTGATTGAACTCACCTGGCCCTCATGTCCTCCTTGTGTATTTAGTCTGTGTGCTCCCCTTATCTGTCGCCAGTTCGTCTTGCCTGTTTAGCGTGAGTGTTCTAGCGTTAGAGAGTCCCTAAAGTTTCAAGAGTGTATTAGACCGAGTTTCTGGAGATTTGACCCTGCCTTTGTCTTACATTTTGGATACCTCTGCCTCTGATTGTACTCCTGTGACTCGACCTAGTAAAGACCGTTTTTCCACACCTACCCAGCTTCTCGAGTCTGCTATTGAGTCCTGCATTACCAGCATGACCCTAATGGCTTCATGGGAAGGTAATCTATGATACTGTGACAAAGTTAGAAACTGAGTGCTCTAATTTTACAATATATACTGAACATATACATGCATGCAGATGAACAATAAAAGGGTGTAAGGCTTTTATACTATCATTGCAATGATGAAACATGGGATTTTTCACATTGTTCATATTGTCCATATATTTGGTCAGACGCAGGACTTGATATCCAAAGAGCCTTTTGTGTTAGCATGAAAGGTTAGAAGTTTAACACTCACTGGCTGATCAATAAATAGCAGTGTTACTGACCATCAGCCACACATTTACTGCCCCCACTAAATTCCAGGGATTTGGGTTTCCATAAAAAGTTTTAGGCGCAAGATGACAGAGGTTTTCAAGTACCGGTGTTGTCATAAAAAAAGATGACCAAGATCCAAAAATGGGGAGCCCGTATGAGGTAATGCCATCTAAAAGGGCATGGCAGCAGCAACACCAGAAGGTCACAGTTTGTGTTTGAACAAGGTGTTATTTTCAAGTGTTTGAGGCAAAATGTTAGTTTCCATGTATACGAAACAAAGTTTAGTCATGGGAACAATTTGGAAAAAAGGGTACCAATTTTACACCCGACTGCTTTATAATATACTAAACTGTATTCACATTGTGACCTGTTTCTTAAAAAATTACAGAATTACAGATTTTTTTTAAAATGCAAATAAATCTAGCTTAATTTGGTAGTTGCAGAAAGCATCTGTTAGCATCAGTTACATTGGTGACCACATGTTTATGCTAAATTAATTTTCAAATAGAGTAAAATTTCCCAACAATCTGGTACTCAAGCAGAATGAGAAAAAAATCTACACAAATATTTGCAAATAGCATTTCATCCAGGTCTGCAGATGATTTCAATAAATGCAGATGTAGCCACACAATGAGCCCAGCTCCTCTTGAAAATATACAGACTTCCCCAGTTCTGTCCTCTCTGTATTTTAATGATCTGTGGCGGGACTGTGAGCCAAGAGTGTGACTGTGTTCACCTGTGCCAGCACACTTAGCCTGGCCTGCATCCAAACCAGCTTTGAGCAGAACCAGAAATGGGCTCAGCCATCGTGAACCAGGATTCTTTAAATCTCCTCATCCACCCAAACCACCACCACCCATCCATCTATCCTGCTACCCATCTCTCCACCCACCCCCACACTCCAACTCCCATTGGCCCTTAAGTCTGGGCTGTACTGGCCTGTAGCGTGACAATGTGTGTATGTGTTTGTCTACCTTGTGAACCTGCATGGATATCTGTGTGTGGGTGTGTGTGCCTGCATTGCGTCTCTGCAGATACGTGTGTGTGGGGGTGTGTGTGTGTGTGTGTGTGTGTGTGTGTGTAGTGCACGGTGTCTAGGAGCATGGCGTTTGTTATTCTCTCAGTCACACTGTCTTTCATCAGGGCCCGTCCTGCAGCCCACAGACTCTCAGTATACAGTTTCATAGTCTAGGGCCCCTGTCTGCTGTAGCACGTGGGTGGATGATTTCTAACACATGGGAACCTTGGGAGCCCACGCAATGCTGGAACAATAGAGGACCTGTCAGTATCAGGGCAATGGAAGAGGACGAGACGGCAGGCGGTGATGATGTCAGAATCATTCACACCCACCCACGCTCCATCCTCCATTCTTGGCTCTCAGTCACATGGACTCATGCGCACATACAGAAGCATCCACAAATGCAAAACAAACTTGTTGCAAAAACTCCCCCTTATGCATGCAAATATACAGAAAAAGACCCATGAACCTCATCCTAAATGCCAAATTTAAAGAAAATTCCAGCTTTATTAGAACTTGGGTCTTATTTTTTGCCATGCTAGCGGCATGGCTCTTGGGATGACAATGTCTACCACTTTGGTCCAGACTGAAATATCTCAACAACTACAACAACGACTGCATCTCGTTATACAGGTTGTAAACAAGAAAACAGTTTAGCCGGATCATCTAAAGGACTTTATTTGGAGGTAAAACAGAAAGCGAGTGCAATGTCAGTAATAATCGATCATTGCACAGGAAAACTGTATTTGCTCAACTACGGCAAGCACAGTTGGTCAAAGTTATAAACTGTGGTGGATGTTTACAATTGGTCGTTTGGGTAATAACTTTGAAGTAATCCTGTATGATTGGCTGTCACCAAACTTCTTTATAGTGGTGTCACGGTTTTCCCAGATCTCAGCATTAACTTATTGAGTATAATGTCTTTATTAATAATAGAAATTATTTCCCAAACTAGTTGTATGATGTCAGAATTTCCCTTCATATCCAATTTTCAGGGTCTTCCGAGACCGCCAGAATGATTTGTATTTATGTCTGTATACAGGCCTAAGTGTATGCTCTCGTAAGTGTGTGGGTATGTATGTGCACCCTGTATGTACAAAATCCAACTTAAAGCCCTGAGGCTTAGCCCTCTCAGAGCAGCCGTACTCCAGCTGCAGGCCTCTTGCACGCCCAGTGGATAGTAATCTGACTTCCTGTAACACCTCCACCTCCCTGTAAGTGAGAACCAGCACTCCGGGCCCCATGTGGGCAGTGGATAGTCTGCATGTTAGCAAGTTGGCAGAATGAGCTCCACCAGGCTGGCAAATGTCAACAGGATTATGTTGATTTTATCTTGAACATTATTTGTGAAGTCTTGCTGGGTTGGACGTGTGTTTGTATAGTGTGCAGGCACACATTCGTGGTGTATCTGCAGAACATGCATTTTGTTTGGCAAGACGATAGCTAGTTACTGTATGTACCTCTTGTTGCATCTTTCTGCATCTTTCTCCACCTCTTGAACAGTAACCAGAGGACAGACATATTTATTTTTATTGTCTGGAAGCAGATTCAGAAGCAACAACAGGATCCACGCTGCACATCTGCCAGTGTTGGAAAAAACAGGCAACACAGTATGGTAGAAAGGCAAGGAGGGAAGGTGGGTAATGAGTGGAGTTGCTGACTGTTTTGAGGTTTAGAGTCAGGGAGAGGGAAAACAGGGCAGTTCCCAATGGTCTGCTGGAGTCCGGCGAGGCCACAGCACACGCCAAGCACAGAGAGTGAGGAAAGCAATCCATCAGTGGAGGTCCACGGGAGGAAGAGAAGGGGGGGGATGCAACACTGGGCCAAACCATAATAGTATGTGTGTGTGGCCATTGTTAGCTGTCCAGGGTCATTGTGTATGGTGGTAGCCTCCACACCCTCTGATTTCAGTGGGAGTCAATACCTTCAGATACTCCCAAGAGGGAGGCAGCAGGGGGCCCTTTGGGAATGTACAGCAGAGAAACCTTTCCATTCTGTACACACACACAAACATGCCAAGCAATGGGAACGTCCCATTTAAAGTGAAAGGAAAAACAATGTGGTAGTAGGGATTATTATTCTTGACTCTTTTTTCAAAGTGGAAACAGCTCTAAATATTATTTACCAATAGTTACAGTTGTGAATAATCTTAAGCCTAATACTGATGCCTTTCCTTTGTTTATCTTTTAGAACTAACCCCACTGACAACAAAATTGTAATCTGCCATCTTGATAAGTGTGCAGGCCTCTGTGTGTAAGTACTGTCATTAATTAGTTTTCTTGTGATAATCCCAATTCTGAATATATATATATATGTATATTTTGGAGTTCCTCAGGGCAGCGTCGGGGGCCCCTCCTCTTTCCCTCATACATTTTAACTGATATACTGTATATTGATTACTATGTATTAATCTAACAGCATTTACATCCCACTGCCCTAACAATAGTGTTTATTTTATTTTATTGTTGTGTTTTATGCTTAAATGAAATGTTTTTGAGGTAAATATTTTATGTATTTCATTTTCTTGTTGTAAAGCAGTCATACAACTTTTGTTTGATTTCTTTATATGTAAAAAGCCTATTATTTTGTTTTATTATTAGAACTGGATCAATCAAGTAAACCTACTGAGTTGAATAGTAACAACAATCTCTGACACATCATGTGATTCTTGTCTTGGTAAATTGACAGGTTGTTATGCCAGCCTGCAGGCTAGCTGGGCCTAACCTAAACAACCCTGGGATTACCTCTATGTTTGTTTGACTGTTTACTCTGGGCCAGGTTAGCTCCCTCCCCACTGACAGCAACACGAGCCATTACTGCAGACCATCTGTGGACATGGGTCAATGTTGACTTACCTCTCTCCAAACACCATTCAGCTCCATCCAGAGGGAATGCGTCAAACCAGCAGCAACACAAATATGGCAAATAAGGAAAATGGTGCCTGTCTGTAGTGTTTACACTTGAGTACCCTCAAGGTCTGTGCTTCCACCAAGCTACATTTGAAAATGACATGGCATATTCTGATTTGAGAACACTGTTGATGTAAACTGGGTAACAATTTAATAGATCGAGATACCATGATTATCTTTTTTTTAAGTCATATATTGATAACCTCTCAGAAAACATATTATATTAGTTTAAGAAATAAAGAATCAAGTGAATTCATTAAAAAAGAAAAATGTGATTTGTAATAAAAGCCTCAATAGCTAAAGTTTTTACTGCATTAACAGTAAATAACTGTATGTAATGCGCTAGTTCAGGGCTGCCCAAAGTGGGGCCCATCATGAGGTTCAATTTGGCCCGCCAGATGTTTCTAAGGAAAAAAGTAAATAAATAAATGTAAAAAAAGTAAAGCTGTTTATTCTGTTTTATTTTTATTTCTGTTTTATCGTGGCAGGTAGAGTGACACTTTGAGCAGAAAGACAGTCAATTAAGGGAACTTGGGATCCTAGTACCATTTTGTGACTTAACAATACAATACAATAGAATAGGTGTTTGCTTTTGGCCCGTGGCCCACCATTAAATTTCAGTTTTGGCACTCCAAGGGAAAAGGTTTGGGCACCCCTGCTCTAGATGGTGTTATAATATCTTGTCACTGTTTTGTTGAGAAGTTAAAGTATGCACACGTAAAAAGATTGAATTTTTTTAATCATCTATCTATCTCTGTCAAAGCAACCTGTCATTTTCAGGCAGTTGGTCAAGTAAACTTTTTCTGCATTCTGCAAACACTTCAAACATTTATACACCTTTCAACTAAATGAATCAGTACACATCACAATGAGCGCTCTCAAAGGGACAATTAGGGTTTTCGGACTGAAAACAGCCCTGCATTAAGAAAATGCAAGGGACTGTGTTGGTGGGGGTATATTTTTTTTATGTACTGGTGAGACGATGATCCAGGAAGTCCAGTTTGAGAAATAGATCCATTGTTTTGTCTCATCAGATGCCAAAACACTGTAAAGCAGTTTTTTAAATACCCTGACACAGAATTTTACAACTTTGTAAAGTTATCACTGAAGCAATCATTTATCTTTTGTTGCAATGATTGCTAGGTAAATAGTAACATGGCACTCATGTTACAAAGTAACCTACTAAGTATGTGCGTTTCCACATATTTGATAGAACAATGCAGCACCTTGCGCATTGCATTGTGGCAAAAGTTGAGCCAGTATAAACTTTTTTGCTGGTCAACCCTGCATTTTTCGGCAGATCCTTTTAAGTAGGCAACCCTGCTGCATCAATGCAGTGGTCCCATTCAAGTGAGTGAGGGGCCATATTTTTTCATACAGTGCAGTTGTCTGTCTGAACGCAGTCCACTGAGATTCTGGCCCAGAGGATCTATTTTTTTTAAGAAACCAGGCACTACCCAAGCATAGCTTTGAAGAAAATCTGTTGGGGAAGTGAGCACTGCAAAATAAGAAATGTATCTGAGGAAGTCTTCAGGAAAGTATGTCGATTTTGTAGTTACGGCTTGGAAGTAATCTCTTTAGGTCTCAACACTTCCTACTGTCAGACTGTGCGATTATTATGGACATTTAACACCACATCAAAAAGAGTGGCAAATAAACCAAATACACACTAGACACTCGGGCACCAGCTGGTGTGAAATCAACGGCCTGTATCCTATTCCTTAATGCCATCCCAGAGAGGACAGGAACTCTCACAGAGACTGTCCAAAACGTTCGCCTTTTGGCAAAACCCCTGGTTAAACCAATGGCCAAAAATGCCATCTCCCTGCTATACATCATCATCACCTGCTTTCATAACCCCATAGTTAGTCTTGATCGCTCCATCCTCTTTCATCATCTAGTTTCCATTGCCTTACTCCCTGCAGGTCTGTACACACAAATATTCATAGACAGGAAAGCTAGCCTTACACGATTAGATTCATGTTTGCCTCTGTCTGAGGGGGAAGTCTCAGCATTCACAAGTGTTGGCTGCCTTGGCTGTAAACCAATTCCTGCCAGACTATCGCCTTTCAGCCCCCCAGTCCCTGAGTTATTACAGCGCGGCTGTTTGCTAGCCCAGCGTGGTCTGGTCTGGTCCTGCCCGGGCACTGAGCTCGGCAGTCAGCCACCTCACCCCTCGGCCTCCCCCCCCTTGTCTTCAACCAAACAGTGTGTTGAGGGCTTCCGCCGCAGGTGTCTGAAACTTTCATCTCCTCCTCCTGTCAATCCCTCTGCTGTTTGACGAGAGCTTTAATTCCCTGTCCTCTCACCGCTTCACTCTCTCTTTCTTTCTGGGTTAGTCAGCTCACACAGGCAGTCCAGATTGTTCTCATTTAGTCTGGTGAGTTCAGGGCTCACCATCTCACTGCAGACCCCAGAGCTTGCATGCTGTCCATCTCTCTGTCACAGACACACACATACATACACTCATTTCTTCATCAATCCTTCTCTTGGTTTTACAAGTCTGAGCAGCTGGTTTGGCTACTAGATCTCTGGGGATTTGGGATCATTTAAAAGATAAAGCTTGAGGAAGGTGCCAGAGGGAATGTTCAAAGCTCAACACCAAAGGCACATTACAAAGGTTAGTTTAGGTGTGTATGTGTGGTGTTGGGTAGAGGTTTGAAGAAAATTGAGACTTGTTTCCACCTTCTCTGCCCTAAGTGACCCTCTCCGCCTTTAACACTAAGGCTATTTCCACACTACTACGTTTTCGCATAGGTTTTGCTACGTTTGCACCTAGCGTCCACACTACTACGGCATTTTCGAGGCCCTGAAACGGAAAAGTTTGGAAACGTTGTTGGCCCCATTTTTGTTTGAAATGGGGTGAAGAAGAGTCATGTGGTTTTGGGTGAAGAACCAGTGCCTGGTGAGATCATTTATTAATGACTTTGTGGTTCCTGGGGAATGGCGAGAAAACTTTCCAATGTCCAGATGTGACAGGAGCATCAAGACATCAAAACACAGAGCCCGAAGTGAAGGCTCGTGTCGTCAGCTTCTACCAGACATATACGGTAAAGTTATGCCACAATGCTTTTCCACAGACTACATCAACAGATACAGAAACATTGTTGAATGTACAAGCGTGTGACTACAAGTACTGTTTCATGGGCGTTGTTGACGGTAATGGATTCATTGTGATGCATCAATATTTAATGTTATGTAGGCTAAGAACATCATTGGCAAACGTGAACTCGGAGTATGTGCTATGATATTGTGGAGTATTTGAATGTGTACATTGACAGAATGCATGTTATATTGTCTATATTAAGAAAGACAAAAAATGTTATCAACAATGTTTTAATAAAAAAGTTATCCTGGAGGATTTTTGTGAAGAGCAGTCATGATTTTCTGCCCCATTATTTTTGTCCCGCTTTGTATTTACATATGTGTATGTGAATAGTCACATGATATGTGTTTTGAGGCGTAGTAGTATGGAAGGAGATTATTTCAGAAATGGGGCTGGAGATGGAGATAGTAGTGTGGACGTAGCCTAAGTCTGTGTCCACACTAAGCCAGCTAATTTTGAAATACGAAAGAATAATAGACAGGTCAATAAAATACCTTAAAATGTCAAATATTTTTTATGTGCGTGCAGTTTTAATGCCAGTTTCCTAAACACCAGCTGTGGCACTGCAAATGGCCATAAAGTCACTTAAGCTCTGTGTAATTTCCCTCCGACACAATCCACAGAAAGTGAGAAAGTGAGAAGCTGTCCAACACGGTAGCACCACCTCTCCCTCAGCTGTCCGGCTGAGTGGGAGGCCATGTTGTTTGTGTTGTGTAACTACCACTGGTGAACCAAAGCACCAGCAGTAATGAAGCCTCTAGTCGAATATTTACCTTAGACTAATCTGAGCATGGTTTATATCATCCGAGTTCTGTGAGTGGACGGAAACAGACATGTCTGAAGGGGGGGGCTGCTGAGCCCAGGCACCTCGTTTTGACCCTTTGCGAAAACCAGTAGACACTTTTGAGGAAACCTGATCAGCAACGAAAACAAGTATGAAGTCAGATCTTTATTTAAGGTAGTCAGCAGGAGCACAGATCTGTGATATCCAGAGGAGAGGAGACAAGAGGGGGGCGAACGGGGTGGAGTGCCTGCCCCCCCCCATTCCTTCTCTCCTCTGAGTTGTTTTCTGAATGCCTGCCAGGAAAGTTTAATGGCTATGGAATTTGGACAGGAAAAAAGCGGGGCTGGAAGTTTCAGAGGAAGTGGGGATTTGTGCCTCACGAAGGCAGCACCTCTGTTTGTGTTCTCCCAGCCTGAGAGGCAGACAGACAGAGAGAATGAAAGACAGAGGAAGAGCGTCAGAGAGCGTTTCCAATGAACAGCACAGGCCTCTTGGGGAGGCAGGCTTCAGACAGGCCACGATCATTTAACCCCACATACACATGCCATGCATAGAACAATACAGAGAGAGACTGCCAGACACACACACCCCACACACACAAATATTTTCACAAACCAAGATGCTGAAACACATATATAAAGATTCAGATGCACAGACTATCTGCAAATGTAACACACACACGCCACGACAACCGCAAACATACACATTACACATGGCCACATACACCATCACACACTATTTACTGTACATCCTCTCCTGAACTGAAATAAGATCTCCAGTTCAACACACACTCACGTCTAAACCTCAGCCCAGCTGTTTCTCACTGCCACTTCAGACTGAAGTAGACTGATGCTGCACCCGCGGATACTTTCAGTTTCAAGATATTTTGATTTAAAAATGAGCAACAGCAAGAGTTTGTTTGAATTGTTTTAAATTGATTGAATTTAATTGAATTGGAAGTTTTAAGGGTCAGTTGACCCAAAAAACATATTCTCTCACTTACACCTACAGGGGTATCTAGCCATGCACAAATAGTATTTTTCGTTTTATTTTGCCCAGGTTTTGAGACATACAGTATATTTCAGACATTTCTGTCTCCACCCCAGTGCAATGGAGGTAAAAGGCATATTTGTGATGGCATTGAAAAATTACATTACAGGATGTTACAGTGAATGTGGGTTACAGTGTTAAGACTGACTGACCTCAATATTTGCTTTTTGATGACTATAAAAAATATAGTTACAAGGCACATTGAATAAATATATAAATAAAATGGTTGGGTCTTGTCTGTTTGAACTTTGTTGTCCACCAGTTTTACCAACTCTGTGCAATCCATGGTTCTGGCTTCCCACAGGTTCTCAGACCCAAGACTCTCACCCATGTCACCACTTAATGGCTATACATCTGCCTGGCTCCCCATCCTTCACCCAACACCTCTCCAAGCTGAGCCCAGAGACAGATGGGTAGACATGGGGACAGACAGGCCAGGCGCCCACAGCCAGCCAGCCAGCCAACCAGTCAGTCAGTCAGTCATTCGGTCCTGGAAGGAAGGCCCTGATGCTGGAAACCCCTGTATCCATTACACACACACACACATATGCATACATAAAAAACACTCATGGGTTCCTTGAGCCCGCTCCGTGGCATTAGCTACCAGGGGATTCCTTGACACTCACATGGATGCACAGACACACACGCAAACACATACTCACACATGTGCATCCAGTACACTCACATCCTCCACACACCCATGAAACAGTGTAAGAATTGATGGGGACACATCCACCTCTCATCACTCTGAGATGTTTTCAGAAAGCCAACATATAAAGACCTTTTATCAGTGGATAAACCGCTTCATATGTCAATCATAAAGGTGGTTTAATGACTGCGATGAAAGGCCTTGTGTTTTCATCCTATAAAAATGTGTATTAAAGGGGCTCTCCTCCTACACATG
The DNA here is from genome assembly GCA_011952105.1 of Coreoperca whiteheadi. Taxonomy (NCBI): domain Eukaryota; kingdom Metazoa; phylum Chordata; class Actinopteri; order Centrarchiformes; family Sinipercidae; genus Coreoperca; species Coreoperca whiteheadi. Next base: position 20,610,150 of record CM022492.1, read on the forward strand.
ATGTTCCGTTTACTCATCATGGAGAGTACCACTGAGCCAAACAGTTGTATAATGTCTTCTGAGCCTCCAAAGGGTACTTTATAAAGTCTGAGAAAATAACCCTGATGATGTCATCAGGGCTACCTGAAACTGGGCTTGAAACTTAAAATGTATAACTGAAAGCCTGCGTTACATGTGCGAATTAACCAGGCAGGGAAAGTCTAACAAAATATAGTATTGCATTGCATTGCATTGTGAGAAAGGAAGAATCCAGTGTTTTTGGAGATTGACCCATACTAGGGACTAAAAGTCAAGAAATCTTGGCCTCAGTGGCATATTTGGAAAGTTATGTGTACAAGTGCTAAACCACTACCACTTTAATTCCAGTCATATTTTCTCCGTTCTGGCCCATCATTCCTATCAGTAACAATAATATTGTACATACCAAGGTAATTACTGAGATCTGGGAACAGATTCTCATTGAGAAACATGAGCAGTGAGACAATCAGATAGGTCTTAAACAAATCTAGGTAATGAAACTTATTTGGAAGAGAAAATGAAGGCAAACTGTAAAAATGTTATCCAAACTGTCTGTTGTAAACATCCATCACAGCTGACAGACAGAAGTGCTTCCCATCATTCATAGCTGGTGCTATAGGGTGGGGCTAGATGGGGCTATAGCCCCACCAAGAGATTGCCCCAAAAATTGCTACAAAATTCTGTCTGAGATCCTGTATCTTTTTCTCCATTTTTCCAGTTGATAGTGCCTGCGATTGCCATAGTAACCTTCTATATACTGGCATCACCTGGGCACGTTGACTTTGCTGATGCCATGCGAGATGTATTAGCTAATAAACTGTTATTCAGTTTTCTTTGGTATGCTAGCAGTAGCGGCATTAATAGTTTACCTACATTTCTCATTAGTGCGGCAAATAGCGGTTCAGTAGCTTAGCTCTTTAATTGATAGTAGGGCGGTAGCATCCACACGCGCTAACGTTACATTTACACAAGCATTTCGAGTAAACGTGAGCATTTCTGAAGATCAAGCGCAATGGCACTTTCTGTTGCAGTCTGAAATAATCAGAATCAGAATCAGAATCAGAAATACTTCATTGATCCCCGAGGAGAAACTCAATAAATTAAGTTGAAAACAGGGTATTGCACGGTGGTATTAACACAAAATATTGGACAGTTATGTCCAGTATTGCAGAGATGTTAATGATCAATGTCCAGTTTAGTGACTTAGGGTCATATAGACTAACACTTAGAGGGAGGAGTTAAAAAGTTTGAAGGCCTCAGGCAGGAATGACTTGCCGTGGCGCTCTGTGGTGCTTTTTGGGAGGATGAGTCTTCCGCTGAAGGCACTCCTTTGCTTGACCAGCACGTCGTGGAAAAGGGTGGGAGACACTGTCCAAGATGGCATGTAGTTTGGCCTGTATCCTCCTCTCTGACACCACCGACAGAGAGTCCAGCTCCACCCCAACTATGTCACCGGCCTTACAGATCAGTTGATTGAGTCTTTTAGCGTCTGCTACCCTCAACCTGCTGCCCCAGCATGCAACAGCATACAGGATAGCACTGGCCACCACAGACTCATAAAACATTTTCAGCATTGTCCGGCAGATGCTGAAGAATAAATAAAACAGCTAAGAATCAGTAAGTGATGACAGAAGCACTTCCGTATGACGGTGGCCTCACGTACCAATCCTTGAGCTGCAGCGGAATACAGACTGGCTGCAACAGGATTACACCCACTCGCACCTGCCATTCGCTCAGTCCAGCCAATGCTTGGAAGTGTTGTTGAGGATGTTATAAACAGGCCTACTTACTTTTGGTCTGATGGATACTGTCTTACTATATTCCGCTTGTTTTCTACATTCGTGGGTATGGACCTGTCAGAAAAACACCTCATGTCTAACTTTGTCAAGCCTTGTAACCATGGTTTTCCTATTCTTTTGTATGGACTGACAATGTTAAATTAAAGTGAAAGAAAAGGGATGCACGTGACTAGTTTATTCCATGTAACATATCTATTAACATTATGCTGTGCAAGAGTTATTTGTAGCCATTAATTGACAAAGTATTCTCTGTGGCCCATGAACCCCCAGTGATTTTCCTATTTGGCGCATTTGCTATTGAAGTGGCCAAAGCTATGTAAATAAGACCCAAGTTCTAATAAAGTGGAATTATCCTTTTACACAAGAAAATTTCACATCTGCTCCAATTGTTTGGTTACACTCTCTCCTCCCATAGATGAAATCCATAACTAGGAAAATATCCAGAAACAACGGTGCTGCAATAATGGACTTAAACAAATTACAGAATTAAACGTTATCAAAAGGTGTAATAAAGTTGTTTGTTACACCACTATCCAACTGCAGCACTGTTGTGGGGTGCAGGGTGCTTCGTTCATCACTTTCAAAGACAAACACGCCCCAAAAGAGGAAATGCCTTTCAACAAATGGCCCCAAAAGTGAAGTGACCGCTATATAGTGTGCCCCTGTCACATCACCTGTGAAGAAGCGGACAATGGTGGGCGTTAGAGTTGTTAAATCCAGTTCAAGGCTGTTAGTGGAGAAAGCTCCCCTGCTGGGTCTGGAACACAACATTTGACACCGCTGCCTGACATGAGAAACAAACTTCTTGCGCCAGGGTCCGTCCTAAACAAACTGGGAGCTCTGCTGCACACAACTGGAGGCAGATCTTGATAAGTAATAGAAACAGTACACAAGTCAGGAGACATTTGTCATGATTACAGCTTGTATTTGACACATGGTATTCCTAGACGTGGAAAGTATTTTGTGTTCTTGTGTTCTGGTGGTTCTGGGAGCAACTACCGCAAAATAAAGCTGCTCTCAATTCCATACGCAGCTGGCAATTATGTTGTTTTCAACCCACAAGAAATGCCTTTGTCGTCTAGGTATCTGTTTTGATTAGCCATCCTGTCAGAGCATGGGGATCAACAAATCAATCTTGAAACCTGCTGCCAAAAGAAAATCTTTGCGAGAATCTGGTATTACTCATGGTGGATATCTGTGCAAATGAGCACACAATATTCATCCCTCAAAAATTCATATGGTTTATATAAACCTCCACATGAATTTTATGAGATTTATAGAATATTTTTAAGAGAGGGTACTGGTTATTTATGGTTAGTGCTTACTACTTGCAATTACAAAATCCTTTTATCTCTATAGCAAATATATTCACGATTGCACTAAACGTGGGTTGAATGAAAGCATGTTTATGTAACTGACTTTTTACATCTGTTACTTATAGTGAAATAATGATTTGTCACCTTTGCTTACATAACACTGCACAGCTTCATTTTATATATATATATGTTATATGTTCACTCAGCTCGCACATTACGTTGTCATCAGACAAAAGCGTTCATATTTTTTTCAACGATGCAGAATGCGCTCTGCAGTTTTCAGGGGCCACACTACAATCTCATCACATACACTTTAAAGAACATGTAAGAAAGTAATAAACCTGCAGCCACAGCATATTTTTTTTTAAAAAGCAGTGTCTCATGAACTGTTTAACCATAAGGAGCCAATGTGTGTGCGCGTGTGCCACACATGTTTAGGGAGAGTGCTTCTATGTGAGGACACATAGATGTTTTTCCTTCACCCACTGACACACAGATGACTTTTTGTTGGATCTCTTACACAAGTCGGGCATCATGATATAGCTAGACTTTCAGTACAGCAAAGTTCTGACAGATCTCGTGAGTTGCTACCTGTAGTAGGGGGGTTCCCTGTCGACCCACCTCAGGCCCAGGATCGTGGCAGCGGGGCGGAACAGCGTCTGGGCCTGTTTACTCAGCTGTGGGGCTCCCCAGGTCCAGGGGAAAGAGAGGATGTGTTCAGGGCCTCATTAATCATGGCTGCTTCGGAAGAGATAAACAGGCAAGGCCCAGCAGGGATGCTGCAGCTCCTGCCGCTGATGGGGGGAAGGGACAAAGGAGAGAAGAGGTGGACGGCGTGGAAGGCCAGAGGGGGTGTGGATGGGGGACGGGGGAGAGGAGACAGTGGACTCGCACGCCAGGGGATAACACTTGCTCTTTGGTTCCACATCTGCATGGCTGCACAGACTTGTAAATCCACATTCCTTGTATGGCCGGATGTAAACAGAGCACCCGATGCAAGTGCATGAACCCATGGCCGTGTCTTTAGACAGTGTTGCACTGTTGAGCACTTTTATAGTGATGCCACTCGTTATGTGTGCATTCATAAGCATGAATCAGCATATTTCCTCTTGAGACCATAATACCATCATTCATCGAGTGAGATTCATTTCAATTCAATTTTATTTTAAAGCGCCAGTTCATAACAGAAATGATCTCACTGAGATGTGTTCATTGAAATATTTCAGGCCAGAATGTTCTCCCATTATACACAAACAAGCAAACAAAACTTTATATTTTAGAGCTCATTTCATTCAAGGGCAATTAACAATGAGCTTAACAGAAAAGCAAGAACATTAAAGGATAGAAAGATTTGTTCAAGCTTTTAAACACACACACGTTTATCTTGGAGCACACACAAAGTACTGCAGCGGCTAGGACCATAAAAACCAAAAGCCGCTTTAGCAACGTTTGATTTGGCCCTCGGAAGAACCAGAAGCCCCGAGTCAGATGATATAACAGGGTAGGGTTCATATTTGATAAGCAGACTCAGAGAGGTACTGAGGCGCAAGGCCGTGCAGGGCTTTACAGAAATCTGAAACTACCCGGAAGCCAGTGCGGAGTTGTCACAACAGGTGGGCTGTGATCACATTTGTTCTTTCTTGTTAAAACTCTGGCAGCACTATTCTGAATTAGCTCTTTTTAGAGAGATCAGTGAGGAGGGCATTGCAGTGGTACCTGACTGTTGGTACCAATACCAAAATGATACTTTTACTACATAAAAGGATCATATACTTATGGATCGTTGTCCGTTCGCATCATCACTGACAGGTGTAGTGCCGCACGACAAATCTTGCATCTATAAAATGGGGAGCATTGCATTGTGGGATTGTTAGCAGTGAGTATTGCACGTGCAATGGACACTACTCCTTTTTATTTTGTTTCGTCATCAATTTTACTCTCAGAATTGGGACGCACACAAATTGGTGGAGGGTAAATATAGTGCACTAACGGTAAATAGGGAGTTATTTCAGGCAAAGCCTGTGAATCCAACCAAATGTATCCAATGTCATCTTCCTTACTTGACAGTTACCAATACTTCCAGTACAGACTATATATACAGTATATGCATATGTTTATGTTCATCACAGTCTGCTTAGCAATGATATGTTGCAGACATTTAGTCTGTTTTCTTTATTAATGGGAATTTCTGGGCTCCAAAACCCAACCACAAATATTGGGCTTATTTGATATGAATAAAGCATTCTCTCCAATGTTCCCTGTCAACTTGACTCGGTTGGCTGGAGTCCCACCAGATCTTTCCTTGTCTGTATCCTGTTCCTACTTCTCACTTTCTCATTAAAAGAAAAGAATGCATGAGGGGATTTGTATTCAACTGTAAGAAAAAGACGGAGACAAATAGTGTTTCTGTCAATCTGTCATGGGGACGAGACACCGGGACACAGCGCCGTGTTATTCTACACCCACAGACTCTGAGAAGGGAAAAAGATGACCTTGGTGAAACCTGCTCCGGCTAGGGTCTGTTCCAGGGTCTGTTCCAAAAAGCCCACCATTATTACCTGCTTCTCCTCTCCTCGGCCTGCTCGCTTCCTTCCAGACCTCTCTCTAACAACCTCTGTGTGTCAGAGCAGGCAAGATTTCACTCATCTCCTGCACAATATTTCATCAGTCTGAGGGGGAAAAAATGTCTGCGAGAGAAGGAAAGAGACAGACCAATCGGTTTGAAAGACCTGACAAATGCAATAAGCCAAAGGTTTATTTCAGTGCTCCCTCTAAATGGGTTTTAAGATATTGTATTACTCTGTTTATGTAAGTCTATTTCTTAATTATAGTGTGTGTATGTGCGTGCGTGTGAGTGTTTATGCGTGTCTGTCTGCCCCTGTGTGCACGTGTCCTTGTGTTGTACACTAATTGGTCTTGATAGGCTCGGAAAAGTGACATCATTACCAGATTGTCTGGATTTCCCCCAGAGGTCAAACAAGTGGGCAAGATTGAAATACTGCTCCACGATGCGGTGAAGGAAACAGACCTATGGAGCAAAGATATATGCTCTCCCCTGCTTCCATGATAACTCCATCACGGGTGACTGTAACTGAGGCGGACACTGTGGAGGACTTGGGGCAATATTGATGCATTTCAGTTGTTTTAATCTTGAACTTCCACATAGTAGTTTGATGGAGTGTGTTAGATCTTTCTGAGCAACGTCTTGCTTCAGACTCAAAATAAAAATGTTATCTAAAACATCTGAAAGAGAGAGACAGCGAACCCATCGAGACGCTACGCAACCTCAGCTTCTATTTGATCTTTTGCCCTGAGCTAAATGTTAGGACATCATCTTGATATGATGACATAGCAGGATATTATGTATCTTATAAATTAATAGAGGCCCCTAGAAAAGAACCGTATTGCATGGTGCTGCAGCGATTTTAGGATTATGTTGGAGCAAAAATAAGAATATAGGGAAAATCCCAATAAAGTTGCTGTATAAATTTACTATTCAGTAGGTTATCACACACAAGCTGCTGCCAGAGTCCTCACTAAGACCAGGAAAGTGGATCACATCGATTCCAGTTTTTCTTTGACACAGTTTTCTGTGTCAAATACTTGACTTTAAAATACTGCTGTTGCTTCACAAAGCACTGACTGGTTTAGGGCCAAAGTACATCTCTGATCTCCTGCTCTGTTATGAACCATCCTGTCCCGGCAGTCAAAACCACAAAGCAGCATTCAGTTTTTATCGAGCACATATCTGGAACACACTCCCAGACAACTTGAAGTCTGCTCCAACCCTCAGTTGTTTTGAATCAATGCTTATTATCACATTTAATTTGGGACTGTTTGTTCATATTTCACAGCAGTGTGGCTGTGCTGTAATTTGTATTCACTTGTTTAATCTATTTTATTCTGTTTTATCTTGTGTTTTCCTTCTATTTTATTTTACTTTTTTGAAATACTATTTCTATGTCATTTCTATGTTGTATTCATATTGTCTTTTTATATGTTCTTGTGTTTCTCTTGCATCTTGTATTAATGCTTTTTATTTTCTTATGAAAAGGACATTGAATTGCCTTGTTGTTGAAAGGCGCTATAAATATAAACTTGCCTTGCCTATATATAGGAAGAGATTTTTCATCAGACCTGTCCTTAAATGGCCTCATTAATATGAGTGCACCAGTGTTAGATGAAAATCATGTTTGAATGTATACACTGGTGAACATTGGTATTGGGTCAAATTAACTCAATATTGCCTCTGTGCTATATTGACTGGATTTCAACCCAGTGATTTTTAATGTGTATTCTTTATTACTTGATTTTTGTCTTACACTTTTGAGTAGTTGCCCCATACTTTCTTATTGTCTTATTTGTTAGTGTGGTGTTTAAACCCCGGGTGCACATCAAATTTCCTTTTTGTGGGATAGTCAGTATTGGCAAGTGAAGACATATGATATGATCATAAAACACTAGAACACAAAAACTCTTTGCTGGCACATTTTGACTGATCACCATTATGAAAAATCATTAAAGTTTACATTTTGATTCAGCCACTAAAACGTTTAACTTGATTATGTTCACACTGCTTTTCTTAGATTTTTTGACATTTTTGCTGTGATATTAAATTGTAACCTTTTAAATGATTTTATAAGTTTAGGCCTATCCTGTATGCTCATTCCTCCTTGCTATTGACTTGGTGGGTTAAGAGCTGACCTGAAAAATACAATAGTAGGTCACTGACGCCACCTAGTGCTCACTTACAACATTCTGTGCTTCACATGCCTGGATTAGCTGGATATGGATGCCAAATGGCTGTGAACAAGCTGTGAGGTAATTGTTCCGAAATGTCTCTGGTCCAAGTGTATTACCTTTATATTTAGTTGTTGAGGATTGAGTCATTTTCCGTTTGGCTTTCAGGTGTTAAGGCTGCTTCACTGGTCAGATGAAGAATGTAGGCTACAGAGCACCGCTACAGGGCCCAGAGACAATGATTGGTCCAGGGATGCTAGGATAACTTGAGCTAGTTAGTTAGGATATAGTAGTAGTTACTTAGTTTATTGAAAATTTACATGTCCCAATACAATATAAAAAATGTAAAATTACTTTACATTATCACATTTTCCAAAGAAATGTGAAGTCCAAAGAATATTCCATGTACAAAAAGCATTTTCCACAGAAGACATTTTGACTTGTCAAAGTAGGAAAAGCACAGGTGTTACTAATAACTTTAACGATGGCTTCCTGCATACCCACACAGTTATGTGGCTGATTAGACCTGCTCAGGTTGGCATTTTGCAAAGCTATGCTGGGATTTACTTGAGGTCCCCACTAAGAATGATAAAGCTGTAACATGTCCTGCAACAAAACTATAAGGTGAACCCATGAAGTCCCTGTACTTTTCCTGCTGTAACATGTCAAAATGTCCTCTATGAAAAAGGCCTGTGCAGTTCTGCCGGCACATAACATTAAGCTATAAAATTGCCAACTAAATACATAATCCAAACATCATAATTCTTATATTCACTCATACACAATTTGGTGCAAGATGTTTTTGTCCCTCAGTCGTTCCCTCATCCAATCCATTTACTGGCATCGGAAACTCAGTGACAACATTGAAAACAGGTTGCATTGCATAAAATGACCTGCATTTCAGTTCCTTCAACCTGAACAGATCTTTTTTTTAGCCTTTTCTTTTTAACTGGCAGTGACAATAACACATGAGAGTTGCTTGTTTTTTGCTGTGCCGTCACAGAAGAGCAAACACAACTACATGCCGCTGGCAAACAGCAATGTACAAATAGTTACCTTTGTGTCTGTGACTCACATTGCTCTGCTGCCCCAAATAAGCCTGAGTGACAGATTAGCTCAACACCTGTGAGAGCACGTCTAGTGCTTTCAAAGTGCTTTTGTCCGGTATTAATTTACCTGGCATTTTGGATTTAATAATCCATGAAGTTCCATGCTTTTTCCCTGTGAAGCTGAAAAAGGTGTGAATGTTACTCTGCACAAAAGAAAGATGACTTCATATTTATTTTGTTTCTTAAAGGGCTAACATTGCACTACAGGCCCGGAAGAGCCATTGTGCTCTACCAGAAGTGACCTCGTGGTGGCGTCTGTGACTACAACATGACCAATGTTCCACGGAACCACTTTGTCACATCTTAAACCCCACCTTTCCTTTCAAGAGGTCAACTGGAAACAGTCAGCAAACAATTACCACAATAAAACATCATAGAGGTACTGAATACATAGTATTCCTCCTTGCACTATGCATTCATGAACAGTGACACTGTATATGACTGACTAGTCACACGGTTGCCACCTTCCACCCTCCAAAATATTTACTCAAATCAAACCCAGCACCAGAATTTTATCTCACCCACGCTGCGTTGCCTGGGGACATCACCATAAACCTTATCGTCTTCTCTTCGTTCATCACCTCGACCATCTGCTCTCACTTACTTAAGATCTTGAATCAAGGTAAAGCTCAAAGTGCTGTTGTTTGGTTCCCATTGTGGGGGATACTCTTATTTGCTTTCTTGCCAAGAGTTAGATCAGATCGATACCACTCTCATGTCTGTCCATTAAATATGAAGCTACAGCAAGAAGAGGTTAGCTTAGCTTGGCGTAAAGATGTCTTGTTGTCACTGTGAGGACACAGTCCAGCACATAAACCCACAGTAAAACCACAACTTGAATTTTTTACTCTTTGGGTTTTGTACAGTATAAACATTTAGAAATATAACGTGTTATTTAGTGAGCTTTGGAGGTTCTGGTAGGTGGATTTTTTTTGCCTTTGAACAGAGCCAGGCTACCTGTTTGTGCTCTTTATGCTAAGCTAAGTTAACCATCTGCCGGGCTGTAGCGCCATATTTACCAGACAGATATGAGAGTGGCATTGATCTTCTCACATAAGCCTTGGCAAGAAAGCAAATAAGCCCAAAATATCAAACTATTCATCTCTTAAAAGTTAGTCTCACTTTAAAGAGTTCTTGGGTTTGCTTTAACTTTATAGCAGATTAGCAGACCATTGCAATGAGAACTTAATGTACCATTCAATACCATTTACATTGCATTAAAATGATTTTAACTTTCATTTACTGTAAGTTCTACATAAGTAAAATAAAACTCTTAGATTTTTATTTTACATTTACAAATAATGTATAACATGCAATAAGGTCTCTGTAGTTGTCTGTTGCATATAATGCTTTCTGAATCAAGTCAATCAATCATTCTATCTTTATCACACAATCAATTCCCATGTGAAACTGGATTCCAAGCCAGATCAATTGGCATGACTGTCAAAACAGCTCCTCCAAAGATCTTAAATAACAAGTGCCTGAATGACCTATATAGAATCACTTGTGATTATGCAATGGTATGTGTAACAGAATAGCACAGGGAAAATGTTTTCACTGAACCAGACCCACCCGTATCAGATGTACTGTGTGTCATAATGGGGCATTTTTAGCTTCAGGGATATAGCAAAGTTTATTTTCACATGCAGTACGCTGAGTTTAGCAAGAAAGGTCACTTAACATTTACAGTATTTGTAAAGCTGTCTGACCGGCCACATGGCTTTGGTTGTTGAGCCTTTTACATTGTCGAACATGCTTCTGTATGTTCGAGTGACATGTGTTCAATAATTCATTTCACTTTGCAGGATTGCATATAGGTTGTATGTGTTTTAACAAGACTAATGCTGTCTCTCAATTTGAGTACTTCCATACTTACACGTACTATTTTGAGTGCAGAAGTGCGTAACACTGACAATTATGGCAAAATGCAGTGCACTACAAGTATCCTTAGGGTGTATTCATAATGGTCAAAAGGCTTTGTGTGGAACGCTTCACACTTCTCACCCTCAGTGGTCGCCATCTTGGCTATGTAGCGAAAGCGGGGCGGTTGCATGTGTTTTTCCCTAAGTGCCACTGTACCATTGTCGAATAGAAGCCATCAAAATGTTTATTGGGTTCATTTAGCAGTCTGTCATGATTTGGTACCACAAACGGTTGCAATTTGCCATTAAAAAGAAGACTAAGCGGCCAATTGTTGCGATCGTCATTTCCGGTAACAGCTGTGATCGATTTAAGACAACACTACGCAAGTAAGTACAAAGTGTACACACAGAACTAATGTTACATGCACGTGTACTAACGGAAGTATCCAAATTGAGACACAGCGCAAGAGTCTACAGCCATGCTAGCAGCTTTGTGAGGCTGTACTTAAGTACAGCAGCAGTGCTTTGAGCTAAAGTTAAATGCTAACACAATGACAATGCTAACATGCTGATGCAGGCATAATGTTTTCCATGCTCACTAGCTTAGTTTAGTGTGTTGCCATTTGCTAATTAGCACCAAAAAAGTACATATGATGCCTGTGGGAATTAGTTTAGCACATATTAGGCCATAAACTAAAATATTGGACACTTTGAAATTTGATGATGGTGAAGTTTTTACAATTCCTCCTGAGGGGACCATGCATGTCTGTACCAAATTTCATGGCAATCCAACCAATACTCGTTTAGGTATCTGAGCTGGAAACAAGCAGCGGACAGCCCCACAGACTGACATTGCCTTCCATAGTGCCACCATGGATGGCTAGCATGGTTAAATAATGTCCCTTCATTTGTCATTTAAATTAAACATTGAAAATGGACCCTTGACCAGGACATGGTTTGTGTAAGCTATACATGAGACCAGACCCCACAATATTACTCTAACACAGCTTTCCAAATGTCACATCAGAGCTCCAGTAAAACTGAGATTGGGAATGATCATTTGCCTTTACTTTACCTCCCTTTACATCTCAACCACACCTCCAACCAGAAAGTAACATGAGGGACACATGATACACCTGCTCTCAGCTCTGGGGAATACTCTTGTATAATAACTATATGACAAGAACATGTGGGAAACATCCCAGTAAAGGATCTAGCAGCCAATTAATTCTGACTTACAAGCTAATGAGATATTACATCTTAAGGCTAAAGGTTCAATTTGCAATTAAATGTGAGATCCCTATGCATTCCTTCCCCAGTGTTGCCAGTAAGGTGATTACTGGGTATCATTTCCTCTAGCTGTGGAAATCCATTTTCTGGGTCAGTGGACCCCACCAAAGGACTGATTGAGTCTTAAAAGGGGCTCCCTCAAGCATACGTTTGCTCTCCTTGTACCCGAGACAATGGGCACAACTGCAGCAGAGCAAGGCAACAACGCCCTCGTAACATTACTGGGAAATGCTGTAACATCAGAAGAAAAGGGCGGTTAAGTCAACAACTCCTCCATCTCATACAGCCTCAGTCTGATTTACAGTCTAAATGTTTAAAAGAACTTACGACCATGGTGTGAATCCATGGTGTGTTGATTGTTAATAAAGTGAAGGATTATTGTTGGAGTTGGATGTTTTTGTTGTGATTCCTGCTAACTTAAAGCCTGTTGAAGAAAGTATGTGCTGTTGTTAACCAGCTAGACCTATGTTTCACATTATTTTCATTATCAAAATAAATTACATTTAAATGAATGGATAAAAAAGAAATGCATTATTTTCATCAAGACTATTTTGCGCATTATTTAAATGCAAGAGGGCTGGGCAGTTTCTCGTTTATTAGATATTAGAGTATGACCAAGTTAATACTAGAAAAGAAGTGGTTTGTATGGTGTGTTGTCCAAACACGTCAGAAATCAAAGGTTTTATAGTTTTTACGAATGGTCACACTTAAAGTTATCATTAAAATTTTGGCATAACAGAGCCTGTCATCCCCAAAAATATGGCCGTATAGGTTGTCTGTGCAAGCAGCTCATTACGGCCCATATTTACGTTTATTGTTAGGCGGCGAAGGAGGAAGTCAGGCGAGCAAGTATAAAGAGCGAAAATGTCCACATAGAAAGGAGGCCAGGGTGGTTAGATGTTCATGTCCCGTGTAAAACTATAAAAGTCAATGTTGACTTATTTTAAGTTACACATAACTTAAGTTACATCACGTGACTTACATGTGTAACTTGCATCATGTCATTGGGATCCATCATCTGGGAACCATGAATATCTGTTAAAAACAAAAAAAAAACTATGGTATGCCAATGGTATTCAGTTTATACAGAATTTATTCAGCTTCACCGAGGTCCATTGTTTTTGTGTGAGTCAATGTCTGTAATAAGGTTTTTTGTTTGTATGTTTTTTCTTTTTTTTACATTCGTTTCCGCTTCATCTGCTCATCATTTGGCCTCAGAATTGCTCATGCATGGCATCAGTCATGGAGGAGAGGAGCTGAGGAGTGGTGGAGAAGAGAGGAGGAGGAGGAAGAAGGGAGGGATCCGTTGCTCCCTTTGTAACGAGATTCCCAGCTAATCAGTGACTTTCCTGCCTTATCTCTGCCATCAGGACACTCGGGAGGCCAAGTAACCCAGGACGAGCTGATGTCATGCTGAGATGGGTAAAGGAGGTGTGTATAAGTGTGTGCGTGCATGTGTGTGTGTGTTTGTGTGTAGTCCTGTTTGTTTGTGGGCATCAGTGTGAGTGTTTTGTTTCATGTTGTTTGTTACAGTGTGTTCTCACAGGTGTAATGTGCCTGTGCATGGCTGTCCGGGTCTGTGCTCCAATTAGGGTAAGTCAATTATTACATGTGTCTTGTACTCGTACGTATATCCATTCCTTTTTATAGGTGTGTGTGTGTGTGTGTGAGTGTGTGTGTGAGAAAAAGAGACAGAGCAAGACAAATGCAAAGACCGCGCTAAACTGTATCTGTGCGTACCGAGGAATAAGAATAAGCATTCTTTGCAGTGATGTCTTTAAATCCTCAAATTAGTTTAGTAGGTTCTACTAGAGAAGACAGTTGGAATACATATGATAAAATACTCTTACTGAGCGGGGGATTGAGCTCTTAAAGGAACAATTTGATATTTTGGGACATAAGCTTACGTGTTTCTTGCCGAGAGTTAGATGAGAACATGGATACCACGCTCATATCTGCGCGTGTTAAGTACAGAGCTGGAGCCAGGAGGCGATTAGCTTAGCTTAGCATGAAGACTAGAAACGGGGGGAGGGGGCAGCTAGCCAGTTCAAAAATGTGCATACCAGAACCTCTTCATTTTAGTAATTAACACATTGTATTCTGTTTGTTTAATCTGCACGCAAGCAGAAATGTGAAAAGGACAAGTTGTGCTTTTACGGAGAGTAATGTGCTGTAAGTACTTCTTGGTGCTGGTTGCCTGGCAACCTCATGTAAAGACACCGGGAGAGAGAAAGTGAATAAGCATATTTTCCAAAATGTCAAACTATTCCGTTAAATTATTTTACACTTGATAATGCTTATAGTAACAGCTATAAGCTATATATCAGCTATTTTAAAAAGAAGAAATGAACTCATTGTCTGAATCTTGTGAAGATAAAAAATGTTATAATCCCATTTTTATGCGTATCTGTGTACATCTTTGTGTGTGCCTGCCTATGCATGGCAGACCCCTGTACATGGCAGTTCATATTATATGTGCTTTTCTTTGAATGTAATGTCCTAACAAGTTTAGGCATTAGGCATTTATTAGGTCTATACTTTATGTGGACTGATGCGTGTATGTGTAGAATTCCACCGACCTCGGTCGTGTGATCAAATGTCTGATTGATTGGGACTGATTGATAAAGTTAGGATTAGAAAAAAGAAAAACGTGACCAGCCTCAGTTATGTTTATCTTTATGTCTTTGGAATGCCAAGAATGACAGCCAGTTGCGCGCACAGAGAAGAGACTCAAGCAGGCAGACCAGGAGGCATGGATAAAAGCAGATAGACAGGCAGGTGGACAGACAGGCAAGCAGGCGGACAAGAGGTGTCCCTTACACTGCCCCACTCTGCAGTCAATGGAAAAATGATCTCACTCCTTCAAACCCCACTGACTTCATCCCCTGATGTTACGCCGGGAGAGTGCTGACATCAGTGCAGCTTTACCTGAGCGGAGCAAATATAGCATGACACGAGAAGGGAGTGGTCACTTAGCATTGCCCGCAATACGGGCCAAAGTTTTCTCAATGGAATATTGCTTTTATTATGTCATGCCGCATGGCGCTATACCCTCAAAACATGTACTGAGGAAGAGGAAAACAAGGTGCCGTGTTACATGAAACTGCTCACACCCTGTTTCTACTTTAAGCTAGTGCTACGTTAACCGTGTTAAAAGATCATTTGAACTTGGTTCTTACTTTCCTATCTTTGGCCATCATTTCTACCTAACCAAAGTGATTGCTGAGATCTGGAAAGACAACAACATTGCAAAAAAGGAGTCCAATGAGACAAGAAACATAAGGAATACTGTGTGTGCACACAAAGCTGTGGTAAGTACAGTAGATCACAATTGAACCAGGAAGTCGGTCTGCAAACTGTGATGGATGTTTTCAACTGACTTTTGATTAAAGAATTTACCATTTGCTTTTGTTTTCTCTTCGATACACGTTTGGCTAAGTAGGGTTCTGTTCCTTTATCAGCCGTTCTGATCGCCTGGCCACTTGTGTTTCTTGCCTTTTTCAGAGTGCTTGTTAGTGGTATCAGGTTCCCAGATCTCAGCTATCAGCTTGAGTGGTAAATGCAACATTAGGTATAGGAATTCTGGCCAAAATTACTAGAATAAGATCCAATTTATAGTAAACTGGAATGATCCTTTAAAAACAAAAGAGGTTTAACCACATCAATTTGTTTGTGTTGATCAATGGCGTGATACCCAGGTTTCTGGATCACATGTATCATGTCCTATCCAGCCTATCTTTGGAAATCCCTTTTCTAAGTAGGACACCTATTTCCAGGGACAGGCTGTTTCACTACTGCTGAAGTGTGTTGTATTGGAAAACTGAAGTGAATACACAGTACATGTTTATTGTTTAGATTAAGTGAGTACAGCATATTCCCAGTATTAGGCCCGGTCCCAAAGTCCACCCCCCTTACGGCCCTCCCGATAAATCCATGACAACTCAGGGCTGTCACACTGTGAAATTGGCGAGTGCTTGAGGGCTTGAGTGTTTTGGGGCCCTTCATGCACAATTTCTGTAAGAGGCAATTACCCATAATTCATAGCTCCATTGTGTTCTAAAGTTAAAAACAGGCATGACAGGGGAAGTCCAAAGGCACTCATAAGAATAGGTCTGTAATTCTTATTTTGAGTTAACGTGTTGATGTGAGATTTGATTGTCAACTTACAGAGCTGATGTTGCTTTTGGTCAAACCTATCAAAAGTGTTACATTAAATTAGCTATGGTGTGATATTTACACTCTTAAAGTGAAATTCAGACTGACAGGTTTGTTGTTTGACTTTGAATTTCGGCCCAGCTCCTGTGATGAGACTTTCAAAGAACACAAAGCTCTGTAAACGGTACGTGCTCTTGTCGAGGTACCGGCCTCGACTAAAAGTAACCCGAAATGACCATAAATGTAGTGCTAATATCACCGAGAGGCATCCAGTGTCTGTCAAAGGATACCATTCATTAGCGCCACGTCGCAGAAACCCACTGGCATTTCCATCCCCCAAGGACACAGCTTACGGTAATAGCCCTTAAACCTTGTCCTCGTTGCTTCTGAACTATCAGTCCCACATACAGCGCGTGCACCTCCATCGAGGGCGGCTTGTGCACATTCCCGGCCTGGTGAAGTCCCAGATGTCACAGGATGGCACAGGTGCCAGTCTCACATACTTCCCCCACTTGTTTTCTCACTTCAAAGACAGCGTGGAGTGCCAGGCATTTCATACATGTAGGGCATTAGCTGGTCCTTACAGGTGCAAAGGGTCAGCTTTTCTCTTTTGAGTTGCTGTTTTGATTGTGTGTGTGTGTGTGTGTTGAGTGTGTGTGTGTGTGGTTGGAGAGGGCCCTCTGTTTAGTGATGATACAGTAGATTTATTCAGATGATGTGTAGGTATGTAGAGTATGTGTGCCGTGCTTTTAATTTCACATTATAATACCATTCATCTTTAAATGGATTTAATGTACGGTGTAATGTTCTTCATTGTTTCCGAACAAAAGCAATATGTGATCACCAAGTCTTTCAAATACTGGACATATCAAGAGCAATATGAAGAACATAACGTAATGGTAGGAGGAGAAGTTAGCAGGACTCCAGCTCCAAAATGGCTGTTTGTAGGGATGCCAACATCAGTCTGTCACTGGGTCCACCACTGTGGTCCAGAACGAAATATTTCAACTACTGGATGGATTGCCATGGAGTTTTCTACAAACGTTCATGGACAATGATTCTTAATGACTTTCGGGATCCACTGACTTTTCCCCAGCAGAGGCTGCTTGACATTCTTAATTTTAGGAGCGATGTCTCGACAATTTCTGGGCGGATTGCAATGAAATTTGGTGCAGATATTCATGGTCCCCTAATGACTTTCCCTTGACTTCATCTAGTGCCACCTGCACCCAGATAGTGGCAGAGCGGGTCGTCCACCGATCGGAAGGTCGGCGTTTTGATCGCGGCTTCCCCCAGCCCACATGTTGAAGTGTCCTTGAGCTAGGGCTCGGTTTGTGAATGGTGAGTTTACTTTGCACTGATGGGTAGTTAGCGCCACATTTACCATTTACTTATCCTGGTTATCATGGACATTCACGGTTTCCGGAGGAAGATTTGTGATAACGTCGGACATCCCCTGACTTTATATCTAACATCACATTTCAGTTTGTCCAATACTTTGGTTTATGACCTACAGAAGTGACATTCCCGTGAGCCTCAGTTGTACGTTGTGTTTATATTTGTGCTAATTTTTATGTCAGCATGCTAATACACTACACTATGGTAAACATTATGCCTGCTAAGCATACAGTATACCACTTGCCGCTCTGCCAAGGATCAAAACTAACTTTGGACTTCAACTTTTTTACAATTCAGTTGTCTTTCCAATGAGCACTACAGCCTCACAGAGTTGCTAACATGGCTGTAGACTTTTTTTTTTTCTGTTACTACTGGAGGATCTCAAACGTCTAAATAAAAAAAAGACTTCTCAATAACAAAAACAAACAGTAAAGAAAAAATAACATTTCCTCATAAACAACAAGCAAGGGGCACATACTACGAGGGATCATATAGAAACCTTCAGAACATTCTTTTAAGGTGAGTTTTTCTGTAACCTTCACATCCTATTACATTCACCATCACCCATGGGGGGACATCTGCGGTCAAGCTGAGTGACCTTGTGTTATCAGGTCTCCTAGTACCGGATAAACCCAAACTAAACACAACCGCCCACTTGTTCAAGCCTCTAAACAGGCTTGTGTGTTGTTTTGGTGGAAAGATCTGGAGGCATTGTTTACACCACAGAGTTTACAAGGATTGAGAGTCATTACAAGCAGGAATCCAAAAAAATTAGACAGGCTCCCTTGTGAAAACACTACAAAACGGGATAGCAAAACCATGAAACCCCCAAAGAAAATGTGGACCAGAGCTCAGAAAAGCCAAAATAACTTGCTATTAATCTGGCTATTGTTTCACTTTCAACTCAATACTGAGTGTCCCTTTATGTGAAATTCTTAAGAGACATCTTTATCTTCAGTATGCCAAACAGTCCTAGCATCTACATATCCTGCCTGTGATTCCACAGAGGCAGTTTTGATGAAGCAGAGGCCATGCCCCGGGGCCAGCCCCACTGGTTTTCCCCTTGTATGGATGGATAAACCAGCTGCATCACTATAAATGACATAACATGGGATTTTTTTGTCCCCCCCAAATTATCATGGAAATGAAGTGGAAAATAGGATATAAATGGAAATGTGAGTTAAGAGGGGGTAGTGGCAACAATAGGAGGGCTTACACAAAACCAGCGCTATGTAGACAGCTAAGAAAGAGAGAGGGGGAGACACATCAACAAGGCTCCTCTGTGTCTCCTTAAAGCCATCCTGCTTTTAGAACAAAACAATGTCTCCCACAACACTCTTTGGTCTCCGTGATGTGCCTTTGACCTCCACGATGTGCCTTTGGCCAGCAATAGAGGGCCAGTTTTATGGCGTGGATGTGTGAACATACATGAATGTGAATACATGCATATTTGCATGTCTTTAACAAATAAAAAAAAATTGAGGTCATAGCGAGTGTTACAAACTCCAAGAAATCTATAAAAAGTCATTGAAAGTCAAAATTGATTCTCTTTCATTTTAATGATAAGGACTGGTGATCAAATCCCATGAAAATACCAAAACAAACAGTTAACTGATCAGCAAAAAATGTCTATGTAGCCAAACCCTGATATGTACATATTCCTCTTTGCCATAGAGCTCCAATATTGTCCTAAAACCTTTAAAAATACACAAATGAGCCACACTAGGTGACATGTTCCTGCAATTAACGTGGCCACTGTACTTCATTTTGAGGCAATCCCACATTCACCGTCCTGCTGCCATAAATACTGAGTAGTGCACTGACTGGGCATTAATCCACAGCAGAAAATCTTCCGTAGGATGGCTCGGGGCTGAGAGCCACAGAGAGGGTAGGGAAGTCAGAAGGGATGAGCGAGGCACCAACACATCGTTGGTTTTAGTCTTTTCGTGGAATTTGTTGACAATATGACGGATTATAGAAAACCCCCAGCCTTATCCTTTAAAACAGTTTAACTGCAAATGACATGCTTTCAATCATATTTTATCAGAATCAGCTTTATTGGCCAAGTGTGTGTACACATACAAGGAATTCGACTCCGGTTTTAAGTTGCTCTAAATGTAGAACAATTTACAGGAAGAGAGAATAGACATACAGCTAAAAAGGAGGACAACAAAGCTGAATGCTATTTGTATATTTGATAAAGGTTAGTTGAATTCAAAGTGCTATATGGGTGACAACTAACTAAGAAGGGTAAAAAGCCAGTAAAAAGAAACCAATAAAACAATGAGTGACTAATGCAGGGCAAAAATCAATTAGTAACATTAAAGATTAAAATAAAACAATAAAAGATGAAAAGATCAAATAACAAACATAAAACATCTTAAGCATAAACCTACCTAAAAAGGCAGGTTTTACGTTTATGTTGAAGTTATGATATATTTTCTCCTGTTTAAAACCGTTAAAATGGGTGTTTTGGAGTGTCTGTGTATCGGTGTGGGGGAGAGTTTAGAGTCAGCTTTGTGTTTTATCTGGCAGCTCAGCTGGGCCGGTGCAGCTGCATGGCAGCTACTTCTCTTCAGGGCCGCCAGTCAAAAACACCCCTATAAATGCTATTATGCTCACCTGATTGATCTTTCACAGGCCCGGAGCAGGCCAGACAGGCTGACTTTGGAGGGGAATGGCAAGGAATGGTCGGTGAACAAACAAGCGAGCCAGTGTCTGCGGCAGAGGAGGTTGGGCCGCAGGTGGCACGCTTGGGTTGGCGCACTAGCCCTCGTCAGATGCCAGCAGTGACATTTCCTGACTATGGCTATACACAAGCAGGCATCCCAGCAACGGTGCAGTATCCTGGGAGAATGAAGAACGGGCCTTGGGCGGGTTTTACCACACACACACAGGCAAAGGAGGAGGAGATGTATGGGAGTGCACATACGTGGACGCATGCATTAAACATGACACACTTTCTCATAAACACACCAATAAAGATCTCCTTCTGTCTCATTCTCTTTCTTCTTACACACATACACACAACCCTCCGCTGACGCTCATCTGTTGCTGAGAGCAGGCAGGGCTCAACTGAGGCGAGCGAAGCCTGTCTGGGGTGCTGACTGAACATCACAGCCAGGAATTCCACAGGGGTGGTGCACGGGTGGGAAATCACTCGACGTGTCTCTGTGGTCTAAAACCCGGCAGGCAGTGACAATCCCCTGCACCAGCCGCAGGAGCACAACGCCAGGAGGTGTAAATCAAAATCCTGGAACATCTCCTAACTAACAACCAATCATGTCAACAGAAGTGACTCACGAATCAACTTTTAGCTTTCTTGTACGCACAGGTTGAAATACAGTATGTTCAATGTTTAGGTGCTCTCTCATAATCAAGCCACTGATGCATGTCTGTTCAGGGCAGCTCTCCAAGAGCAACATTATATGGAGTACTTTAACGCCCTAAACAATGGGATCTTTCCGGGAAGGTTTCAAATTCAAATAATCCAGCTTGACCTTTTAAGGAAGTGCTCTTTGCGTTTTAAAAATCATGCAACAAATATAGCTGGCTCTATTTTGTCTGGAGTTATTTTCAGGTATGTATTGTTTGCCGAGGAAATATTCTCCTGGACGTAAATCAGACACCTTGGGTTTTCGCACAAGCAGGACACCAGGCAGCCCTGGGAGGTCCAGATTTGGCAACATGACATAGTAAGGATGTGAGATAAGTCAGGGAACTTACGTGAAGTTGATTTTATTTTTGGTCACCCTTGGAAGAGAAACTGGAAAAGGTTTGTCTCGGTGCACAGACACGCAAGCAAATTACAAGGGCATGTGAAACAACAGACTGCCCTGTGTTTCACACAGCGAGTGTTTGCATTAGGAATCATTTTTCAGTTGGCATGGCACGTGAGAGAGGCTGCTCTTCCTCGGAAGCCCGTTCCACACTCCAAACAAACCAGGGCTCCCTGGCAGCCCCCAGCCTAAGAGTAAGTCCTGTTTGTTTTAATGGTCGTGTGATGCCCAGCGTTCATAATGAGAACTAATGTCATCCGTGTACAGTGAATGTCCTGTGACAGATGCCAGTTGTATTCGTTTTCGAGGCACGAGGAAAGTTTTAGTATGCGCACGGAACACAGAATGTAGTTTTTAACTAGCTGAAGAGAGTGGAGCATTTAGCAACTAAAGATCTAAAGAACTAGCTTTCAATTTTTACTTACTTAAAGAATGACACTTTTCAATCTCAGAACAGTATATTAATATATCTATATTTAAGAATGTTTTTCCATTATGTATTTATTGCAATGTATTATTCAAATTCAACTACTTGTGGATAAAGTAAATACACCAGAAAGAATGAGCAAAGACAAATAAATAATGTTTTTTTTTTTGTGGGGAGGAATTTTAAACGTTGGCACACATGGATTGAACCCATGTGGTTTGGGTTTGGTTTTGGCAAAGCAGGGCAATGGATGTTATGGGAATCCATTACATTCCCAGTAGGGGTGCGGCTGCTGCATGCACACCATGGGCCGCTGCTTGGTGAAGATGGCTGAGTTTATGAAAGAAACTGAGGTGGCACCATTGCAGTGGCAGGTAAACCCAAACTCAAACTTCAACCTCGGAGCCTGCCTAATGTTGTTAAAGACAATCAAAGGTACATTCAATTCAGATCATTCATATCATGGAGAGTTGGGTCAGACTGAGTGGGATAGCAGAGCCTTTCTCAAAGACTCTGATGAACATGTATTTGTTCATTTATGCACACTGGTGATTGTTCATCAAGTAGAAGTAAAGACACAACTTCTTCAGCAAAAACATGGTTCAACCGAAACGATCAATATCTATTTGAAATCAGCCATCATTCATTTATTTTGAAAATGTAGGAGTAAAACCTGGTCATTCTCGACCTGGGAGAAAAGACATGGGAGACTTTGCGTCCATGTTGGCCTAATCTTGTTGGAAATTTGAACATCTACAATTCCATGATAACTGGAACACACTTCATGTGCTGATAGAGGTCATGGGATATGACTTGAACGCTCCATATTGTTTCAAGCGCATGCAACAAGAATTTGGCTTCACGTGTGCTAAGGTTACATCAAAATGAATACATTCTCAAAAAATCCATTAAAAACTTGTGTCAACCCGGAGCTGAAGAAAAAACACCGACCTGGGTGTGATTGGACGTTTTGATCATGCTTCCAGTAAAGTCCCTGTGTGATGTCCTTGTTTTATCAAAGATCCTCATTTGTTTATCAGTCACCATCAGTCTTATCAGGATTGAGGGAGGAGGGAGGAAGACGAAGCTCCAGAGAGAGGAATGAGAGGAAAGATGGAGAGGTGTTGTCGACAAGCCTTCCAAACGACACCATCCCCCACAGACGCCTCGGCCTCTGGCTCATTCTGTCTTTCCTCTCTCCACATCCTCTTTTCCTCTCACTCGCTCCCTGTCGTGTGCTTTCATTCCACTCATTCTTTAACGTTTCCATTTGTGTCCATTGCGCCGTTTCTTTTCATTTCTCTCTTGAAAGTATTTCACTCTCTCTGAAATATGTCTCTCCGTCTACCTCCATTTCAACACATCTCACTCTGTCTCTCGATAACTAGAACAGCTGAAGCCATAATAACATTTCACCCATCCATCAAGCACAGCCAGCTTTGATCAATAAGCACTTTGAGTCCACTCCACAGCACCACAGTGAACTTAAAATGTCTCCCCTCTGTCTCTGTCAGTACTTATCTCTCTGCTGACAAAGCTATATTAGACTCATGGGTGGATGACTATTGCAATAGATTTCACAATGCATTGCAGCCCTGTGCGGTGTGTGAGTGTGTACTGTAACCGAAATACACAGAGGTGATCTATGGCAGCTACCTATGTTCTTTACAATTTCAATTCATCCCAAAAGATCTAAAGAAGTTGTAAATCCTGTGCAGGCTGTGACAACACGACTGTATCAGCACATGTAGCACGGCTGCTTCTGCCCCTTACATTTTCTTTCAATTTAAAGATGTCAACCACATGTGAATTAAAAACACATGTGTTTTCCAAACACGTGCCGTATTTCAAAAGTCACGTATTTCCACGTTGTAAAAAAAAATCACATGCGACAGTTTTCACATTAGATGTAAAATAGATGAAAGATGAAAAAACATATTCAGATGGAAAATGGGGGATTTTGCGTCCAAAAAGCTCACATGCTTTGATGTCACATATCACGTGCGACTTTATTGCAAGGCCAGGAATTTGCCAGTATTGTGTGGTAGAAGCACAATAATGTTGAGTCATGCTCCTAATATCTGGGACAAATGAGGTTGTGGAAATGTAATATAAGGGACTCTAACCATCAGCATAAATGCTTTCCATTTTTCTTCCAGTTCATACAAGAAGGAGGTCTTGGCACAGTGAACCACAACCTTCTCGGCTTGTGACCCCTCATCACTTTATGCCTTTAGTGTGGACGTGAGTGGTGAGCAATTAAACAAAACAGTGACTTTTATTTCTCTGACTGTTTCATTAGAAAGATTTTAGAGATCTGAACAGGTAAAAATATCCAGTATAAGGAACTATGGCTAAGTGTCTACCGCTACGCTAGCAGCTCTGTGAGACTGTTCTCAGCAAAGCAGTGCTTTGGGCTAAATGCTAACATCATGCTCACAATGACATGGTGATGTTTGGCAGGTATAATATTAACCATGTTCACCTACAAAGTTTAGTGTGTTAGCATGCGAACGTTTGCTACTTTTATTTAATTCATTAAATTAATAAATTAACTAAGACAACAACAGTACAGTTGAGGATGAATGGCATTAGTCGGGAACATATATGGTCATAAACCAACATATTGGAAATCCATATTCACATTAATTTAAAACGTTATTTAAACTTTAAACCTCATTGTGGTGCTAGATGAAAGGTCATGAAAGGTCATCCAGAGGGGGGCATGAAGGTATGTACCCAATATAATGGCAATCCAGCTATTAGTTGTCAAGACATTTCACTCAAAACCACAAATGTCCACCTCATGGTGGCGCTACAGGATAGTCAGAGGATAATAAAGTCATTAGGATTCATCCTCTGGGGAACCCAAACGTCTGTACAAAATTTTGTGCCAAACTTTCAATGAGATATTGAGATATTTCACTGGATAAGTGTGAACCTTGACCTGCTGGTCGTGCTAGAAGGAAAGTAAAAAGGAACGTCCAAAGGGCACAATAAATGACTTTACAAAATTTGATGGCAACAAATCTAATAGTGGTTGAGATATTTCAATCTGGACAAATATGGTGGACTGACCAACGAACATTCCGCAAGTGCGGCTAAAAAACGTCGCGTCACATAAAAAATTTCATGTCCAAATTTCACTTTTCATGTGCTTTAAATCGTGCCTTAATGTCTGGGATGAAATGGGGTTACGGTGATGAAAAACAGAAGAATCTAACCATCGGCACAAACCCTTTCAATGGAAGTCTTAGTCCAGTCCATCCATTCTGGCCTGTGACCCCATTTCACGGGTACGGAAGCCCTGAGAGTCAAGTGTTTCATGTGAGTCCCTCCTGTGTTTATGACCTAAGGACAGGGGAAAAGCAGAAAGATTATCCTGACAAAACCCAACACAAAAGCTTCTTGCGTTTTTTTTCATCTGTGAAAAAGGTGAAAAACGTTTCCGCAGCTGAATGTTTTTTTGTCAGGATAATTTTTCTAAGTGTTGTTGTAATACTAATACACTGTGTGCACAATTATTGGGCAAGTGACTATTTTGACCATATCATCATTTTTAACCTTAACTTCCAAGTCCAAGCTGTATAAACTTGAATTCTTATTGGATTTAATGCATATCAGATGATGTGTATTTGTGTCACGAGGGAGGGTGTGGCCTAAGGAGATCAACACCCTATATCAAGGTGTGCATAATTGTTAGGCAGATTCTTCTCCTCAGGGAACATGGGCCAAAGAAGAGATTTAACTGACTCTGAAAAGTCAAAAATTGTAGAACGTCTTTCGCAGGGATGCAGCACTCTTGAAATATCTAAGATACTGGGGTGTGATCACAGAACCATCAAACGGTTCGTAATAGTCAACAGGGTCGCAAGAAACGTGTCGAGAAGAAAAGATGCAAGTTAACCGCCAGAGATTTGAGAAGAATCAAACCTGAAGCTACCAGGAGCCCATCATCCTCCAGTGCTGCCATATTCCACAACTGCAGCCTACCTGGAGTGTCAAGAAGTACAAGGCGTTCAGTTCTTAGAGACATGGCCAAGGTAAGAGGCTGAAACCCGACCACCTCTGAACAAGACACATAAGTTGAAACGTCAAGAATGGGCCAAGAAATATCTGAAGACAGGTTTTTCAAAGGTTTTGTGGACTGATGAGATGAGCGTGACTCTTGACGGACCAGACGGATGGGCCCGTGGTTGGATCGGTAACGGACACAGAGCTCCACTTCGACTCAGACGCCAGCAAGGTGGAGGTGGGGTACTGGTATGGGCAGGTATTATTAAAGATGATCTAGTTGGACCTTTTCGGGTCGAAAATGGACTCAAAATCAACTCTCAGACCTACTGCCAATTTTTAGAAGACCCTTTCTTCAAGCAGTGGTACAGGGAAAAAGTCTGCATCTGCGTGGCTGGCCAGTAATGACACGGCCCCCTTCTTCACCCGACTTAAACCCTATTGAGAACTTTTGGGCCCTTCCTAAGCAGGAAATGTGCAGTGACGGTAAACAGGACACCTCTCTGAACAGTGTCTGGGAGGCTGTATTTGCGGCTGCACAGAGAGTTGATTCTGACCAGATCAAGAAACGGACTCCGTGAATGGAAGAAGGATGGCTATATTGGTCACTGAGGGTTTTTTTTTTTTTTTTTTTTTTTAATTTTCAAAAATTTTTTTTTAAATTTTTGGTTTTTTTTTTTTTTTTCCTTTTACCCTTTTTTTT
>CM022492.1:20636784-20649242 GCA_011952105.1 Coreoperca whiteheadi
GTTATTCTTTTTGTTTTTGGATTGTTTCGGCGGGGGGGGGGAGAGTTATGTTTGGTTTTTTTTGGCAAATCCTTTTTTTTTTTTTTTTTTTTTTTCACCTGTTAAGTCATAAACACAGAGAAAACACTTTAGATCAGATCACCAGAATTTTTTTTTTTTTCCCCTCACCTTTTCTTGCCTCTCAGGGCTTCCGTACAACAAATGTGGACTAGATTAAGCCTTCCAGTTTTCTTTTAGCCTATATAGTAATAGAAGAGTTTATATGGTGGCTAATATCCTTGAGCCTGCTCTGCAGCAAAACTGCTCAGTGCTGGCTGTACAGAGCAGGGCGGATGTAACATTTAAAGCCTGTTGTGTACATCTAAATGGACATCTAGATATCATTAAGCAGGAAATAACATGAACAGTATCACCTCTTCATGGAGATTAATTTTGAGATATCAACAGAGTGGGGAGGAGGAAGAGGAGTGCGTACATGCTCTTAAACTGCTAATTGTTAAGTCTCTGAATCTCAGTCTACACTGAAACTAAAACTCAGATCCCATCAGGACTTTGTTTCCTGGTTTCCCACTCTTTTTTTTTTTTTTTAAAAAAACAGTCTTTTGTGGCTTTCGTTAGCCAGTGTAGTTTCAATAAGCAGCAAGCAGTTCACCATTCTGTTGGTCTTGTGTACAAAGCTTCGTGGAGACCGTTAAATCCTGTGGTTTTTCGTGTGGCGTTGACTTAAACCACAAGAATGCATATTCCTGAAGTGATTTAGTCAGTTTTCATGTACAGGGCTCCTGCAGAGGCAGTGCCACTTTTTTCCTGCCTGGCTGTGATCACATGCTTGACATAAGTAAAGGGGTAGACATGAAATTAGGTAAACAAAGTGAAGTTCTTAAAGTTTGGATGGAACATGTCAGGCGTTTCGTGCCAGGGCAGGTTTTTATGAATGGAAGTTTTTTTTTTGTTTTTTTTCTAACTTTCCCTGTCTCTTTTTGTGAATGAAAAACAACTGGAAAATCCAGCATAAAAGCCCGACGTCTCTGCCGGGAGCTGATTGGCTGCGGCGCAAGCTCCGCCCACGGTTGCTAGGACCCCCGATAGCCAGGCTTCTGATTGGCTCATAGAGGGAACCGAGACTTCATTCATAAGTCAGTGTATTCATCCGGACAAAGGCAAGAAATTCGAGCCCTTGGAAGAGGAAATCCACCAATCACGAACCCCGTCTGGCCCGAGCAAGAAAAGCAAGTCTCGCTATTATCCCCAAATCATGTCTGTTACAGAAATGACAGCACAGCTGGCCCCCCAAATGCCACCACACTTCGACATACACCTATTCAAACTCGCTCTAGCTGCACATGTCTGATATTTGTGTCGTCGAAATGGGGCTTGGTTTTGTTGCTGTGACTCGACCGAAACGCAACATCTGTTTCCCGTCACAGCTTCAGCGCTGGACTGTTTCCTAAAGAAAGCGGAGCCTGGCAATCCGGGCAGACGTGGCAAAAAGCCCAAGAAACGAGCTCCTAAATAACACTCATAACTCATGCAGGCTCTATGACCCGTCCGACGTGTTTTTACGTCGGAAAGCGCGACCTAAAACCCAAATAAAACCAAACACGACATTATTTTGTAAAACAAACAAAAAAAAAAGGCGCACAAACACACGGGGAGAAACAGTTGCTCGAGGGTATTACCTGGAACTTTGTAGGTTAGTTAATGTGACAAGCTGCCTGTCTCTCTCACACACACACACACACACACACACACACACACAGAGAGAGAAAGAGATTTGTAAAGAGGGCAGCAGCCCGCTGGGGTAATCACTCGCCATCACTTCCCCTCCGCATTTTTTTGTGAATGGAGCTCATTATGCATGCAGCCTCCACGCAGCTCCATTCACAAGCAGCGCTCCCTCCTCTCCCTGCAGCCTGCGCGGAGCTCACTCAGCCAGCCAGCCCCAATGCCCACAAACGGTTAACGGATGGATTATAAGATGGATGGATATTTGGACCAGCAAGTGCCTTACACTTTAGCGAATGTACGTATGGACGCGCATTTCTGTTACTTCGCTTGCTTTCCGCCCGTTTCTTAGTCGCTCTCCGTCTGCACGCGTTTTCGGCCGAAGCAGCTGTGCGTGCGTGCGCGCGCGCGCGCGATAGCTACCAGACAAATAAATAAATAAATAAATAAATAAAACCCATTTCTCACGCCGCGTCAAACTAACGCAAAACCATCGCAAACTAACGCCAAAACCACCGCAAACTAAAGCACGGCGAGCGCTGCGTTTCAACCATGTTTGTCCGCGGGCTTCTTCCGTGGGATACTTTGGCCGGGGAGCGTGTCAGTGTGTGCCAAACGGTCACTTTCCTCAGACGCAAGCGATCCCTGACCGCCTCCGCCACCGGGAAATGTGTTGTCTTGTGAGGAGCTTGGTGTTCACCCTGCAGCTGCAGTAGGCTCTCATTTGTGGCTCATTACAAAGTGTTATTCTTCTTATTAGGCTACTTCTTGTTTTGTTTGGAAAAAAAAAAAAAAAACATGTTTCCAAGTGGTGGCCCTCCCTGTACACAAGCCACATTAAACGTGGAATTAGCTACTTTGACACTGATGTGCTGGAAATGCCCTGTTGGATCTCACTTTTCCCTCATCTGTGGGTTGTTGTTTTTTTTTTTTGTTTGTTTTTTTTTGCAGAAGTCTCATGGAAATGGGCCCCTAAATAGACTGTTGATGGCAGCGAAAAGGAAATACATGGACACAGAATTACCCCCTCAGGAATCTGAAGGTAAAGTAGTGGAAGTTCCCGGTTTTGGCCTCTGGTCTCTTTACATGATGCATGTTTACATCGTGGTCTGTCAACCCCAGGCAATGTCAGCCTGAGTCTCTACATTTAAATATCAGGAGGATAAGACACATATTAGTAAGCAGTGGTCTAACATTGCACAGTGTGCTCATTATACACTCTTTCTTTTTGTCTGTCTGTTCAGACCTCTTCCAGGATTTAAGCCAACTCCAAGAGACATGGCTCACAGAAGGTGAGATTTGCCTGCAGGCTGCTTTTCCTCCTTAACTTGTACTTTTTCTGTGATGATTTCCCCATTAATGACATGTCACGAGGCTCTGACGATGTGTCTGCCTGGAAAGATCGGTGAACACAGACGCCCTGAAAAATACTGTTCTGTTTTATTCAATTTAAGGGATAACACACACACACGCCGCTTTCTGTCGCCCATAAAAAGCCTTTTATCACGAAGTCTGCGATCACCACGAATGCTCGTTGCCTCCAGGTTTTCCGTCAGTCCAACACCTTCACAACAAAGTCTGCTTTGCACCCGAATTGAAATGCTTTGATAAATCTTTGGCTTCGGTGGGGAAAGGATGACCTCTTTAGTTTAGCCGAATCTCACTTGAGAGCCCAAACCTTCTGACGCAACACACATGCTCATAAACCATACAAAAACCCCCCAAAAAAGAGGCCAGAGAGAACACAGACGGGACATTATTAGCTTTGAGCATGTCCTATTTTGGCCATGTTGGCATGTAGCATGCGTGCCAGCCAGCAGCCAATGCAAACAAACAGGCTATTTGGCTTGTGTCACTCAAAGGCACATAGCGATGAAATGAGGCCTAGTCAGAGGCAATTGCAGCTAGTAGACTTAATAAGTGCAATGATGATGTGAGCCCTAATAGAGTAATTATACTGTATGTCAAGAGGGGGAAAACAACACAAGGCGTGAGTCATTGTGGCTGTTTTTGGTGCTATCCTGGAGCACGACAGAGGCAGGACAGTGGGGTCTGAATGTGCTTAAAGCTGCAAGTAAAAACGAGAACTGCACCACGAGGGTCGGATGTTGTTGTGACGGTTGCTTTGCTGTGGAGGTTTAAAGGGAAATGCCCCTCATTTTTGACAAATGTTAACGTGGACCACATCAACCTGACAAATGCCGTCACAACGTCCCCTTTCACTGAAAAATGTGTTTTCACTTGGATGTTTGAGCTTCACCGTGCAGAGTGATGCGTGTGCAGAGTTTGACACCGTTTTTAAAGGTTGTTTTTTTCACATTTAATCTGCTGAAGGTGTGTGTGTGTGTGGGGGGGGGGGGTTGCTCCGTACTCACTTTTTAAATCAGAGTTTTGTGACCTCACAACTAGTTTGGAAACCAGTCATGGTCCAGTATGAAACTTATACAAGTGTGATGTGGGAGGTTGAAGCCTCCAGTGCAGTGAAGTAGTAGGAGACATCTCGTGGCTTGTAGTTGAACTTTTGAAATGGACAATATTTGCATATATACAGATTCCTTTAATGAGGGAGAACGGGTAATTTGAAGAATTTTTATCAAAGTGATTTAACTTTTTTTGTGGAAAATGTTTTATTATATGTCTTGAAACACGTCTGGAGGGATTTTTAAAAGTTCTGGCACAAATGTCATCGTATAGTCTAGGTAAATGCTATTCTCATGAAGAGAGTATATGGGTGTTGCTCTGTTGTTATGGGTAAAGCAATTTCTCAAACTTAGAAATATTATGTCAACTTAAAACAATACAAGTGCCAGTATTGACTCTGAGTCATACACACTATGCAAACTGGGGAAGTGAGGCAGTAACAATCAGAGACAGTGCGGAAGCAGTCGTGTCTGCCTGAAGACCAGACATTGAAAGAGCCCGCTCCCAGGCCAGGGACTGTTTACGGCAAACAACCACGTTGGCTTTCTCACCTTTTCTCATGCAGTGTCAAAAACCAGCAAGTTCACTTCACACCAGCGTCTCACGCAGACAAAGGCAAGAGCCAGAGCCAATAAAACCGCAACAATGGGTGTCACTTCAAAGTTAGAGCCTATTGGTATTCAAAGATTTCACTGTAAAGGCCACACGCGAAGGTCCAGTTCACCCAGAAACCCTTTTCCTCACTTACCCTCGAGTAAGTGCATAGTCTTTTGGATAATTCTGCTTTTGTTTGCCCAGGCTGAGATATCAGCCTCTGAGATTTATGCCACCACCTCGCTACAGCGGAGCTGAATAGACTTTAGTTTGTGGTGTTTAAAGCTTTGAAAAACAATAGCAAAACTTGATCTGAAACAATGTCCCTGTTACTCCGAATAACAGAACCTGCTGTGATCAGTTTTCGTTGAGAACTACTTTCTACCAACGAAACAATCCCTGTGAAAACTGAGAGCTTGCTGTGGAATTTTTCAAATGTAGTTATGTAATTTTTCATAGGTATAAGCACTGCATTCCATTCGCCTCCATAGTATAAATCCCAGTGAAGGATATCTTTAAACCTGGGCAAATGAAACCCAAACTATCTGCATGGCTAGATAACACTGTAAAGTAAATGACAAAGTATGTGTTTTTGTAGTTCTGGTGAACCGACACTTTTAAAAGGAGGCATTATTTTATGTACTGAAATTACAAATTGGGTGGTAGCTTATTGTTGAGACACTGACAGCAACAACAAAAAAAAGATCGGCGCAGAAAGATGGAAGTGTAACTTTATCAAAGTGTTATTTAACCCTAAGTACTGGCTTGTTTTCAGCTTTCCCAGCTAAGACCTCTCCTTTCCTGTTGCATTAATTAAAGACCTTATCATGACTGATTGCAGTTGTGAGGGATTCACCAAGATTGTTAAAGCTGGGTAGCTGGAGGGATTTTTTTTTTTTTTGTTGTTCTTTTTTTCTGCCGAAGGAGAGCGGAAGCAAGAGAGAGACAGAAAGGGTGAAGTACTGAATGGCAAGAGTTCAAAAGCTTGTCACATCTTGTCTCATTCTGGCCTTTAAGTTTATATGGCTGAGGCTGCTTAGCTCCTCCCAGGATCTCCCACTGTGAGGAGGGGGGGGAGTCATTCAAGGTGCCTGGAAGCATTGGGGAGAACATGCGTCTGGGCTCATATAAACACACTTTCCTTCTTGTGCTGACTTGCATCTCAAAGCCCCTGACGAGGTGTTCCTGGAAACAAATCAGATACACATGCAAGCGCTCATGCACACACAGGAAAGTGCACAGACACAAACATCCACACCAGGGTTTGCGATAATGTCTGATGCTCATCATCCGCGTTTCTTCTCCCCTGCCTCTTTATGAGGTCCAGCATGTTCCGTTTTGGACATGTTGAAACTAGTGGAACTGATTGATTGTTGGATCTGCAGAACTAAATACTGGCCCCTGCTCTGTCTCATACAGCAGCTTTATCCCCCCCCCCACCCCCCGAGGGCGAAAGACTGAAAAGTTAAAAGGGGGTAATATTATTACAGTATAGTAAGCCACAGGATGCGTCGTTATATAAGAAATCGATGTAATTTATCTGAACATGCTCCAAAATGCCGTCATCCGGTTTCCTCTGTACAGGAAGGAGGAGTGTGACTACAAGAAAGTGGATATGAATTTCTGATTTCCTCTTTTTGTCCTCTGTGTCTGTTGCTCTTTCTCTTGAGTTTTGGTTTCTGTCTTGTATCACTGACTGGAAACCGTAATGTGGATGAAATGAGAGAGAAGAGGCTGTTGAGGTTGAATGCTGGGTCAGGTTTAGGTTCCTGGGTGAGGTTACAATCGAAGTCCTTTTGGGGCAGAGTCAAGGTGGATTCTCTAAATGTCTACTTTTAGGGGAAAAAAATACAGAGATCTGTATTTTAGTCTAGGAAGTTGTATGATTTCTCAAAAATAAGGGGGGTGGGGGTCCTTTGTCCATTTTATCTAGAGCGAATTATGCTAAAGTACCCGCACCATGATGCCATTGTGTTTTGTAGCCCATTACGCCCCTGATGAAGTTCATGATGTTTAATGGTCCCCATAGTACCATGACATTAGCGTGAGTCCCAAGCAATGGAAACACTTTTTTTTTTAAAAACCCTCAGAAACTTGTGGCGCTGGAGTGGTGCCAGATTAAAAGGTTGCTAACCCTGCTCTACGTTTAGGGTTAGGTCATTAATTCAAAAGCAGGCGAACAAAATGCCAGCGCGCTCCGGGGGTCATTTTGACCTGCTCACCCCTTGTAGGGTGCCGGCAGTCATATGATTTTGGCTTTTCGAACCCGTTTGTGTGACTCAAAGTCCAAAGCTCCAAAAGAACAATTGTGAATGGGCTTGGATTCCTAGCTCTGCTGCACCTGGGCTTGGCGTCACTGACTGTGCTTTTTCAGTTAGATCCTAGATGGGTTTCATTATGAGAGTGTCCAATCAGGGCCACTGAAATTGTACGCCACAGCAGGTTATTATAAATCAAGCTATCACACGTCACATCAATTTGACGATTTTACAAATCATTGTAAGATGGCTGTATATTGTCTCTGTGTCACTTACATTTATGCATCAAAGCATTGCAGCAAATATGATATGGGTGGATTTATGAACTGTTTCTTAGCAGGAAACGTAGTGAGAGTGTAGCTGCAGAAAACACACTAATTTACTGCTGACAGTGGCCATGTGACCAGAAGGCCTAAGAAGTGCTTTAACCTTGATTTGCGCTCGTTTCGCTCCCCCTCTTCTCCTCTTGCTTTTCGTCTGGTTTCCTTGTTTTCTATCCTGCTTCGCGTTTGACTAAAAGAGCGATTCCTCATCTACGCCGCAGCTGACATCCAGACTACTTCTAGATTGCCAGTCAGAGTCCCAAACACGTTTTGGGACAGAGAGACGCTGAATCCGGATAGCTGGTTCGTCACACCATTTGACAGACTTCCTAACTTGTTTAGCCAAAACAGCCTGTTTAGTCTGTCTGGATTACTATGATGGAAATGGACAGAAACTAGTTAACGGCTCGTAGTACAAACTTCGCTGTTGGCGTACAGATGTCTGTCTAGTTTGAGTGGTCAAGAAAGTAGTTGCGTGTCTCAAATATGACTTTACCTATCTGCAGAGTGGACATCTTGGCTGTCCTCTCATTCAGACCCAAAGCAACAGTCAATCACATCACACACAAGTGGCTTTGTCCCCTTTGTCTTGATTTACAGACAAACGATTTTGTGATGAAAGGCGGCATTCTGAAATAAAAGCAGACTTTGGATTAAATGACCTATTTATTTTATTGTAAAAAAAAAAAAAAAGAAGCAGGTTGAAATAACATTTCATTATAATGTGCTGGCAAAATGGATTCTTTTACAATTTCATGTATATTTTTGATTATTTATTACATATTCAAACACTTTGGGTCTCCATACAGAAAAGCCACCAAACACAAAAGTTGGATGTTACTTTCATGGTTATGGTCGACGTGTCTGTTCTTTGAATTAGCTGAAATCTCTCAGCTTAAGCCAAAGGTCGATACTACCAAGTTAAATCCACGCGAAATCAGGTTGGCAGGTCAACATCTGTGATGCCACTCAGGAGCTCCGTGTTCTTGAGCATTGATCTATGGATGAGCAAAGGGCCGACATGCTGCTGAAATCATGAAGCGAGGGTCGACTGAATGAAGCCCCGCCTGGCTCTCACTCAGATTTCAAGGAAGAGGGGAGGAAATGAGAGACATAAAAAGGTCAGATTTGGTCTAAAATATTATAATAATGTTAAAGTTATGGTTGCTCTTTTTCTTTTTTTTTCCCCCTTCTACTTACAGCTCAGGTTCCTGACAGCGACGAGCAATTTGTTCCTGATTTCCATTCTGAGAACTGTGAGTACTTTCAATTTCTGTGTCCTCTCGATGCATCTGTGTAAATGTACTGTATGTGTGTCCACGTCACTAAGTGAACTTATACATGCGCCGGATTTTCAGACCATAGATTACACGGATCAGATCTTTTAAAAAAAAAAAAAAAATGTTTTTATTGTTTATGCAATCAGGTATTGATCCATGCAACATAGGGAGCTGTGCACGGACAGTCTCACCCAGCTTTCAGATTTGGCCAGTTGGCCTGCTCATGTCATTCCAGCTAAAGTATGCATGTCATGAGAGAATGAAACCAGTGGTCACATTTGGGCCGTGAAACTGCCAGAGGCTTAGGTGGGGATACTGTAACTCGCTGATGTTACGGTCATCTCTTTGGCTGACAAAGCTATGCAGAAACAGAAGGCCTAATGAGCCAGTCATCACAAAGTGAATTTGGATGCCGACATCCATTTGCATGCCTTTGAAAAGCTAAATGGGTACAGCCCAGGAAACCAGTAAAAAAAATGTTAAAAAAATAAATATTCAGGGCCCAGGTACAAAGATGGGCCTTTGTGCCCATCGGAAGATGCAAAATAGAAAAACAAATTCCTGGGCTGCGCAACTGAGCGGCTGTTTGAATGAGTTTCCCTTTCTTGTTGTGTGTCTTAACAATGGCGATTCAGGATCTGGGTGGGAGTATGTGTCGCTCTACAAACAGTTTTTTTTTTTCCCGTCCCATTCAACACACTGCGGACTTCTCCATCTTTGGCAATGACAATGAAATGGTTAGCGGCTTAAAGAGAACCTCGAAATACCTCAAGAATAACCTCACCCCCAGAGTAAAACTGACAGCTTTCAGTCCCAGTCAAAGGCACTTCCTCTTATTGAAACCCATGTGTCTTTTGTGTGTAAACATCATGCGCTTTAACCGGCTCCAAGTCCCAACTGGCCGGTCCCTTGGTGACACATGCCCTGTGCAACACTGACGCTGTCTGTTGGCCAACAATGCAGAGGAGGAAGCGCAGATGAACCCCAGGGCGAGCAGGGGTCATGTCTACTTAACCCCCTGACCTGTCAGCCAATCAGCTGTCAGGCCTCTGCTAACGGTTGACCAGAGTATGATTTGCAGGGTCACAGAGGCTTCAGTTTGACGGGCAGCTCGCTTTTACACGGCAGAGACTCTCCCGCATTGACAGACAGTGTCCCTGCTGGTCCAGTTAGAGCGTCTCTATTCAGCTTTGATTTATGGAAAATTCAAGCTGACAAGATAAATATATCAATATATTCCTCTTTGTGTTTGTTCTAGATCCTGTACGTGGTCTATTAAAAGCATTCAAAGGCTTATTTTTTCCCATACTGAACTAAAGGCATTCTCGGTGTCTGGCATATTTTTAAAAACAGGTGACTCACCTGTTTTGGAAACTCAAGCACATTTAAAAAAAAAAAAGCATAAAACAAAGCGCTAATCCCAGGTGACCGGAATATAATTGAGGCTTGCATTCAAAACAGCACCCTGGTGAATTTCAACATTGTTGTTTACTGAGTCAGGTTGTTACCTGCATGGGCGTGGCGTGGTGTTGAGGGAGGGGTGGGGAGGGGAAGAGGGAGCCAGACGCAGAAACACTGGGACATGTTGGAATGCTAGATTAGGGAAGAGGAGGGGGCAAAGGAGGGATTGCGCAATACCTGCACATCTGGTAAATCGATCTCATCTGGTCCATTCTCCCTCAGTTCACAGCTAACAAGAGTGCTCTGTCTGCAGGCTGCCATTGAGGGAATGCAAACATACAACTTTTACGTACTTGCTGACCTGCCTCTGTGTGTGCGTTTAAAGGCAATCGAGCCGTTGGTGATAACAGCGCACCATACTTTTTTCCCCCCGTTCGACTTATGCAATTGGCCCTGCATGTAAGTTTTAAAAAGTGGGCTGTGATCGCGTGCTCATCGAGAGGAGAGGAGGATTACTGTTTGGTTTGCGGTGCCGACAGCACCTTCAGGGGGCCATGCTGGCCTGACGCTAGGCTGTCGGACTGAATCCCTTTGTCTGCACGCCGCCTGCGGGGAAGAAACACGCGGAGGTCTCAGTCAAATTTATAGTGCACATAATTAAAATAGTTTGAACATGTCACGCCTTTGCTGTTTGTGTCCAAACACATCAAAAGGCCTCAGTCGGAGCGTTTACCGAGGCAATCGCCTGCGCTGAGAGCTCGTTCTTCTTTGTCCAAGTATGTTGTTTACACTTGGAGCAGCTCGAGAGATGTGACCCATTCATAAATTTTCTTCCCTGCGTGCGTAAGAGGAAGTGTGGCTCTCCCTCCCCTTCTTTCCTTCTCTCTCTCTCTCAGTCCTCCGCTGCTCTCTCCTTCAGTCTTCATTCATAAAAAAGCCCTACAGTACTACAGCCCCCCCCCCCCCTCTCTCTCTCTCTCTCTGACACCCCCTCCTCTCCAAGTGGATACTCCAAACCCCTCCCTCCCTTCCTGTGTCTGTACAAACTAAGTTGAATTTAAAAATCTGGACACCCCTCCCCTTTCCCTTTTCTCTCTACCTCTCTCTGTCTCTCTCCACACACACACACACACACACACACACACACACACACACACACACACACACACACACACACACTGAGTGTTCCAAGATGTGAGTTAATCCTGCGATTTCGGAGCTGTGTGGGACGATTGTTTAGCTTTGTGCCTTGCAGTAATTATATAGGAAGTTGTGGCTATAAAATGCCGTTACAGTGCTTTTCAGAGCGCAAGTTTAGCAAAGAAGAAAAGAGGGGAGAGAATGGAGGACCCACCTGCATCCTACTTTTTGATTTTTATTTGATTCTTGTTTTTCTGGCGACACATTCAATTGTTAAAGTACATCTTACCATATATATTCTTTGTTTTGTTTTTTAATACTTGCAAGAATTGTTTTGCAATGTTTTCTTCTATTATAGTATAACTATGCAGTGGGGCAGTTAATCTCTTCATTAATCGTTTGGTCTACACAATGTGAGAAAATCATGAAAGATGTTGATCACAGTTTCCTAAAGTCCAAGGGGACAGCTTCGAATTGCTTGTTTTGTCTGACCAATCGTCCAAAAAAAAAAAAAAACAACAACCAGCAAATCCTCACAATTAAGATGGTAGAATTTGGTAAAGTTTAGCATCTTAAAAATGGACTTAATCGATAGTCAAAAGAGTTGCAGATGAATTGCGAAAGGAAGAGAGGAAAGATTCCAGTAACCCAGCTCTAACCAAATCCTCCCAGCAGTGTGTCCCTCTGGCTCTGTGTGTTCTGCTTTGTCATGAATTCACAGCCTTC
Organism: Coreoperca whiteheadi; assembly: GCA_011952105.1. Taxonomy (NCBI): domain Eukaryota; kingdom Metazoa; phylum Chordata; class Actinopteri; order Centrarchiformes; family Sinipercidae; genus Coreoperca; species Coreoperca whiteheadi. The sequence goes on from CM022492.1 coordinate 20,648,653, forward strand.
CTCTTGTTTGGGTTGTTTTTCTGGATCAGAACTGGTCCAATCAGGCCCTATTTGGCGCATGGGGGGACGGGGGAAGTGAGCCCCTCCCGCTCTCCCCCCAAAAAGAGAAACATGCAGCTCTGTTCTTCTCCACTTTCCAAAATACAGCTGCTATGCAACAAAGTGCGCAAAAACAGCCAGGTGCCTGCCAGATAGGCATGGATACCGCTTGCTTCCTCGGTCTGGGGAAGCGAGGCTTGTGTCTGTTGCGCCGTTTTTTGTTGGGTTTTTTTGCCTACAAGTAAAACGGCTGATTTCTCCTACGCGAACAGATGATTTCTCTTGACAGGCTCTCATCCACTTGTGCGCACACATAAACACACTTGGCCTGGCGAACACACACACACACACAAACTTCTTCAGCCCTGCAGTTTTATGAATGGCTTGGTTGTGAAAGACTGGCTGAGGCAGCACATTGAGTTAAGGGGAGTGATCCTTCATTCATGACATTGGGGGATGTTACTCCCAACAACACCTATGAGAGGTGCAGGCCTATTTTTCTGACAGCCTTCATCTGACTACAACATTTATTTTTTCTAAAGATCTAAGTT